>JAUESE010000101.1:2361770-2383626 GCA_032274725.1 Malacoctenus triangulatus
CACACACACACACACACACACACACACACACACACACACACACACACACACACACACACACACACACACACAAGTAAAAGCTGGAACGTCAGATGTGTAACCTAAATTTAGGAACAACAAACAGGAAAAAACTAAACACGGCAGTTGTTCTTATAAGCCTTGACAATTTTCTTCCTCTGAGGAAAAAGTTGTGGTGTTTGCTTCTCAGCCAGTTACTTATTGGCCAAGTTAGGTCCTGAATTGCTCTTCATTATGAGAAAATCCTCTGAAATTCTTCATTAGAAAGTATCCTGAAAAAAAAATGGTTTCCTAGGAAACACCCAGGCAGCCTCAAAGACAGGCCTTTGCTTGTCTGTCAAAATAATACAGCAGAGCCCAACTTAAGTGTAAAAGCATATTCTTTTTGAGCTTCTGATCTGCTTTTATTTTGGTTCGTACAAATCTAAATATGGCACACCCTGAGCAGGCAAAGCCTCGGCACCCCTTCTGTGTTTGCCGCCACCCTCTACTCCAAGCGGGTCCAAGCGCCGAAGCTAGGGACCATAAACGACCGTTGAAAGCTCTTTGCCCACCACTGGTTCCTGCCCCCGAACAAAGACTTTCTTCCTCCCCTTTCTTTGGCAGAAATTCTCTCCCCTCAAACACTTTGTAACCAGCTCCCACTTCAGGGACTGCCGTGTGGCCCCAAATCGGTTTCTGGGAGCAGAAAATCCAGCCAGTTTCTTGGGCACTGCTCGTTTGATTGACGGCACTCTCTCCTTGTGGGGGTGCCGGCGTTCCTGCTCATACAAATTGATGATCGGGTTCAGGGGAGGTGGCACAGCTGACCCTTGCTGGCTAAGCACTCCGCAGAATAACCAATAAGACAGTGTTAATAAGGTCCTGCTGAAGGAGCCCGGCCCTCGGGCCGGGGGCGCTCATTAGTGGGCGGACAGGGTTTTTTTTTCTGATGCGCGGTGACCACACATCTCTATTTCTTGGCCCCGTCTCTAGAGCTGCGCAGACTGAATATGCAGAAGGGTCCGGGGCGAGGACGGAGGTGAAGAACTGCAGGGCTGCACGGGATGAGAGCAAAGCGAGAGAAGGCGTCTTTCATCCCAATGACAGAAAACAATGTGAACTCAGGTAGAGGTCATGAGGACATTGGTCGACAAAAGTGTCTCAAATGTTCACTTGTAGAAGTACAAAGGGATTTTTGGGGAATTTTGAACACTTATATGCACATGAGGACAGTATGGGGCAGCTGTTTATGAACATGGGGACCTAACAAGGCAAGGGTGGGAACAGTTGAGGTTAACAAGACGAGGCATTAAGCGGGAAGCAAGGAAGGGATCTGAAACTGGAAGTGTGAAATGAACAATACAAAATAAACCACTAAAAAGGAACTACAGAAAAACACGATGAACTCAATCAAACTTGATGGATTTCGAAGAAATTTGCAGGATGGGTGAAGGACTTTGGTGGTGATCTGGTCAACCCACACTGATTAAAAAACATTTATTTGGCGGGTTTTGAAAGTGCACGGCCCTTTAAGAGAGTCAGACTTGAAAGGGATGTTCACAGGCATCCCGGCGGAGGTTTGCCCTCCCGCAGTGCTTCTTGTTCACTAATAAAAGTGAATCATAATCTCCCACCCTTCTCTACAATTCCCTTTTTCTCTCTCACGGATGTTATTAGCTGCTGCTATATCAACAAAAAGTTCCCAGGAACTGTAGTATACCTGTCCAGCCCGTTCACCTAAATGACCCCATCACAAGTGACCACGAGAGTGGGAGCAGCTTTCATTCACACATCCTGTCCTCTTAATCTGAAGGCATCATTTTTTTCTCAATCGTTCGTTTTATCCTGGAGATAATTCGACGTCTGTATTCCAAACTCATTTGTCAAAAGGTCCCATGTCGTCCATCTTTATCCGTAACTATACATCACAGGAGGTGTAAATGGGTCAGAAAGCCAGCCCCATTGCAGCCTCACCCGACTCGCCGGTGGAACGAGATTGGTAGTGTCACGGTAACGACACTTGGCCCTGCTGAGAAATGAGGTGGCCCACCTAACATTCGCCCCCCTCTGGTTCTGCACTGGGCTGTCCAACAATGCCAATAATAATTGAGTTGCCAGGATGACAGGCTCCGACCGACTCCACCAATTACAGAGTGTAAACAGTGTGAAGGCCCAATTATCGGTTTTGGTGAGTTACAGACCCCACTTATCCCACATCAGAAAGGTGTTTGAGATGGGGGGGGGGGGTCTGGAGGGGTTTTTAACAACCTGACTAGCAATTTCGACCGACTAAGGCTCCCAGCCGCGTCCTCCTCGCTCACCCCTAATTTACACGACTCCGCAGTGAATCCTAGGTGTCCTCTGGGCGGGGACTGAATGAGCAGGCCAACTTTCGGCTTGGTGAGGAATTAACGCGCGCGACGGAATGCCTCGTAGCATTCTCCAGGAGGATCGAAATGTGCCGAGGTCAATGAATGACAAGCCGCCCTACAATTCCTGACAAGACTCATGGGTATCCTGAGGAACAATAGCACTTTCAGATACACTGCAGTCAATTACAGTGATGTGAGATGTGGGGGCAGACAGAGGAAATGACAGTTGGGAGACAGCTCTCTTATCATTGTCCTTCTGTTGTGGCCACTTTGAAGCAAGTGGAGCTATTTGTCTGGCAGCGAGGTATGCTGGAGGGTTGCGGGAGAGGGCCTTTATCTCCTGGGAGAGCCGGGAGGGGGATATGCAAGGAAATGTGGTGCAGATGGAAAGTGAAAAACTGAAGAGAAAAAGGGGGGTTTTCGAGAGCGCAGACTTGGCGGGTGAAACAAAGCAAACAAACCAAAAAAATAAAAAAGCAGGAAGGGAGTGAATGCTCGCAGGTGCTCGGCGGGGACAACGGGCTGACGAGGCTGCTGTGATGTTTGCTCGGGCACGGCGGTGCGCTTAATGTGTGACATCAATCACAATGCTGCCCACCGCGCAGCATGCTAACTTTTATCGCTGCTCATTAAAGTAAGTGCAGATATTTTATGCACCAGTTGGAATGCAAGGACTTTTTAATGCTAATTTCCCCTCCTTTAGATTAGTTATTCATCATCTCTGATCAACGGCGTCCCATACACAAATGAAGTGGAGTGGAGTCCGTGTGGTGCACTGAAGCATCACATCTGTGGAGCTGCTTCTCACGCCAATTCAGCAAGTTTGGGAGTTGTGTATATACCTTAAACCCTTTCGTTTCCTGTCCAGGTCAAAACGACTCACCCTCCGTCCCAGAGGGTCAGATGGACCCCCCTCCCGTGCGGGGTTTGCTTTTTCAAGAGGACTGCATGAGGCATGAGGTTTAAACTGTGACAAGTAATCTCGTTTCATCAATTTATTAAATGAATTCTTTATTCTTTATTGGCGTCCCTGTTAGATTCAGTGACGTTTCAACCCTGGAAACGACTTCTCTTCCTGAAGAAGAGACAGAACTCACAAATCTGTTAAGGGAGTCGCTGCATTGGCCTGTAATGGTGTGTTTCCGTCAGTACCCACTCACACTTATTCACATGCATTGCCCACGCAAAAAAGCAGCACCTCAGAATGCCTTGCAGGTTTTGCATCTGTTTCGCCTCGCGAACAGAGATTTTGTGAATGGAGCACCATCACCACTGCTCTGTTGACGTGACTCACTAGATTTCAGATTGTACAACTCATGGACCCTAAAAGTGGGGAGAGTTGGGCCCAGTAAGGCTGAGGTGGAACTAATAGAAAAGAGCTACAAATGTGAGGTTTTTTTTTATCTCTTGTCAGTCTATCAATCAATTTAAAAAAAAGCTTGCATGTTAATTTTCATAGCAATTGGTGGGATTTATATCCACTCGATTAGTTCACGGCTAAAGTGCTGGTCCTGGAAACATCCTGGAAAGTACTTCCATTAAATAAAAAAAAGAGTGGAAAACCCTGTGAGGAACCACTGGTTCAGCAAGCAAACAGAGCGTAGAAATGGCGCTTCATTTGACTGGCCAACTCTTCCCTCAGGAGCGATTCCCTGATGAGGGGGGCATTAAGCAACTTTAAATCCACACCTCCGCTGCCTCTTCCGCCCCGCCCAACTTGTGCACTGTCAAAGCTCCTTGACTGGAGTATCTATGAAACATAACAAACTCTTAAACTTTGCCCTAGATATCTGTGCACGTGGACAGTTTATTTATTAATTAATTAATTTATTTATTTCAGCATAAGGCCTGGGAATTAAATCTAGTGAGGAGCTTTAGTTGATTTTTTTTCAGAAGCAAAAGTGAGGAGTGCATGCCCTCCCTCATTAGAGATCTGAGAGCCGCTAATCCGCGGCTGAAAGGACAGCGTCGGGCCTTTGAATCAAGCTGTCTTTCAACGCTGTCTGTCTAGGACGTCTCGAAGTCCCATCTACTGCTATTAAATCACACGGCGGCAGTAAGCTGGGGGGTCCTTGTTGCTTCTGTATTCATCTAACCTGTAACTACAACAAAGGGGCTTTTATTTTGAAATTTCGGGATGTTGTCATTGGAGTCTTGCTGTTCTGGATTTTTTTTTTTGAGTTCTCAACTTCTCTCGTGCGGAGTGTTCAATAATTCTCACGTGGTTGGTCAGGAACTGTAAGTGGGAATGATCAGTACGGCTTCATGCTGGGCCAGAGGATGTGCGTGGCTCCAAGGAGCAAGCTGGCTGAGGCGGTGAAGAGGAAGTCATGTCCAGGAGTTTGGTTTCCGGCTTGAATATCTATAAATATTTCTCTTTTGCATCATAAACTTTAATTCATTATTTTTTTTTTTTTTAGCATTTTTTTCTTTCTGGGCCAAAAACATCCATGATGTATTTTTTTCAGACTGACTGTTTTCTGTTCATAACAGCACTTAAAAAAATAGATCAAATAATTACATAACCTGCCCTAACTGACCTGGTTAAAGAGGTTCCACGAGCGCCACTGAGTGCAACTCCACAGTTTCTCCACCCAACAGTCGAGCAGGGTGTCAAAGGGTTAAGACCTGTGATAAAATGCGCTCAATGCACAGCAGCAGAGCGCTCCACAGCCTGAGCCACCGAAACATTTTGGCAACAGGCACTGCAGGGGAAAAAAAAGTGAGGCCAGACTGTTTATCATATTGGACAGCCTGACATTGTGTACTGAGCAGCCACGTCCTTCGGAGTCGGTTTCCAAGTGAAAATAAAAGGTGGCATTTACAAATAGCTGTCATGCTAAGGGTGTTTTTTTTTGTTCTGTTTTGTTGTGTTTTTTTTAAGGACGCGAGTGTTTCGGATAAGCAACGGTAAGAAAGACCGATCTCACTCTAGCGCACTGACCTCAAGCAGCTTCGCACCCACCTCCCTATGAGGCAGAAAAAAAAAAGTCCCGCTCTCATCTGTAATCTATTATTCATAACGAAGAGGCAGAGACGGAGACTGGGGAAGGCAGATAACTTGGTCGCTCCCTCCACCATCCACCCCGATTCCCTGCGTTCCCCATTACCATTATCCCGAGGCCATTGTGCAGGAAAACAAATGGAAAGATTGTCTTTTGTTGTATCGGAATGAGTGGAATTCTCCTCTGTGTTTTTTTTTTTCTGTATTCTGTGCAGAATTTGACGGCAGACTTGCCATTCAGAGCACACAAGCTATGACTGCTAGTTACATTGTGCAAATAATGATGCACGGGAGGGTTCAAATTAAAATTTATCAGCTCGGGGTTGGTATCCATCTCCAAATCTGTTTCCTGCAGATAAAAAATTGAAAAGGCAAAGGGGGAGCACGTGTTTGGAGTTTGGCACTAATTTGCTCAGTCATTCCTTCTTGGAGTTTCTTTTCGTTTCCACTGAATCGATTTCGGTCAGGCTCGCTGAAGGACAATCAGGCAGAAGCGATGTGTTCAGTTCTCTACCTTTTGTCGGTTCGGTGTTTTCGGCTGAATCAGCTCGACTCTTCTTCACTGGACTCGGCTCCACTCAGTTTTAGTCTTTTATTTGTGCAACACTTCAATGTTGGCAAAGCCACCGAACTGCAACCTTGCAGTCCAGTTACAAAATCTCAACAAAAGATGACATCAAAAGTGATGATACACATGCCACTCGCTCCACTGAGATGCTGATTTGCATCATGGGTGTCAAACATGCCCAATCCGACCCACCGGGTGACCTCGCAAATGGTTTCTTCTAATATTTCCTATGACTACATACAAAACATCCCAACATGCACAGCATCAGGCTTGTGCAGCTGCTGAATTTAACCAACAGCTGTGAAAAGAGTCACTTCGACAAGTCGCCATTCCACCTTGTTGTTGGGGATGATAAAGAAACATTTGCTGTTGCAAGGCTAACATTAGCTCCAACGCAGCCCCCAAACCTCAAAGGTGTAGTGCGCGGGTGGACGTCTTGTTTAGACAGAAAGTCACACAGCGAATTTCATAAAGTGAAGATATAAGTTAAATAGTGTTTTTATGCTTGTTTATATTTGACTTTGGAAGTGCTGTTCGACCGAGTATGAAGAAGGAAAACCGAGATCCAGTCGGCATCCTTTAAGTCTTCCACTTGGGATTTCCCCATGTGTGGCTCCAGTTGCCTAATTTGTTCCCACATTATTAGTAAAACAAGCAATTATTCATAGAGTTAGAGGAGAAAATTCCGACACTTGAATGGAAACGCAAACATGCCATCAACAAGCAGCTCGGATCTTTGTGCACAGGCTGATAAATGACTCCCGTTGTTGAGATAATCAGTAACAATTATCAATTTGTAGTGGCCAATTGTTTTTTTCTGAACACCTTCAGACTTTGCCGAGTCTGTGTTCAAGCACGCTAAAACAATGAGGTGCACCTTCCGCTCAAACTTGGCCTTGCTACACCAAATTGGCCAGATGTACCCCCCCCCCCCTTCATAATAATGGCCGTCCATCGCAGCGAGGGGACGGCGCTCTGCAGCTCCTTCGCACAGCAGCTGGTGTTTTCCCGGGCATCTACTTCACGCCGTTGTTCACGCAACACACGAGCTGGAGGGACGAGGGAGCAACACCCTGTCAGGCTGGGCGTTGGGCTCTGATTTGAAAAAATAAGGAAAAAAATATAACATGGGACGTAAGAGACTTGGCAATGCCGGGTAGAGCTCTGTCGGCCTGATAAAGCTGCTACATCAGCTCCTGGAGAAGTCACGTCTGCGTCTCCTCACTGTCACCGACTCCATTTCCCCTGGCTGCACATTACGCCTCGGCCTCCCTGTCCCCCCCACCCCCACCCCCAACCCCTCCTACCAGAGCGGCAAATTGCCTCCACCTTTTAGCCGGCACCGGTTCTCTATGAAGCTGGTGGGTGCTTGAATTATCACCAGTGGAGGCTACAGGTATTCAATCTAGTAGTCCAGACGGTGGGGTAATAGACAAGGGGGGGCTAAGGTATTATAATTGAAAGGCCCCTTCAATAGCAATAAATAATGAAGTTTCCCCAGGGGCTGCTGGATGGAAGAAGGTGTTCCCACGTACATCGAATCAGCCCGTTAACCTCCCGCTGGCTGAAGCATGAGGGGGAATATGATACAGGGGTGAAAACACGGGAGGGGGAGTCACTCACACAGCCTTACTATGACTCAACCGGAACAGCACATTGCATGGCGTCAATCACGTCACCATTGAAAGTACGCAATAAAGGCACAGTTTTTTTTTCTTCTTTTTAATCGCTTTAGAACAGAGATCCTACTAACTAATCAGCCATAAAGTTTTGGTCACTGACTCATGAGGCCAGGCTTGTCAAATCTATACAGGTTCAGAGGCAGCAGGTCCTCGGCGGAACCAGGAAAAAAATCACGCAATGTTAATTATTTGTTTATTTTCAGCAAAACTTCCATTAAATACATGATTTTGTTGCCTCTCGTGTCACATAGGACCCACTGTGTGCTGTTTAACTAGACCAAGCCAAGTGTTTTCTGATACCAATTAGTGTAACCACATAACAACAACGCTGAGGACGTTTGTTAGTGTTGACTGCAATTGTCTCTCCATTTCTCGCGAGGCGTCGAAAGGGGGAAGAATGTTGTTTATTCACTGAATTGTGTTCGGCTCTGTCTCGCAGCAAAAGTCTGTGGGGAGATTGTGTTGCCATGATGGCTTACACAGCTCAACCAACTTTTAATATTGATTTTCATACGGCGCCTTAATGAATGAAAACCAATGGCGACAGCGAGTGGTTTCCAATTACTGTAGACCTCATGTTCGCCGTAATGAACTGCAGAAGTCAAAAGCTGGATAATAGGATTCCGCACAATGCAGAAAGCGATGAGAACTAGTGGTTTTCTGGACCGGAAGCGGACACTTTGCATTCATTTCCGGACACGGCGTCCATACTTGCAGGACCTCTGCTTAGCTGTGTCATCAATCCAAGTGTAAATAAGGCCGACAGGCCGTCATATACATGTATGGGAATGCCAGCTTTTCTATGAACATGCTGTATTCAAAGGCTCATTTTTCACGACTGGCAGAATGAAAAAAACAATGGCCGCGAGTAAACGTTGCCATACATCTTTATCCTTCAAGCAAATAGGCAGCAACTCATTGTAAAAGCTGCGTCCCGCAAAAGATCCCGCCTCCGTATCCTCAGGAGGGGTCCTCTGAGGGCCAGCCAGCTGACCGGCATAAAGAGATGGTTTCATGGAGCAAGTCCGGTTTCATGGCTGTTTGCTCAAGCAATGCATCGGTTGCTTGGTGAGCGCGAGTGGTAGACAGTCTTCGGGATCATTCAGCAACACTGTCGGGCATTCAGGTCAATTTCGACTTTGTTTTCTTTGTCATTTCATTGACTTTGACGTCAATACTTCCACTGAAAGATGACTGAAAGACTTTTGGATGACAGATGTTGCAAGTCATTCAAATTTCTGCATGTATTTTCTCATAGGAGTTGAAGGCTGCAAAGGATCCAACTATTGGACCCACGTTTGTCATTTCACCCTGGTCGGGTGACTTGCTCTGCCCTGGTAGAACATGTAGAACCTTCATCAAATGTCATTTGGACATCATTGCAGTACCGGGAACCTGTTCAGCTGGTCACCATCCCTAATAGATCAGTCATTGTTTGTCGCTCCTGAAGATGCTCACACCTCAGGTCTGAATTTTAAAGCACACCAGCACTGGACTCTTTCTCAGACATCACAGTAACTCAGAGTCATGATATAGACGCGAGTGCAGAACCAATCGAGCAGCTGGCACCCTCTCAAGCATCATGTGACTGAAAACCACTGACACCTACGCTGAAGAGACATCATCAGTGAGGAGGCAGGCACATAAATCACTATGACCTGTCACCTTTCTGCTAAAGGACTCTGTGGGTTGCGTGAATGGAAATTGTGTTGTTGGTTGTTTTTTCTCTCTTCAATTGGAGGAATTTTAATGCAGCTGTTGTTGGGGAGGAATCTTAATTTTAGCAGCGGTAGGCGCGGCGTTGCGACGGCTGTTATTTATTACCCTGCCGGGCTGCAATCTGATGCTTGAAGGAAGGTGAAGATCCGAGCGTGGGCCGCATGTTGCGTTTGTGGCAGGGGAGGCGCATCCTCGCGCTTGTGAGAAACTTTTGTCACTTCAAACCACCAAAACCAGGCACGTGTCGCCGCCTATAGTATGTGCACATGGTAATTGGCACACCATTAGCACGCTTTCGAATCGGGCAAAATTAGCCGCATGCCGCCGCCGCCGCTGACAGATATGAGCCCTTCAATCCTCTTCCCAACTAAGTGGAGGAGGGTTTTTTTCCCCCCTGTCTTAATTACCTCACATTTGGCACAGCGCTCCACAGAACCTCTCGAGGGCTGTGGGGAGACAGGGACTCGGCGGAGACGCTCAGACAGCAGTTGGTGACAGAAGCCAGGGGAGGACGCTGCAGAGAAACGGCTCCCAGCTTAGCATGCCAGGGATGACAGGAGGGGTGGTTGTGGTGGGGAAGTGTGGGGGTGAGAGGGGGGCTGAGATTCCCCCCAAGGAGGAGCAGAAGAAAGAGGAAGTGCTCGCTCAAGGGAGAGTCCCCCTCAGGCACATATGGCAGAATTGAAACATCCATATGGTTGACGTGAAACAGAAGACAGTCAGTGTGCCGATCCCCGTCGCCTCCTTTGGAGATTCCCGTGTACTTGCTGGACTGTTTAATTTTGGACACGTCTCGTCATTCCCAGAGGAGCACCAATGGCAGTGGAGGCGAGACTCAGATGTTTGTGAAGCCCCGCAGTGGGAATACAACTTCATGGTCAGCGCTCGGATGGAGCTCAGAGATGTAGGCTACCGCAGAAACATGGGCAGGGATGTAGCTGGACTCCTGTGAAGATTTGTGGTCCCACTGATCATGACAGCGTCCGCCAATCATAAAGATGCCGTACGGCAACATTGAGGCAAAACAGACTGAGATTTTGTTGAAATTGTTCCATTTCTGGTGACTCTTTCTCCTGTTGAATCCTCATCATCCTCTGTATAATTCACCCATCAACCCCTCAGTCCTCCCTTTCCCTTTATTCAAATTGTTTCCTTCCCTTTGGTTGGTCATGACACACTCACATATATGGATGATTTTTGCAGTTTGATACACTGGACGTACGTTACACCAGATAGTTCGAGATAAAGACATAGTGGTCAGTTTCTACTTCTTCTTTTTCCTAATATTCACTTCTACTCAGCACAACTCTACTCGGTCGCCGTCAGTTTCAGGAACCAAAAGATCTCAACTCAACGCAGCACGACAGGCTGAAACTCCTGTGTAACGTAGCTGATGTTACGCTCTGCTCAGCCCATCACAGTGGCCTTGCTCTCCATGTAAACGTTGGAACGCTGTCACAGCTAAGCCACTGATGCCCCTCTCGGGACTATCTGTGACCTGCAGTGTGACGGCATCACAATTTCAGCTCAACTCGGCTCACTTGGAATCTAAAGCCTGGTTATAATCAAGCATTTAGTCGCAGCTGCTGTCACCTAATGGAAACAGAAGGTGCTCGTGGGAAAGTCAGATGATGTCGTCCAAATAGAACAAATGTTTTCATAAAATGTCTTTATGAACTGATTAATATAAGAAATTTTCTCTCTTGCACCTTCTGTGAATTGTTTGACTGTAAAAAGGAGCATGGGCTGGTATCAGTCACCCACAGTCCCAAACACTAGAATTAAACTACGCTCTGTTGAGGCTCGGCAGAGCTCCAATCACTCAGAGGCACTTAAGTCTCGTTTCAAAGCCGAAATCAGTATTTACAATTAAATCACCTAATGGAAATCCTCCATTAGATTTAATAACTCCATTTAGGGAGGAACTTGGAAGAAGGAAGTTTAAAAAAAAGGATGACTGAGCCCGGCTTATACCACAGCAATTTCCCAGCCAGTGTTTTCTCTGTCAGCTGATAGTGAAGTGGGGGGAGGGGGAAGCACAAAAGGACCCTGCAGAGAGAGTCGACTCCTGCAGCCGTGGGCAATGAAGCGCGAAGGCTTGACAGCGAAGCACTCGAGGTGTTAGTGTAAAAAAAAAAAAAAAAAAACTCTTCTGCAATTCCACCCAGGCAAAACACTGCTGTCACCCGAGCCCGTGTCAGCTGGCTCGCTCAGACTTTTAATTACTGCGGTCAGCTGGTTGCACGGAGACGCCGGCGAGCAACACGACTCAATCCCCAGCAAAGGGGGAAAAAAATCGCCATTGCACGAAGATACAGGCACACTCGTGTTGGGCGTGGAGGAGCGTTTTCCGTCGTGTCGGCTTAGTGTCCTTGTGCGATAACGCGCGGCCCGCCGAGGCTCTGCGCAGCGGTCAACCGTGCGCGCTTTTCTCTCAGTTCCAAACCAAAAAGAGCGGCCCACTAAACCCCTTCAATTCCCTTGGCGTGGCATTGATCCGTCAGAGTATTGTCTCTGCCAGCCTGACCAGCCACATCAATATTGCATCAGGTTCAGACTAAACAGCCCAGAACTCTTTTTTTGCAGTCCATCCAGGGAGACAGAATAAAATTCATGCCTGTCTTCAGTCCCAGCACGGGGCCAATCAAACGCTGCCCTATAGTTTTTTTTTGTTTTTTTTTTTGGGGGGGGGGGGTTCCTTTTGTGCAAAGAGGTGTGTTTTACAAAATGAGACGGGGGGGTGGGGGTGACGCGTTACATTATTAATCTCCTCAAATTTTAATTAGTGATGTCTGGTAATTAGTGTTTGGCCCTTTCATCGCCCAGAATCGGCTGTTCCAAGAAGATTAAATGTTGACAAGTGAGCGAGTCAATATTTGCTCGCTGGAAGTTAAATTGAATTATCTCAGGAATTACCCCGGAGCCCTCAAACCCACCTGGGCAGCGTGGGGAATTCCCCCACCACCACCATCAGAACACTCCGGGGGAACTGGACCGGATTTCAGGGGCGTAACTTCATCTGACTTGACGCCCCCCCAACCCCCCCCCAAGTCCCCTGTTCCCTCCTCCATCTCTCCCCTGACCATGGTGGTCTATCTGGCAGACACAGCAATCTAGGGGAGCATGAAGATATTAAATTAAACCAGGAGGAATCAGCCATGCAGCTGCCACAATGCCCCCTGGGAAATATAGTAAAAAATGGAAAGTGTTTCCAGAGGATGATATCCGCGGCGCTGGCAGGCTCATTGGCCTCCAGTCCTTTCAGCTAGCTCATTAGCCTTTTAGCTGCAAACTAATTCTGCAGCCTTTCATGGCTGCGCTAACGGTGCGCTGCCTCACTTTTAATTAACTGCCTAAAAAGGGGCCGTTGGATTCTGCGGGCGGGGGGGGGGGCGCACATGATCGGGACACTGATTGACAGCGGATATGGATCCGGGCCTCACTGGGTGACGCGGGGAGCGGCGCGCATCCCCATCGGCCGTTTGGGCCACGCCGTAGGACAGGGAAGGGACGGAGCCAAGTGTGCGGCCTAAATCAGAGGGGCGGTGGGGCTGAGTCACGCTAATGATCTCGCCCGATGCAGTGACACCCCTCTAGGGTTGCCATCTTCGACTCTTTTTTTAGACCACTAATGGAGGAAATGTCACTTTTTCAATCCAAGAGAAACACAAATCCACCCACTTTTAAGAACCCCCACCCCTCCCTTCTGCAATGTAATGGACGGCAAAATAGAAATATGACGGAAAAAAAGAAAAAAAAAACTGGTCTTATGTAAGCGTTCTTTGAAGTAACTCCCCTCTAATCATTTAATAGGGCATCACTAATGTACTCTAATTTGTCCTAATTGAATTTGACTCTGCAGTTTGACTGAAACAGATGTGTTCATGCAGAGCAAAAGTATCTCTGATCCGCTGAAGTTTCACTCGAGCAGGTGAAAGCAGCAGTGTCGGACTCGCCTGTCACATTTAGTACATTCCACCTTGTCTTATTGATTTCAGGTTTTTTTTTGGTTTTTTTTTTGCAAAGCGGCTCTGCTTGCACCACCACCTGTTCATGACTGAAGAGCTTTTGAAAACCTACGTTTGAAAAAAAAAAAAAAGTGTCTCCATCTCCCCAGAGCTCCAGGGGAGGGGAGTCATATCAACCTCCCCGACAAAAATCCGAGCGACGAAAAGAGATCGCTTTGCATTGCATTATAAATAAATGAATTCCAAATTGAATTAGGCCTCAATTGGAGGAATGAATCGGCTTTTTTTTTTTTTTTTTTTTTTGCTGCAGTGATTGGATGGAAGGCTGCTAACTTCAACTGTGCAGCTCTGATCACGTGTAAGCACGATTTTCAGTTTCAGGAGATTATTGTAACGATTCTCTGGTCTCTCTGACGGGAGCAGATTCACCTGGTGTAAAAGTGATCACTGCTGAGGCATCACCTGAAATACAGAGTTCTCATATATTGTGTTCCTCATGTCGTACTCAAGAGTCGGGGAAACTTTCAGTTGTAGTTCAGCATTTATCGACAAAGCTTGAAACCCCCCCCCCCCAGAAACCTCTTTTGTCCAAAATTTAATGCTTATTTAAAACAAAAATAAGAAGCTGATATTACCGACTCAAAAAGCACCTTAACTCCTAAAAAGTGTCTTTAAACTTAAACCCACTCAAACTTAAAGTCCAAGCACAAACCATTTGTCAAAGCTTCAGAGGAAGTTACTCTAACTTCCAGTTACATCTGAGTGTAAACTTGATTTTTTTGTTGAAACCTTCGTATAGCAGTTCATAGAATTGCAATTAATTGTGATTAATTACAATGCCCCAAATCAATGACATTAGGTAACTGACTCATAATAATCATGTCCCACTCTCATCCTCGTAAAGACACAGGTAATCTCAACGATGAAGTAACTCTAGCATTCTTTTGTTACATCCGACATCCTTGCTGAACTGCAGGCCGACACCAGGAAAGAAAAGTGTCTTTTTACCTCCAAAACCCCCTCGCTCGTGTTCTTGGCAGTGGACTCGATGGTCCGTTGGAAAGTTTTCATTATCTGCATCAGACCATCCTGCCACCGCAACGGCCCCACCATGTTTCTTTTTTCCCTCAACATCTTCCTGCTCCAGCACACCCGTTTCAAACGGCCTGTCGTCAAGCTGTACAGGGGCCGATAATGACTGTTTCATTTGAGTCAGGTGCATGCGCTGGAGCACGGGGGGGTGGGGGTGATTTGAATAAAGTCTGCACACCCTCTCACGTGTAGAGACAATGTGTCGGAATTTCACTCCTGGTGGAAATGTGCAAGGAGAGAATTTGGATGAACAATGAGGCAGAAGGAGAAACAGCTTTAGGCCACAGCTGCGTTTTGCGAGTGCAGCGGCTTGTTAACAGGGAACAAAAACAAAAAGAGACAGACAAAATAACTGTAGAGTGTTTTTCCTCATCAGCCTTCAAGGATGGACTTCATGAACTGTTGTGAATTTCTTTCATTGCACATGAGCAATGATTCTTCTCATTTCGAACCCATGTTTTCAAAACCTTGAAAAGAAAAAAAACTCTTTTGGAAAATGAGACAGACTCAGTAAAAACTGACCCTTGCTTTTTACGTCAGAGGATCCTGCTTTTATTTTGTGAATGATGGCAGGTTTGTTGACTAGTGTTTGGCTGGATGATGACTGGAAACAACGTAAATTTAACATAAGTCCAATGACTGAAGGCAACCAGTCTCACCAGTCTATTAAAGCAGGATCTTCCAAAATAAAAGCATCCTATTAACTATGCTTTGGTAGGGGGTGCTGTGTATTCACTGTCAGATGTATGACGAACATGAAACCATAGTTTCCCCTGATCAAAACAACAAAATTAGGATGCTTTTATTTCAGAGGCACCTGCCGCCACCAGATTTTCTCATGAGACTGCAATTCTTCACCGATCTTGATGGTATGTCCCATTAATGCTGTTTGGAGGACAAAGCAAATTTGTTTGCGTTCTAGTTGAGTTGGGAGCCATCAGGTCACGTCAAAGGTTTGAAGACACGTGTGTGCGCAGCCGCTGGGAAGTCGAGCACTCTTCCTAGTTTTCTTTTAAAAGCGTAAACCCATTTTCTTTTAAACCGTTGAAAAATCTTGTCTCCCGACTGGCTATACTGTGTTGACGCCCAATCTGAGAAGCAGTTTGTCAAAAAGTTTTGGTTTCCAAAAAAAAAAAAGAAAGAAAAGCACACTGGGAGGGAAAGCTTGGAAATGTAGCTAGCTCAGGGCAACACCGAGACAGCTTTGACGCTGTCTTTTAGCACGTCACTCAGCTCGGGCAGTGAATTAAACAGCGACTGTACAATGTGTGTCAGAACTGGGCCGAGGAAGCTGCTTCTAATTAACTCCAACAACAGCCAGGCTTGGTTGGAGCCATTCTTTAAATATAGATGTAGCGGTGATGAATTTTTCAGACGGCAGACAGGGGCCAGTGTCAGTTGTCGTTACCTCAGTCAGAGGGGTCGGGCTCGCCGTCCACTGCAGCTGCGGTCCACAGCGGTGGATGGCGCGTCAAGGTCGGCGTGGACGGATCCCTCCCAAAAATAACCCACCGACGGGTAACACGATGACCCGCAAGCAACGCTGATGTGGGTGATACTTTCCCAAAGTCCTCCAGCGCCGTTCATAAATAGACACGTCCGTCCTTCCTCGACTTCCTGTCCCCCTCCTGATGCTGCTGATTGATAAGAAAAAGCGGCCAGATCCATTATTTCTTTTTGGGGACGGCACCAATTGACTGAGGTCTGGAGCTTTGCTGGTCGGCGCCGCGGCAGAGACAACCTGGACCCTCCTATGAGAGGGGCTTCCATTGCCCGGGGCGGGGAGGGGTCTGCCCGGAAGCCTACTAATCACCCCAGCGCCGTGAGTAATGGCCTCCAAAGCAATCACGATAAAAATGCATCATTGCTGCCCCCCCCCCCCCCATCTATCAACCAGACTCGCTATCATTTGACTGGAACGCACGCCAATGTGAAATATGACGTTTTGTGAAAGGCAGAGGCCGCACGCCGGCTTACATGGTTCCCCAATGCAATAATTAAATGCACCCATCAAGACCCATTGTATTTCAAAACACCCCCCACGTCTGCATCACACTCCTCCTAGAAGGCCGTTTTCCCTGGGTAAACATTTTTGGCGCATAATTACAATGCTTCACCAGTTCATTCCCAGTTACAATATACTAACAGTCATTTTCCACTTCAGTCATCTTTCAATTTGTTTCCCCACATGATATCAGCAGAGTGATGGCGGTGGGAGGAAGGGAGCCCCGCGTGCCATCAAACAACTATTTGCCGGGGACTTTGATGGGTTGCGAGCGAACGGAAGCCGCCGCGCGTCCTCGGTTAACCCCAGCGATCACCCGCCGCTCCTTTTTACAAATCTGAAGTGGTTTTTGTGTGTTGCGGTTGTTGTGGAGAGATGATTTCAAATCAGTGGGGGAGCACGTGTTTTTGTTTTTTTTCTCGGCCCCAAGGGAGCGCGACGTGTTTCAAGCAGATGGAGGCATGCAGCCACGGGTGTTTGTAAATGGACATCAGCATCACGTCCTTGGCGCAAAGACATCCTACAATTGGTACATGAAGTTCTGTCTCGAGCAATAAGAATCTGTCATCTGACACCAGCATCACGTCCTCGATAGCAACTGCAGGAATGTGTTTTAGCAGACTACACTGTGCAGTGAAAAGTGATTAGAAACATCATACATGACATGACTGGACGACATGTAAACTTGCAGTTTCAAGGGGTGTAATTTGACACCTGCCTCATGCGCATGCCAGGATGTGCCAGATTGATGGTCTTCCTGGGGACTTCTGTGCTTCACTTGGACGGATAACCAACTGGCAGCAGCTTCAAACTGAGGACTCAGTGTCATCTGGAGCCAGAACTTCTTGGAGCAGTCGAGTGACTTTATGGCCACAATTGAATCGTAACAGCATCTCAATGTAATGTTCGTGAAAAGCCTGATAAATCCTTTTTGGAACTCAGCAGACGCCTGAAGACGCGGACTTCCTTGCGAGGAGCGCTAATGTGGCAGTTTACCAAAGAAAATGACCCGCAGTGTCAATCGGGGTCTCTCACCCTGTAACGAATTCAGAAGATGATATATGTTTTGGGCACCAAACAAATGCAGTATTTGTCATTTTGGAACAAATTGCCTCTGCATCTCTGGAAATGAAGTCTATAGATTTTCCTCTTGGCTTATTGGGGGCTCGTCTCGGTGAGGGTTATTACTTAATTAGATCGGGGGAAGGCTCCGTCAGACGTCTCCCCAGCCTCCGAACCGCCGCTCGCCCTACCTCCGCCGCCGCCACAGTGCGCGGGCAGAATACCGATCGCCCGGCAGACGCTTTAACCAATTACCCGACATCAGATCTGAAATAGTATGCCATTGCATTTCCACCAGGCTTCTGCTTTATTTTTCTGCCTGTTGTTGTTGCGGGGCCCGAGTTGCCATGTTGTTTTTTTTTTTTTTCGGGATCCGACGGAATTAATCTTCCACCGCTCATTAGAGAGTACCGCCAACTTGATTCAAATTGAAATGTGTTATAATTAAAACAAAATGTTGTACAAGGGAGAAATTCTGGCAGCCTTTTATGGTGGCTAATACTTGTGGAGCTCTGATCGTGTTTTTCCAAACCTTGCACTTTCTTCTTGGAAATGCCCAGTATACAATTCTGTGCTCCAGTTGAATGCAGAGGTTTGCTTGGGTGCAAGTTTCTCACAAAATATGTATGTGTATATATATAAAAAGTGCCTTTGCAAAGAGTTTATTCTGCTGGAGTAAATTTTAGGTCAGGGCTCAGCTGAGCTTTGGTCCCATCAGATTATAGAAACTAACATGACATGTAGGTTGGGGTTTGTTTTTGGAGGTAGTGGTGCTGGTGGTAGTGTGTGTGTGTGTGTGTGTGTGTGTGTGTGTGTGTGTGTGTGTGTTGGGGGGGGGGGGTCCTGTTGCTGCTGCTGCTGCTGCTGCTGTCAGCATGCATGAAGCTCTGGAACTCGTTCAGAGTTGTCGCAGGTCTCTCGGCGTCCTTCCTCATCGGCCCCCCCACCCCCATCCCCATCCCCCGCCTGCTCGCTTCCGAGCCAAACCCTTAGTACCGTTTAATGACTGATCAGACCGGAGTCGCCAGGATGCTCGGGTTCTTGGCAGTGCGTGACAGCAATGATTAAGAAGTGTCCAAGTTAGAGGATGACTGATTCTATTTCTTTCTTTTTTTTTGATGGTTGTAATCAGAGATCCAACGTGATGTCAAACTGCAAAGACAGACTTCAAGTAGGGTTGTGACAGTGTTAACCGAACTCCATCAATCTGCCTCCACAGGAAGTGGCTAGGCACAGTGTACACCCAAGTTGAGGTGTTTTTTGGGCCCAACACACAACAAGTAGAGGCCAGGTGCATGTCAAGAATATCAGAAGGATTACATCAA
This sequence comes from Malacoctenus triangulatus, assembly GCA_032274725.1. Classification (NCBI taxonomy): domain Eukaryota; kingdom Metazoa; phylum Chordata; class Actinopteri; order Blenniiformes; family Labrisomidae; genus Malacoctenus; species Malacoctenus triangulatus. The sequence continues at coordinate 2,380,568 of JAUESE010000101.1, forward strand.
CTTGATGAGGACTTTGGTGCACTCTGGGACTGATCAGGCAGGCCTGAAAGCAGGCACGAAAGTGAGAGCTGTATCTCAAAATTTAAGACCATTTCAATACACACACACACACTTAGAATGGAGGTCACTGCCATGGCGTGTTTCTTGTCGCTGAGATATGATGACACATTTGCTTGATGGATCACGCCAAAGAGCCGCCCCTCCCCGCTCCGTCGTCAGCGACTTACCATCGCTTAAGGCAGCTGAAACAAAAGTGGCCTTTGAAGCAGATGCAGGTTCATCGGGGGACGAAAAAGGGGAAAAGCCGGAGGCGCCACATCTGGGGTCTCGTCAGCGCAGGTGAGGCAAAACAGTGATGTCAGCGGGCTGGCTCGCTCCTTTGCAGGCATCCCTTCGCAGCAGGAAGACCACCTAACCATTCCACCAGTCGCCGTGCAACAGCGTATACATGCGTTGCTAACAAAGCTAAAGCTCAACATACACAGAGGATTAGAAAATGTTGCATGTCCTGCATGTTTTATCATGATTGGATCTCACAGGGAAGTAAATCCTTTTCTCTTCTGGAATTTTTGAGGACTTATTGAGGTCAATAGAAATAAGAAGAAAACTCACAGCAACATTTCTGAGTGTTTAGCATGCTAACCTGCTAGTTGGCACTGCACACAATTCACAGAGACTGCTGTGTTGCCCAAATGCTAATTCTAACCCGATGATGAGGTAATTAAATGGCAGCGCCTGAATCAATGAAGTTCCCCTTGAACACGGTGGCTGTGTGTCCTCATCCAAATGATGTTGGAGGTTTGAAGTTCATCACGGATGCAAACACTGAGAGAGCCCCCCCCCCCCCCCCCCCCCCCCCCAGCTGTGGGTGGGGTCATGCAGGTGACCGTGACCACTTACTATTCAATCAACTGCCAATGATCCAATGATCGAGCCATCACAATAGTTTGCACAAAACCAGTGAAACTTTTCAATTTTGAACACAAACAACCAACACTGAGTGGCTTTAAGTGTCACTGCATGTGGTGATGAAAGCCCACTGACGGACGTGATTCCGTAGCGTCGCTGCATCCTGTCCCGTTGAGGTGTAATGACCTGTCGACCCTGCAGAGGGCGTTGAGAGTGGCACGAGGGGCGTTTGTGTTTCAGCCTGGACCTGGAAGTGGTGGACGCCTACATCATCGCCACAGTGCAGGGCAGCGCTCGCGCTTGCGCTCGTGCTGATAAAAAAGGCTTCATTAATTCTACTTTATTAAATATGAAGAAGAGCCGTACTTTTGCAGGCTATTGAATGTAGTTTTCTGTGAACTGACTATAGAGGGGGGAGGGAAGCCGGGGGGGAAGGAGGGAGAAAAAAAATTCTCGAAGAGAAAAGGATTTACTTCCCTGTGAGATCCAATCATGATAAAACATTAAAATGCCTCCATGCAGCATATCCCCCATCCCCCACCCACCTCCTTCCCCCACCTTGCCAGCCCCCCCCGGAATGATCCAGGCAGCCCACCAAATTAATCACAATTGCTGTGATCAGTGCAGCTGATGTGACCGGTGGCACTTCTTTCTGAAATGTTAATAAAGCCATATTGAGCGGGCTATTCTCGGCAGGAAGTCCGTAGCCCATGGCCGCTCGCTAAATCTCAATGACTTCATTAACTCATTACCATGAGTCACGGGCGCGCGGTGCCAACAGCAATTAAAACACAACAGAGAAGAGCGGTGTCCTTGGGCAACGGTTCCGCTAGCGAGGCTGCTACGCTTGACTAGATTTAGCAGGATGATTGACATATCAATAGGCGCTGCGGTGGATTAAACGGCCCCAGTCAATATTCAGATTTGTCTCACTCGCACCTCGCGCCCCGCGGCGGGACTTGCGCACACCTCGTCAAGAGCTGTCGGGCCTTCGGTGCTCAGGGCTGCCTCCAGAGCCTGGGACAGACCTTGGCAGCCACAGTCCTGGAATTCCACCGTTTAAAGGTTTCACTCGGAGGGGTCTCGACGGCAGGGAGGGTTTATTTAAATTTCGTTTTTTTTCTAAAACTATAAAAACCAAACACCGTCCTGTAGGCCACCAAGGGGTCGCTAAGATGAGCTCCCTGCGGTGAGGGGGGGGGTCCGTTTAATACTCATCCAAATCTTTTGTCGTCTTTATTTCGCATTCAAGCGGGAGGCCAGAGGAGACGGGAGGAAATTCGCAACTTTTCAATGAATACGTCTCGGCTTTAATTCGACTCCCTCCTTCTGTCTTTTGTGGAAACACATTTCTATTCATGAAGCCAATCCTCCGTAGTTATGACACTGCATACTTATGTTTCCTTTGTAAAAACTCGGGCAGAAATGGTAATTAAATTTCAACAGTGGGCTTCCGTCCCCCTATGCAAACTTAAGAAAGCCTTTATCTTAGCAAATGACTGACAGTTGATTATGAAAACTCCAGCATTCCCTCTTCCCCTCTCCCTACCACCACCCCCCACCCCACTCTCTCTCCCGCACGAAAAAGCAGTCCACCCACACCTTCTGCTTTTGTGCGCACTATTGTTCCAGCTTCATTGTTAATGAGTTTAGAATTAACTGGCTGTAATGAGTGGGAACTGGAGCCTCTGCCTGGTGCGATTGTGCCATCAGATGGGGGCTGGAGGGGCGGTGTAATGTATGGTCGTGCAGGTATCAGACCATGAGGTGAGGGAGGGAGGGGGGCCGGGCGCCCTCCACTTGCAGCTATCACGCATCGGCGCCCGGCACCAGGTGTCACACTGCGGCTGTTCATCTACTTGTGGCAATTGGTTCTCATTGGGACTCTGTGATGCGGTGCAGGGCATCACCTGCCGACACGCTGGCCTCAGTCAAGTTGGACTATTGGACTCGTCCATTACACCCTGTGGAAATCCTGCCAGCTCATTTAAACACACTTACTGGCATTTAAACGCAGTAGGTAAAAAGAGAACCTATTAGGCATTTTTGGAGTTTTATATATATATATACACACACACACACACACACACACACATATTTATATATATATATATATATACACACACACATATATATACATATATATACAT
>JAUESE010000101.1:2432765-2453745 GCA_032274725.1 Malacoctenus triangulatus
ACACACACACACACACACACACACACACACACACACACACACACACACACACACACACACACACACACACAACTGCTCCTGAGTTTAGTTAATATTCTGCACGGTGCTCCGCTGCTCAACACAGCTGAAAGAGGAGCTGAGCCTCCCCCCTATTTATGACCCGTGGACTGGAGAGAAAGCTACATGCAGTCAGAGCACACACATAGGCATACGCGCATGTGCACGGGGGGAGGAGCTCAGAGATCGACTTCTGGCTCGGTGAAAGATGAGGATCAGCAGGATGAGCAATGTGAAACCTTCTGCAAGTCAGAGTGTTGGAGCCTCTTTTTTTTTTACACACGTGACAAATAAACTTCAAAGATCTGAACATTGATACACTATTGAAAGTAAGAATACCGAACAAGTTTTTTTATGTACCACAGCTGTCTACTGATGAATTTATGAATAAATCAATTCAGAACAAATATATTTTCTAGAATTTGCCTCATCTGTTTTGAATATGTACAAAACAAAAGCAGTAGCCTCCAAAATAAAAGCACTGGGCATTTTTCAACTTATGATTACCAATGCTGGCTAAAGCCTTTGAAACTCCACAATAACATGCTTGACTTATTAAATTTTAGAACTGTGGCTACTGTGTCTTTTTGTTTGAAAATCAGAAAAACCAAAACCAATAATGTCCATGACACACTGTGTCATTTCAGGCCTTCACAGCCAAAGGTTCACTGATGGTGGCTGTTTCTTTCTTACAGCTTTGTCCTTCTTTTCTCTTTGTATTTTGTTCCAAAAAACTCCACAGTTTGTGAGGGCTTGCTTTTTGTTGCACTGTTATTTGTAGAAACGTTGTTGCCGGCTTCGATGGCTTTTTTCCTCCCGCGTCTTCACATCACATTTGATGGACACCTCAGCCAAACGCCGGCTCGTCGGACCTGTGACGCACCGTGCACGCTGAACTTAGCATCCCTCCAAAGACCATCGAACTCACGTTGCATTGAGGGGCTTGAAATTTATAAGATCGACAGAATAAGAAAAAAGTTTTTCCTCCGAATATCCAACGAAGCGCCGGAAAACTGTTTGGAAAACAGGTGAGCTGCTTGTTCCACAGTATTACAGCGAGCTCAGTGAAGTTGCAGGAGGCAGCCCACCAGGACTCCACCGTGCGACGGCTTCAGTGAAAAAAGCAAACATGCAGTGAAGCAGCGAGCATCTGCCAGTGAAAAGATCAAGAGGAAAGAGACTGTCATTTCTGTGGCTTAACTCCGGCTTTAGGTGTGCGGGTGGGCTATTACGGAGAGTTAGCCTAGCATTGATTAGCTTTGACTGAGTACACGAGTGGAATTTCCCTGGCCTCTTAGCAGACCTCCTCTGAGGCGCTGCGTGAGGAGGGCATGCCTCGCACTTATCAGGCAGATAGGCATCAGCTGAGCGTGGGTCGTGAAAATGGACCGCGAAGGTAATGGCGCAGGAGGAGGAGGAGGATGCATTGGCAGCAAAGCGGTGAGGTAATGTTGAGGCTTAGATAGAGACCGGGAGCTGAAAAGGCAGTGGAGGGGGGCGCTAAACTATAAGTGTTCTGACTGCATGGCCTGGGAGCATGATATTGTCTGTCCGCCTGCCGATAACAAACACAAACAGCAGTAAATTAACTTTGCTGCGACATCTGCGAGCGTGTAAAAATGCCGCCTTTCCCCCCAGGATGGAGGGAAACTTCTGCGGTTAGTGCATGCAGCGGCTTCCGGCATATGTCCTGCGCCGGTTTCGACAGAGTTCCAAGGTCAGTGAGGGGGCGACTCCGCCATCTGTCAGCGCCGATACTTTGCTAACTCGGGTGCTTGTCATCTCAGCTGTCAATCATGGGAAAGAAGTAAGCCTTTAACCAATAGTAGCACACGTTACTTGAAAAAAGCAGCTAGTTTTAAACATAAAAGATGCTACATAGCCAGTACTGTCACTGATTTAAGTGATTTAAATTGCCCTTAAAAAGCCAAAAAAGTGTTACAGAAAGCAACAATTTTGATCTATACAGTCTGTTTAAATTTTATCTGTGGAAACATCCAGAAGCATGTCATGTAAAAGCAAATAGGTTCTGGCTGCAGACCCCCTCGGAGACAACTGACCCCTACCACAGGCGACTGCCATGTGTCCAATCGAAAGTCGCGTTGGGGGAAAATAGCCTGAAGTTTCATTGAGTGTTTTTCAAAATAAACTTCCTGCAGTTTTTTTCCCTGCACGATAACTTGCCCTGAACTTTAAGGCTGTTCAGTGTTTCTGTGTCCCAATTAGATGCTTGGAAGAGTGTATGCAGACCAAGCGAGGAATCATTATCTCGTCCACGGCATCAGAGCCGACTTCAGGTGTTAGTTTGAAAACCTGTATACTGGCGGTGCAGTGCAAAACAATAACCGCCTATTCACCTTGTTCCTCTCAAGCATCTTTCTTAAAGTCCACAGTCATTTATAAGTGTAGAGAGAAGAAGCCCCTCAACCAAACCAACCAAATTATTTCCACGGCTGTCTGTGTTGTCATTTGGCCTGCTGGCAGCTCCTGTCAGCCTGGTGTCAGCCTGTCGTTTGGCAGTGTGTGTGTGTGTTACCTGGTTGAAGTTATCCAGGGCCTTGTGCAGGTTGGCGTGCATGCCGGTCGGCGGCTCGTTAGTGATCTTGATGGAGTTCTCCAGGATACCCTGGGGAATGATGTGGCCCTCACGGGTGGAGGACGGCTCGGCGCTGACGAACATACGGAAGTTCTCGTGGCTTCCCTCAGCGTACTGCTCCAGCAGCTTCTCCAGGGTGCCCAGCCAGCGCGCCACCAGGTGGATGTTCTTCAGTAGGGAGGGGATGAGAAGAAATTGTTGAAATGAATTCATTTTGAATTTCATTTGGACATTAACAACAGCATCTCAACAAGAAGACATCGAATTCAACAACAAAGATTTCTGATGGCTTCCGCGAGTCACTCCAACCTTAAGAAGCTTCCAAATGAGCAATAGAAGTTACAGTAGGTCCTATGAAGGCTGAGGCTGCTATAGCAGAAAAACGAGCCACGCCAGAAGAAAAGTCCCTCCTTGATTCCTCGTGGTTTAGGGTACTTCCTGTTCTGCCTCTCTGAATACGGGTGACAGTGGTGACCACTGGTCCAGGACATCAATATGCTGCCTTGTGGCCCCTTCTGCCTGTCCAAGACACTTCCAGCCAGAGTCACTGTCGATGGAGAAGCGGATTTCTTTGGGTGTAGCAGTGCTGCTGCAGATGCTCACCAAAGCGACTGATTTGCGCCCCAGTGTTGCAGGGAAACTATCGCCAGTAAACACTCACTCACTCTCTCTCTTTCCGTGTACAAAACCAATCCAACTGTAGCCTCGATATCGACAAGTGTTTGTAAAAAAAAAAAGAAAAAAGAAAAAAAAGAATTAGGAGAAACAGCTGCGTCACCACCTGTGCTTGCCCAATACTAAGGAAAACGAAGCAGCAAGGATGGGGTGGGGGGTTACGGATGGAAGGGGAGCGGAAGCGACCAAGTCGTTGAGCCAAATTAATTTTCCCTCGGCGAGGGTAGCGAACCTAATCACACACAGATAACACTGGGTTTTTTCCCCTATCTGTAAAAGTGTGGGCTTTAATGGAGAACACATAATAGCTTAATAAGGTGCTCAATGCAGGAATTGCTGGTATAATTTATTTTTTGTAATGACAACTTGGAAAAAAATGGGGGGGGCAATTAAAACATTGCACGTTCTCCGTCACTTTGATGTGGCACCGAATTAAATGGTACACAGCGCTTGGAGGAGCCACTTGCGAGGTTGCTGACACTAAGCGCCCCCTTTCTGGGGAGGGAGGGTGTGGGCGGGGGAAAGACTTTGGCCCTCTCTACTTTTTTCTAAACATTCATCTCTGCTGGCACGGGCAGCCGAGCTGACTTGTACGATCATGCAGGCATGGGTGAGCTCAGCAGCCGCAGCAGCCACTCAGCTACATCTCACCAAGCTGCACTGCCCATTCCCTAAATCTAATTACAGCACTAATAACTCCAGTCATTAATTCATAAGCCTCTTTACTTTCTCTTTTCCCTTTGCTCTCCCTATTTAATCTTCCTTATGATGGCTGAAGTTAGCCCTCTTTCTGAATGACGGGACAAAACGGAGAGCGGAACGTCAGATTTTTTTGGGAAGGGGGGGGGGCGAGTCATTGAAAGGGAAAAAGAAGAGAGAAGGAAAAGTTTTGCCTCCTTGCGACAAAGAAGTCCTGCGAGGAGCTGGAAGCTGTAAGAGGACGGATAAGCCAGTTTGCCTCTTGAAGCCTGGGAGAATAATGAATGGTTTACAAATTAAAAGCCTAAATTCAAGCGCCTTTTCATCAAGCTGCAGCACAAACCCCCCCTTTCCTCTTGGCATGTAAATGGCTTCGCAATAAGGAGAGCCAACAGAAGAAAGTGAGAGACCGCCTCGGAACTTGTCACTGTAATGAAACCATTCATCCTCTGGCTGTGGGTAGGAGGAGGAGGAGGGAGGGGGGGAGAAGGAGGGACAGACCGACAGACAAACAAATAAGACGGAGTAGCGGCAGCAGCAGCAACTTTATGGCTTTTTAATTAACTTTCAGGTGCGACATTTTGTTCTGTTCCTCGGCATCCTCGTGATAAGGGCCTCTGAGCCCCCCCGCGATCACTGCAGCTGATACTACATCAAAAGAGCCCCCCCTATTTACATAATAATATAAAAGTTGAATCTAAAACCCATTAGAAGACACCACCGGCGAACGCTTTGATGCAGTACTATCGAATGGGACCCCGGGGAACGTGCGACACGACATCCAAATGAACGATCCGAACAATGGGGGGAAAAAAATGGAGCAGGTGAGCCGGGTGAGCTGGGCACACACACCGGCTGTGGCTGTAAAGCCAGCCATGCAGCAGCATCGGCTAGGAACAAGTGTGAGGAAGACTTCATTCTACAGACTCCTCTTCAGAAAATTTATTTTGGTTTTATGTAAAAAAAAATAAGTTTAGAATGCTTTTTTTATGTTCAATTTATCCACTGTAGCTACAAAAACATGCGCCCAAGGTAGGTATGCATGCCGCACAGGTAACAGAAATAATGGAAAAGTATGAAGAAGCCCGTGGAGGAGAAGATAAAAGCGTGGGAGTGAACCGGTCTGCTGGGTATCCTGGGATCTGACAGTTGTTTCGGCTGCAAACGACGATAGCATGTGGAGCATTTCTGAAGCTTGAAAGGGAATGAAATTCGAACAATGAGTTCAAAAGATCAGCGGCAATTTCTTTACATGCTGACAATATCAAAGCAACAACGCGGCGTACATAAAACGAGCCGAGAAGGGGGGACAACACTTCTCACTGTCGATTGCCAAATCGAAAACTACACAACGTGCGGCTCGCATTAATGAAGAGATACGCGGAATCCAAAGTGATGAGTCACTTTTCACACAGTAGTTATTGTGAAATTCAGATGAGAACACTGAACTGCATGAGAGAAAAGGCCAAAGAAAATGTCTCAGATGTGCGTCAAATTTAATCAGAATCATTTTAATGCGATTAGTAATGACTTAGTTCCACATTACTGTTAAGTAAGTTCCCAGTGTTGTTATGTGATTGTTGCTGATGTATTGATATTTTGGAGCATTGCCATTTTTTGTTTTCTTACAATACATCACATCAGATCTTCAGAGATAAACTTCTAATAATTTCAAAGTCGCACCTCAAACCACTATGCAACATAAGCAATGTGTTCAAAAGAAATCAGTGTTCTATGACGTTGCCTGCCATTCATCCTTTTTAATTTCTAGTACTCAGTTGGGACTATGTCACTGGCCAGCAGCCGCAGCAGAGACCCCCAGACTACCCTTCCCCTCAGACACCAGCTATCCTGGGAGACTTCAAGGCGTTCCGAGGCCGACCAGAAGACACAGTCCTTTCGGTGTGTCTTTGGAGGCATCCAAAACCAGAGCGTGACAGCATTTCTTCTCAATTAAAAGGAGTAACTGCTTCATCCTGAGCTCCTCCCAGCAACAGAGCAGGATGTAGAGTGACTTGAGAGCCTTTTCTTTTTTCTGCTTAGCTCCTGCTTCAAAACAACAGACCAGTAGATGGACAGCATGACCACTGCATCGTTTAGCATGTCAATCTCCTGTCTGTCCATCCCCTAAACATACACAAACAGTCAGTTGTTGGCTCATCTCACATCAGTTGTTAGCATGCTACATTGCTAAGTGCTAGCAGCACTCATTCAGTGATGACATGTCTGCTGTGCTTACATAAACAGAACAGAGTAACTTCCTCTGCTGAACTGGCTTCACCTTTGGATGGTACAAACAAAGTGTGATTACCTGTGTTAGTTTGTGTTTACCTCACTATTTTACTGGAGCTAATTATTCAATATCAACACATAGAAGTCACAGCAAAATAAAAGTTATCAAAATGCAAGTTATGCGAGGATCAACTGAGTGGAATTATGATTTGACTTAAACAGTGTACTTCATTATCGAACAATCTGACTCTCTTACAGTCATGAAGTTGTAGCATAAACTGCCTTCCTCCTCCTCCTTCCCCCCTTCCTCCTCCTCCAGCACTTCAGTTTTTTCAGTCTCATGTTACTGTGCTGATTAGATTTTGGAGTGGGACCCTTGTTGCCACTTGAATTCTTGAAGAACAGCCTTGCAAAGTCTAACTATAAATCTCATAGCATAAAAATAACGGGTGAAACAAACGATCAATTTCTCACACATAAGTTTCTCAGAGTGGAAACTTTAAAAACAAGATTTTACGGTGGGGAATAACACATTTGCAGACACCAGCTCCTTTCATTTTGCAATTCTATAATAAAGGGGGGAAAATGTCACTTTATGTGAGTCATTCCTCCACTGCGAGATAATTTATGTCTCATTCATTACTTAAACAGGGCTGCGATGTCAATATTCTTACTGTAGCTGAATTTGTTCGGTTTATTCTTTGCCATTCGTGCAGGTTAAGTAGGGTCACCTCCACATAAATACTTGAAATGAAACTTGTCGGACTCGATGGAGAATTTCTGCCTGGAATCACTCAAGTTTCAAGAGACCATTGCAGCCTTCAGGCTTCACCCCCCCCCAACAAAGTTAAGTGAAGATGGGACATTTTGGTCGAGTGTCATATCGTCCCCTCTAATCAGCCCACTCAGCTACCAGCTCTGAGCTTCAAAGCCAAACACTGAACACCAAATGCTGAGATATGGCAGTGCAGAGGTGCGGTTGTCAAATTGGGCACATTCAGTTGTGCTGTGATGAGACTCTGATGTCGAGCTGGCATCCAGTATACCAACAGCCTGTTCTCTCTCCTCTGTTGCTCATCAGCAGCATCAGCTCCTGCCATTGATTGCCCACTACTTGCTCGATAATTACATACTCGAGTTACTTTTACTCTCAGGATGAACGAGTGCTAAAAGTTTAAGAAGAAATGCGATAACTCTTCTTAATGCCACCTGCTCAGAAGCATTGCGCGTAAAGATAAATGTGAAAAGAGTCAGGAGAGTTTGTGGCTATGTTACAACAGAAGCATCCAGTGCTGGCATTGTATATTCATCCCTGATAAACCCCACTGTTCTTCTTCCTGCAGTAAGTACCTCCAATGTTTCAGTTTTAGCTGAATTTTGTATTGTTAGCCCTTATCTGAGTGGCTTCATCTGTTCATGCTGTTGTTGGGACTTCACCATGCCTCAAAAGGGGATATTCATGTCAAACCTGGCAACTCAGTTCAAAATGGTAGTCCGCCGGCACATCGGGCTGTCATTTGCATAGATACAGTATGTATATGAAGGCTAGATTGTGCAAGTGGGGTTCTTCGGCGTAGCTACATGGCGGCCATCTTACTACAGGCAACCATTCTGAAGCGCTCTGTTTTAACTGTTAGAAGGTAAGTGATCAGTTTAACTAAAACACTCCTAACTTGCTGAAATACCTATGTATTTACAAATGGATTGGCTTATTACAAACCTTATTAACGTTGCCATGCTACATGATGCTTGGAAGTGTTGAAATAGCTGCTTTTACCTTTTGATAAATGACTTAATTGTGCAAGATAGTTGTCCTGGCTATTTGCCTCAAGTTAGCAAAGCTATATACCACAAACGAAATTTTAACTATTCATTTGGCTTCCACAAGAACAATGACGATCTTATAACAACCTCATTTTTGTCTGCATGACTGTCATTTTTTGACGTTGTATTTGTTTTTAGCTGTCTGTCAAAAGAAGGCTATGGACCTTGTGCAATAGAAGGTTGACCCATTTACATTAGTGGAAGAGGCAGAGTTGCCTTTCGTTTAAAAGCAACTTGAAGCACGATTTCTAGATTAAACACAGCTTCATGTAGTTCATTCATTTCTCATAAAACTAATTTGTTTAAAACGAGCAAAACTGATCACCTGCAGCTGTCAAAAACCTAAGTAGTATGTATGTGGATGACTGTATTAAGTCATTAATATCATAGATATGGTTATTTAAACAGAACATGCTCATTGACTTCAATGTTATTAAAGGTGAGAGGTGTCTGAAGTAAGATGGCCGTCGTGGAGCTATGTCGCTCTCCATTGGTAACAGCCCGCGTAAGCAATCCAGCCTCTATATACGATATCTATGGTCATTTGACCCCAAAAGGGGTTGGGTTCCAGTCCCTGTCCTTCATTGGCCTGACCCCGTCAGGACGCCAGTGTGCACAATCCTGTAGCCGAACTACCCTTTTTTAGTGTTAAGTGTGTTCAGTGATTTGTTTCTCCCTCGTGTGTCTCCGTTAAAGGAACACTTGGTGCAGACAGAGCTGTGGCTAACAGACTTGGTGTGCCACATCATGTGACGGAGTCACGTGCGCCATCTTGTCCTTTCACTCTCCGTTACCGTCTGCTATTTTGCACGCCCACACACACACACATGCACGCACACACACACACACACACACAGAAACTCTCTTCTGCTTGTTGCCTGTCCTTAGCAGTGGTTTCCTAGCAGCTATTCTACCATGAAGGCCTGATTCACACAGTCTCCTCTTTATAGTTGTTCTAGAGAGGTGTCTGCTGCTAGAACTCTGTGTGGCATTGACCTGGTCTCTAATCTGAGCTGCTGTTAACCTGCCATTTCTGAGGCTGGTGACTCAGATGAACTTATCCTCCACAGCAGAGGTGACTCTTGGTCTTCCTTTCCTGGGGCGGTCCTCATGTGAGCCAGTTCAAAGTTTTCCCAATTTTTCGGACTGACTGACCTTCATTTCTTAAAGTAATGATGGCCACTTGTTTTTCTTTACTTAGCTGCTTTTTTCTTGTCATAACACAAATTCTAACAGTCTATTCAGTAGGACTATCAGCTGTGTATCCACCTGACTTCTGCACAACACAACTGATGGTCCCAACCCCATTTATAAGGCAAGAAATCCCACTTATTAAACCTGACAGGGCACACCTGTGAAGTGAAAACCATTTCAGGTGACTACCTCTTGAAGCTCATCAAGAGAATGCCAAGAGTGTGTGAAGCAGTAATCAAAGCAAAAGGTGGCTACTTTGAAGAAGCTATAAAATAAGAGATATTTTCAGTTGTTTCACACTTTTTTAAGTACATATTTCCACGTGTTAATTCATACTTTTGATGCCTTCAGTGTGAATCTACAATTTTCATAGTCATGAAAATAAAGAAAACTCTTTGAATGAGAAAGTGTGTCCAAACTTTTGGTCTGTACTGTACATTGTGTAATAAATGGTTTTGTGTGAAAGAAGCCTATGAGTGTTGTGTACAATATTGGTTGTACGGTCAGTGCTCGATTTCACCCTTCAATTTAGTGATTTCTTTGACACATCCCTTTTTCTTGAGACTGATTGGTTTGGTCATTGATCCCTGTTTACAGGGTGGTGCCCCAGAATTATTAAATTATAATTTAGTTATAATTTGTACATTTGTTGCTTAGCAAGTAATCAATTTTCAAGCACCAAACTTAACCTACTAGAAATCCCAACATAATTGGTGTGAGGGCCCGTTTAAATGACCGAGTTGGGAGCCCAACTCTGTTCACTTGATCACTCAACGAATTCCTTGAGCTGCCCTTGATAATTGAGAATATGACTGCAGCAGATTTCCTGTTCTCAACAGCCTGATCTTAGCTCTTCTTTGGGAATGGCATTGTAATCGCCACACACTTTTGCTTCTGATCTGTTGAAGTTTAGTGCTTGCTACCATGAACTTACCTCGAATCTCATATCGAGTTTTGTCAGGTTTTACCTCCATCGAGGTCAAGAAGACTCAAATCCCTCTTTGCCACTACTTCAGTTCTACCACGAGCTTCAACTGAGGAGGCCTCGACGGTAAACGTGCGAAGCATCTGCCAGGTTTAGGCCCTGTCCAGTTCCAACTGCCTTTCCCGCCCCCGCACTGCTGACATGGGATATTCAACTCCAATCTTCTCGATTGATTGCTTTTCCATCTCTCCTTCTCCTCGCTCCCCGATGGGCTGCTTCAAAGTTTCTCAATCTCTGTCTCCCAGGCCCATCTCCGAGCGAGAGGCTGCTGTTGTGCAGTATAATTACCCGTCAGCGAAGGGGAACCTTGCCATTGACCCGGCCCTACAGCTGATGGGGGCCGGGCCTGGCAAGCGGTGAGAGTAAAAGGTGGGCTGCCAGGCCAGACGGGGATAAGGTAGGAGGACGGCTGAGCCGAGGGGGTCGAGGAAGAAGGAGGGAGGGTGGGAGAGACAGCGGGTGGGAGGAGGTGAGGGAATGAGAGGAGTAGCAGATGCGAGAGCAAAGCGTGAGAGTCACCAGCGAGCGGGCGGGGAGAGGACGACAAGATGAAGAGGGCGGAAACAGGAGAAAGATGAGACTATTCCCCCCCCCTCCCTACTTTCTCCCTTCTGTTTCCCTCTGCCTCCTGGCCAGTGCCACGGGGGTGGTGCTCGGCGGGAAGACAAACAGACAGTCGATGATCGCACGAGTGGGAGGTTCGTTGCCAAGGGGACAAGGCCTTTTTAAGCCTATCGATCTGGATTCTTATGCAAAAGGTAATTAAACAACTGCTCGTCTGTGCCGTCCTAGGCGCAGAGCAGAGAGCGATGCCGCTCCAACCTTCCTCTTCCGTTCCTTCCTTCGTCTGTCCTTTTTCCTCTTTTACAACTCCTACCAGCTGTGTGAATTAAAAAGAATGCGGTGTCCCAGAGTGCCTGGGCTGCGGCTCATATCTGTCGATACCTCCCCATTAGAATTCAAGCTGAGGTTTCCACTTAAAATGCAAAAAGGCAGCCTTGCCCTCCAGATAAGAGGCAGAATAGACACCGTGGCTGTAGATATTGTACTGTATAATGCCGCGGCCCTTTCAGTTAGGAATTTTCCGCAGAAAATTAAATTCGCCTCTCTGAGCAGACAAACCTGGGAGGAAAAGCAAACATCCCACTGAGTGTGTGGTGTTAAAAAAAAAAAGGAAAAAAGAACAACAACAAACAATGACATAATACGCCTCATTCACAACACGTACAGATAAAGGAAATGCCACCAAAAATCACAGCGGATTAGAAAATCCTTGACACATGTGAACCCTGCGTTCATTTCTGCAAAGTGCGTTTTAGAAACAAGCGCTTCCCCGCGCCTTTGGAGCGCCCGCAACGCTTTCTGTTGCAGACACTTGTTTTTATTTTTTTTATGATTTTGCACCTTTTGTGTGAGGTTGGACAGAGTTTACCACGTCGGACAATGCGGTGTTTTTAGCGGTCGTATTCAAGTGTCATTTCATCCATTTCATGTGAGTGTTCAAATACGGGCGGCTATAATTGGATCTACTCAATGTGGCCGGTGGCTCGCTCCCCTGAAAACAAATTAGGTGGTGTGTGGGCTCGCTGCGAATGCTGAGTGTGAGTGTTTTCTTGTCCATCACGTTTCCATCTGTGTCTGTACGCGGTGCGCCGAGCATGATTCACCTGTAAAATCACCCAGTGACCGTTCTGAGCGGCCAAATCGATGGCCTGCTCGGCGACAACCTCCTGACCTTGACCCAGGGAAACGTTGTGGAAGTTCTTGTTGTCGAAGGTGAATCCTAGTTTCTTCCCTGGAAGGACAAAAAACAAAGCCTGAGAAAGTTGTTGTCAGCAGTTAATTTGTGCCAGAAAACAGAAAATGATGCAGAAGGAGCCGATGTAAACAAACCAGACACAGCCAATGAGGATGCAGAAGAAGGCGGGATTAGGCCTGACGGTGGCTTCAATCCAGTGTCCTGAGGATTTGTTCACTCTGGGACTCATTTTTGGAAAATTGCATTTTCACTTTTATGATACATCTGACCCTTGTGGACAGAATGCCAATTCGATAGTAAAAGCTTCAGCAAATAGTCGTGAAACCGCCTTAACTGCTTATCGTCTATGGCAACGCCCTTGGGGGGTCCTGGACCCCAGGTTGGGGGAAAAAAAACTTCTGAATGATTGAGTAGCTAAAGGAATAAGTTATTTTCCCCAGATTTATTCAAGAACTCCTTCCTGCAGCACTTTATATGTATTCTCCATCCCAATTACCAGACAGCACATGACTCAGCCATATTAAACCACCTTCGACTCACGCCGAGTCAAGTTTCTCCCAAACAGGGCTATTATTCCGCCCATGTCATTAAAGAGTCTAACTGGAACCCGGGCAGAAAGCGAAGGCTTTGGCCCGGGGATGTCAGTCCCCCTGCAGAGCATACCAAATCACATCATCCATCTAATGAAAATCTAATTGAAGACTAATACCGATGAGAAACCCAATAGTCACAGCTCTAATGGAAAAGCACTTCTTTCTTGCCCGGGCTGCTGCGACTCATCAGCGCCGCGCTCTTTCGAACGCCGGCGACTCCTCACTTTCCAGCTTTGATGTGGCTGACTACTTAGAGTGGCGGTGTTGATAATCAATAATCATGCCCCTCACGGGCAAGTTTCCAGAAGGAGAGCTCGCTCTTATCATATTAGAGAAGGAACGGCGAAGGTCCGAGCACCGGATCCGGCTGATTTAGCCACCTGCCGCTGCCCGTGAAAGCCTGGCACCTCAAGTATTCACAAATGACACTGCGATGCACGAAAAAGGAATTTATGCTCTAAACTAATTTTGCTAGGCGGGCGGGGTTGGGGTGGGGGGGTGGGGGGGTCTTCATGTAGAAAACTACAGGCAAATCAAATATCGAGTGGAAGAAAGCAGCGGTGAATTACTCGAATACTGACAATTGCACGTGACGGTCAGAGTGGAAAATCCTCTGTTCCAGTAAACCGAGCTGAATTTTTCATAGAGCCGACTTCAAATACGCACTGACTGAATTATTTGGCAGTGGATTCCAAAGCTGCCGTGGTGCCCCGTTCTATGTCAGAACAAAAGCTCCCACTTTTGTTTTTTTGGAAGAAGGGAGGCTCTTTTTTGGGTGCCAGCCTGCCACATTATTCAAAAAGGGATGTAAAAAGTAACTCCAAAAAAACCCCCGATGACATTTACTTTCGGCTGGCCCCTAATACACCAGTGGTAGCGTCTCATATATTTGTGACCTTTAGTGTAATCCCTTCGATCTAGCCAGAGCCTGTTGTGCATTGGCAGCAATGGCTGATATCACAGCGGAGGCGAGCAGATGTGTCGGGACCACTGCCGTTTGGACTGATAATCCCAGGCAGCAGGAATCAAAGTTGGAGGTGTCGCCGGCACTCCACTTTGACGACGTACGCCAACCAGGAAAGAAAGGCTGCACTCAGATGATAAAAAAAAGTCCCGCAATGCGCTTGGAGGTGGCGTTTTCGCAACTTATTAGAGAACATGAAACGAGCCGCAGCGTTACCGTGTTTCTCCACATCCTTCAAAGGGTCAACTCCAGGGGAGAGGATAAAGAACATGGGCGTCGCCGGTCCTGACTCTTCAAAGGAGACGGCGAAGTCCAGCGATCTGCCAGCCACGTACTTGTTTCCCAGTTTCTCCTCCACAAAGTCTCTGCAGGGAAAAGAAGACGACTCAGTTTTTTTCTCTTCATTATTGTCTCCAACCGACGAGCTGCGCAACTTGAACGGGTCCGCAGCAAAGTGCTTAAAAAAAATGTCTGCATGAACTCCAGTCACGAGTGGGTTGTCAGTGCAGCTTTACAGCCTCATTGGATTAAATCCTTTGGTCCTTCAAATTTTACTTCAGCACCAGCCGAGCCCTGCAGTTTCTGATGGAGAAATTAAATATTTGATATATTTTACATAGACACATGGTGTTAATGAGAGGACTGACTCTGGATTCTGGATGTACTGAGAAAGAATGATAATATAAAAAGAAAGGCATGCAGAACTAATAAAAAGTGAATAGTAGGCACATGTGTAGCCAAATTTATTAGGGTTCCGTGGCAACATGCAGCCAAAGCTGATTCCAAGTTGGCCAGAATGTTAACTTTTAAAAATCCTGCTGAGGCTAACCTGGAATTTTCCTTTTGTTAGACAGCAAAAAAGTCACAGAGTCCTAAACCAATTGCATCACATCAATTGTCTTTGGTTATTACACTGTTCAAGGTCATTTTGAGTTTTGGAGGGATTTCGAAAGGTAATAAAAACATGCATTAAACTGTTTTTGGGCTTTTAAAATGGGCCCTGATTCTTTGTCACCAAATCGGTCTGTTGATGTCATTATGTCAGCTCGACTCAAGTTGCTTGAAACCCCCCAGAAAATGGCAACAATGTTTCAGATATTGTCTAAAAACTGGATATTCTAGCCGGGGAGAGTCACGAAGGTGCTCGTGGGGAAGTAGTGGCATCACCTTTAGAGAAACTAACTTGGCTGCTTGTTGGAGTCACATTCAGTCGCAAATGGCAGCCCAATGTTCCATGTAATTGTGGTTGAGGTTATCTATTAATAGGATGGTTTAAATGCAGAAAAAGTCATTTCCAAAAAAAACACCCGTAATTTGGTTGAGGAACATTTTCCTGTTGAGACACTGCGAGTGTGCCAGCGGCCGCTTCTGAGCAGCAGATTAACATCCAATACGGAAACCGTTGACTCACATTAAGACGTGGTGTCTAACGCCCTTGCCTTTCACCATGCTGGCTAAGGTTGGTGCGTTCCACCTCTCACCTGACGGCGTACGTCATCCGGTCAGGCCTCAGGGCTCGCATCATGCACAGCCGCTGCAGCAAGCTCTTGTTCTTCCACTCCTGCGGGAACTTCTCCTTCTCGGGGCACTCGCACTCCGCAAACTTCTTCCAGCGTTTGGCCGAGCCCTCGATGTCCCGGTCCAGGTTCCGGAACTCCTCCATGTTGCACAGGGACTGTTGGGGAGGCAACAAAAAGAGCTGTTGTGTCTTTTTTTCAGTGATCAGTGATGCACATGAAAGTCCACTCTGGAAACATTTCACAGTACGCAGCAAAAGAACTAACTTTGTTTGCAGAAGTTGGATGGAGTGAAGGGAGATAAAACAGAGAGGAGTGCTTATCTTTCTCATGCCTACATAAATAATATTTATTCAAAAGGAAATGCTGAGTAAACACAATCCCTTTCATAACGGGACAGGGGGGGTAAGGAGGGACCAAATATGCATCCTCTGCAGAACCAGTGGGGGCTTCATTGTGATGCCCAGGCTGACAGGCACCTTATCTCATCTGGGGAGAACAGCAGTGTCACGCAGTGCAGGTATACACTCCCTGACAGCTACACACACACACACACACACACACACACACACACACACACACACACACACACACACACACACACACACGTGCAGAGTGTATGCTGTCTTCTGGACTGTATAAGCAATGAGGAGGCTGCTTAAATCCTCCCGACACAAACGCGCGGAATACAAAGTTTCAAATCCTCATGTGAATCCATCAAAACCTGCCTCCCTCTCTCTCCCGCTCCCCGCCGCCAGCCGGGAGGTGGCACGGCGGAGGGAACCGCTGCGGCTTGCCGCCACCCCTTGCCGCTGCTGCCGCCCCTTCCACTCCGACTCGCTTCGTTTAATTACCAGAGGCAGTTGGCAAAAAAACTCTCAGCCCCCGGTGAGGAGAGGATACACCGGGTCTCTGGGGGATTCCTGATCCGCTAATATCATCAAGAGGGGCCGAGCAATCAGACGATCTTATCCTTCCTTTAAAGCTTTCCGACTGATTATGTTTCCAACCGTGATAAGGAAGAGGAAGAAGAAGAAAAAAATAAATCAAGTGACAGGATTTGATTAGCGGGGGCCTTAAACGTCCACAGCGGGTTGAATCAGTCGAGGGAGGGGGAGAAAAGTCAGTCTTCAAAATCCTCAGAGGGGTTTGGGTTAAGTTAATATCGTAGGCAGCTGGGGTTGAAAAATTCATGAGCACGAGAGGGGGCTAAAAAAACACGCCGCCGCGAGGGGTTTGGTTTGCTGCTAAACTGATCTGACAAGAGAAAGAAAGCTCTGCTGCCTGACGACTGGTTTCCACAGGACACTACCAGGCTGGTCTGCATTTTCTAATACACACATCTCATCAGTTAGCAGCATGTTCTCATTACAAACGCTGCCAGTGACGCAAATAAAGAGGTCAGCTGAAATTGTCCAAGCAGCCGACAGAATGTATATGATGCCTGTGTACAATTACAGCCACTCAATGCAGCAGATCAGGAATGTCCTAATATGGTCATCTGCTCCTGGCAAAAGATTGGTAGGCATAAAGATGAGTCTAATCAGTCTGATCAGCAGGCAATGAATAAATTGAAGCTGGTGTCAAATTACAAGCCCAAAAAGGTGCTGGTGCTGCAGGCATTTCACGTGCAGACAAAATGATTTTAAAATGACAGAAAGCTTGGAGTGAGCCCCACATCTTCCCCAAAAAATATGGTCTTTTGATTCAGGGACGACAGCACAAACCAAAGCAAAGGCTGAAAAAAGAAATGAGTCTGGTCTTAAATTGCAAGCATAGAATGCTGAGTGTCAGAAGTCTGAGCACTGCTGTGAACACTGGATTTGGACCATGATGAGGCAGCTCACCCCGGCGAGTGCAACCACCTGCTTGTGGCTGAGCAGCGGAGGACAGGATGAAGCTGGTGTCAAATGACATGGGTGGTCAAATGTTTCAGGCAATGCAGCAGCAAGAGAGCAACGGTTGGTGCAACATCGCAGGAGATAATACAGGCTCAATGAAGATGACTCTATACGGTCATCTGCTCCACGTCGAGCAGGCCACAAGTCTGAGATGCTGGTGTAAAATTACACAGATCTGCCAGGCAAGACAGCAGGTTTGAAGACAGAGGTACTCAAGACACTTTTTTTGAAACAGACGATGAGCCAAAGGGCAAAGTAATAAGCTACTTCCAGTGTTGCTTCAGAATATCAAATAAGCCTTAAATGAGCATCACCGTTGCTCTTTCAGTGAAACTATGAGTATGCACAGTTTGCTCCACCGGCCTTTTCAACGGTAGAATGCGCGTCACAGAGCAAAGTGTGGCCCAGGAAAATCACATCGTGGTTCCAGCACAACCACACACTTCAATTATGCCGCCGACTCTCTAAGAGCATTTTCACTTGAGTGTAGCTTTTTTTTCCTTGTTTTTTTTTTCAGGGGGACTCAGCAGCACAAATTGCATCATGGGAAGCAATTCCACTCACTGCGTAAGAAGCAGCTACAGGCTGAAAGAAATTGAGGGAAATTGCAGTTATCGGTCATGCCTCCTGTACATGACAGGCTGTGGGAAAACTTAGTTTGGGAAGACATAGCAGTCAATTAATATTTCACTATCTTTTTGAGATCTCAGCACAGAGCAGGATGTAGGCTCTGGATTCCAAGACAATCCAATGCTCCCCCCTGCATCGTTTTTTTCAGTGATCGATGTGATTTTTAAGGGGAGAGTTCGTCAGTAATGAAAGAACATTTCATCTTGATGAATTCAGGAGCAAATCTTCGTTGCCGTTTTTTCACGTAAATAAGCCAGAGAGTTTTTCAGCTTTTTTTTATTTTTTGGCAAAGAAAGGTGTGCGCATCGACTGGAACGCCGGCATTTCAATCAGCCAGCTGACATATAGGAAAAAATATCAGCTGAAGCTACAACATGAATAACATCATTTCAGTCCTCCAGCTGGTTGCTTATTAAAGAACTTTGTATTTACCAGATATATTTTATGATCATCTTTCTAAAACAAGACGGGTGAGTTTCTCTCTACAAGAAACTGGTCACAGCTGTCTCCGTCTCTCTCATACCTTGATTCCTCCCCAGGAGTGGTTGGACAGGAAGTCCACGGGTGATGTCACGCCTGGTTGGACAGGGTATCTCAGAAGGAAATCCAGCTCTGCAGGGTTTATTTCCTTATTCATCAGCAGGATCTGGGGGACACAACAAACAAAAAAGAAGGGCTGCACTTTCGGACCAAACCACACTCCCCGTGTTTTACTCACTTGAGGCTTGTCCTCAAAAACAAACCATGCAGGTGATGAAACCTGCCCCCACTTCACGCCGCCTTCTCTCACCTGGAACGCGAGCTGAGCGATGTACGTGAGCTTGTCACACTCGAACAGGCCCCGGGTGGTGTACTGGAACACCGAGGTGGTGATGCTGTCCATGAGGTTGGACACTCGCTCCTTGAGAGCTTCGTCCGGCTCGGCCTTCAGGACGGCCTTCTGGAAGACCACGCTGAACGCCTGGGAACGCACAGGAGCCGATCACAACACTGACGACACGCGCGTGCACAATCTATTCCAGGAACCCAGCGGTATTAATCAAAGACGAGGGGGCTGCGTTTGGGTTTTTCAGTTGCAAATGAGAACTCGTTTGTCTGCGTCGTTCACCTCTGACATGATGGATATGATGCAGTCTAGTCTTAAGACAAAGGGATCGATAGTTCTCGGGCTCTTCTGGGAAAACCCTTAGCAGTAATTGATCTGCGTGCATTCTGAAGTCATTAATACATGCAAGAATAATGTCAGAATAATGCTATTAATGTCACAGGCTTGGAAATGAGTTTATGGGACTGACAGATAATTTCTCACTATTTTGTTATATTTTTCCATTAAAAGTCAAAAGCAGGGAATGTCAAACGTTTGGCAGTTAGAAAAGAAAAAAAATCACATTACCTCAGGCAGTCCCAGGCTTGAATTAAATGTCTAAATGGCATAACTGGCTGTCTACCCCCTACCTGACTGCTAGCGTGCTCATTTTCACAGTATTAGGGACTTGCACTAAAGCTCGGGAGCTGCCGAGGTGAGCTTGCGCCGCCAAACTTGACAAGGAAAGACGTGGAGGTAACTAATGACCGAAAAAGAGCCTGAATAGACAACGCGGGGAAATTGACTGTTCAGTAGATCGAGCTTGGACAACACAATATTGCTCATCTTTTTTGGCTGCTAATCTTTTGTTAGCAGACCATGCTAGTTTTTGGAGGGTTGTTACGTTTCTGCCGGATACCAAAGCTGCGAGGAGGTCGAGCTCAGCTGCAGAGCTGTTCTATAGGTCCTCAGTCTGAAACTGCCTCTTACATTAAACACCAGCCATCCCCCCCCGTCGTTAACTGCCGCCATTGATTGGCACGGCTTTAAAAACTTTGTGCGTTCAGGTCCACGGGAACTGATGGGCCGAGTGCCACAGACTAATGCATGCTGGGCTTCTCTGGGAGGGGGTGTGGGGGGGCTTTTTGTCAGATTTGTTGACATTAAGAGGACTGCGGAATAACAGCGGCTTTACCTTTTCTACTCAAAGCTAATGTGAAGTGTCAGTATCTGCACTACCTCTGACCCTTTAAGACTGCTCTTTAAATGGGCTGCTGAGAGAACGACGACTCAATCGCCCTTGAAGGGATTTCATTTGATCGGACTCGGGACCGTTCTCGGTGTTGGGATTACAGCGACGCCAGGCACTTTCTCGAAAAAATGCGAAGCAATGCAGGAGTGAGACATTCACAGTAATATTAAAGGATGCCTTCAAGGACTGACAATTTGGATGCGTTTGATCGATGGAACACTTTATTATCTGCCAGACAATTGGGTAAAAGTTGGTGCAAATTTGACTGCACGCACAGTCTGGCAGCAGGCAACCTTTCACAAGAATAGAAGGAAAACTGGGTGATTTGTTTTAGCATTTGTAACTTTGTTGTTTTGCAAATTGTAGCTTGTGCAATTGTTTTTAAAGCAGCTTCAGAATTTGTGCTGTGACTTGCGTTTGCAATTTGGCTTTTTTGTCTTTTTGTAGCTTTTGCATTTGTGCTGCAGGTTTCGCATTTGTTTCACAAACTGAGCATTTTTTTGTGGCTTTTTGCACTTGTTTTGCCTCAGTGCATTTCTTTAGCACCACTAAAACTTAGAAAAACTGATTTGTGAATTGAAATATCACGACAATAAAAGGGAAGAATCGTCATAATCTTGGGCTGGGTGATATGTGGAGTCATTTCTGTCAATTTGGCTGAGTCACACTCCACTGTATCCTCGCGTGATGAACACATATTACAATGGATTTCCTTTCATTCAGGAGGTCAAAGGTCCATAAATCGGGATGTGTTTTCATTTGATTATGTTGGGGAAACAGTGCGGGGGCCACGGCCAGCTACCTGCGGAGCCGCAAGTGATTGCAAACCATATCTCAGGCCGCCTCCTCTCCGAGCTCACCGACTGACAATCTGAGAGACATTACGCTCTACATAACCACATTAGGGAGTCGCAGACACAATAAAAGCCGGGCAAAGAGCATAAAACATGGTGAGAAAATGGGAGGACGAGGGAGGGGGAAGAGAGGGGGTGAGCGTAAAGAGGGGTCTCAGCGGGAGTACGGGAGGGGGGAGGGAACGGAGCGGGTCAATACCTTGAGAGAGAACTGGTACATGGGGTGGATTTTATTGAGGTCGTTCATTATGAAGTACAATAAGGAAGCCCGCGCTGCCGCCGGTCGGTAGTGCTCACGAGCCTCATTGATTTGGGCCTCTGTCACCTTGGCTTCTTTTACCTACAGTAAAGACAGGGCGGACAAAAAGAGGGCAACACACACACACACACACACACACACACACACACACACACACACACACACACACACACACACACACACA
>JAUESE010000101.1:2483401-2495901 GCA_032274725.1 Malacoctenus triangulatus
TCCTTCACACAAACTTTTGTCCTACGCCGTAAGAAAATTCATTTCCTTACCTCTGTGAACATCGTTCTCGTGAATCAACGTCTTCTTCGTAGGGGATTATTTTTGTTCTGAAGTGTGCTCGTACAGCGCGCACAAAGAGAACGAGCAGAAGATTGCTGCAGTTCTGTGTTTTGGCCACAGGTGGCAGTATTATTGGAAAACTCCGTTTTGCCTCTTTAATGCTCGTTTAATGAGGGATTAGCTCAGCTATACGCACAGGACTGAACTTTACGTACAAACGTTGAATTTATCAATAAAGTCAATGTGTGATCCGCTTCGAACCACGGTCCCTGTTTTGCAATCGGTCCTCGAAAGGCCTATGAACGCCGCAACAAATCCACTTTTGGTGTATGGTAGCTCCAAATTAAGGCATGACAAAGAGGACGGAGGTAGGAGGACAGCAGCCTGGAGCTCAGAGATAATAGAGATTCTGCGTGATTTAAAACACAATTCCAGCAATGCCAGTAATTCATCAAACTTATATATTCATTTTGAGGCTACGAGGAACGTATTTTGTATAATGGAGCTTCCGACTCTGACAAGCTGGGATCAGAATTACCAACTAAATATTGGGCGGATTTTTTTCCTTCGACAAACTTTTAGTCCAGTGGCCCAAAAAAACAACAAACTTTTAGTCTCAACCTTCGAGTGTATAAGGAGGAGAAGTCCTTCAGCTGCAAAGATGAACTGCGAATAGCCTTTCCTTTCTCCCCACTGACGGCCAAATGTGAAACACACCCAGAGAACAACCACTAAATAAGCCTTGCGGTAAGATTTATTCGCTGGGCTGGGGTTCCAAAATAAACTCCTGAACCCTCCCTTCACGAGAATTAAGGGACATAAGGGCAAATACTAATTAGTTGTGGATATTAATAAGTTCTGTACAGAGACGACTACCATTGCGAATGTACCCTGGTCGGGTTTTCTTGGACGTAATTGGAGGGGAAATTAGCTGGCTGTGATAACACTGTTTTGCAGAGTGGAAACTAAAATAGAGAATGTTTTGCACAGAAACCGAAGGAAGAGAGAAACACGGCGCTACATGAATGCTGAAAGATTCCCTCCAGGCTCTTCTGAAGACGTGGAAAAAGACTTTGCTTTGAATCATAATTTGTGTCTGATGTAGTGCACCCCACCCCACCGCCTCCACCCCCACCCTCAAATAAAAGTTTAATTACCTTGTTGGACTTTCTTAAAATGACAGCTGCGCCTCCTCCCTTTAAAAAGCAGACACCTATGAATATGCTAATCACTTTTTTATTTGTGGAGTTTCACTGCTGGGCACCAAATGCCTCCGACAGCACTGTGACTCCAGTTAACGGCTGGTGAGGAGTGGAGTTACAGGTTTCTACATGGCAGTTTGTGAGGTGTGCCCGACTCATTCTGCAAAAGAACAGTTCAGTTTAGGTGTGAAACTGTGAAAAACTGCAAGTTTTCATTATCTGGGGAAAAAAGGGATTTGTTGAGGGCATTCCAGGCTCAGTTTTTAGTTCTCTAGTATCTCTCATTATTCCTGCATCAATCAAAAACTCTCTGCCTACATCTGACCTGTTTCATAGTTGACCTTAACCACAAAGTAGGAGTATTGGGAATGAGTGCGGGTTAGACGGCCTTGCTCAGATCCCCCATAGTAATGATGACAAGGGTGGGGAGAAGCAAGGGCTGTTACCTTCCCCACCTCAACCGCTCGTCAGTTAGGGAATCAAACCGTTGCTCTTCAGGCCACGAGTTTGTTACTGAAACCTGTAGTTTACAATGATCCAAATGCCAGACGGCCCCCCAGTACATGTCAAAAAGCTTCAGAGAGCCTGCAAAACCAGGAATAATATCTGGATACATGCACACAAAGGAAGAGTCAAACTGTGCTCATCACCTTCATAAACAAAATAAACTATGCGTCGACAAATCTACAGAATGCAAGTACTTGAGTATGTGTGCTACAAGACATCCTCAAGATCTGTATATGGCCCATTCTCCACGTCTCTTATTGAGTCTTGAAGAGAATTCTTACCTCTCTCTTTAGGGGATAGAATAATGTGATTAAAATGAACCTACTTCCTTTCTGTTTTTGCTTTCGTGTTACGTGCCTATCTCTCTGATTCAACAAATCAAATCTTTCTTTACGTGGGGAAACAAACCCCAGTCCAGGATAAAGTAAAATACATTGCAAACTTCTCGTTCTTAGGAAAAAACAACACATTGCGACTTTATGTATCATTGCAGGGCAGCTTTTGTCGTTTTGGATGAGAAACCATCAAGATTTGGATGAAAAAAAGGGAAATTTCACAGAGAACATTCGACTTTCTGAGTGCAATCACTGAAACAAAATTCAACCTTTAATTTGTATCTCTGGAGATAAAATGTCCAAGATGTACACTTTTATTTTTTCGACAACATTAATGCAGACTTACTGCTTCTGGCTACAGTTTGTTTAGCCAGTATTTGTCCTCATTGACTTTTTGGCGGTTCATGTAGCTGGAATGTACAGTGCTTGAAGCAGATAGCCATACAGCATCCCTGCAATGACTTGATCTACTGGGCTGATTTACGCTGTGCATTCAAAGCAGCCTGAGGCCTGAATATTAAACAAAAAATGACATGTGAGAATCTCCACATTTGACACTCTGGCTTATCTTGAATCCAGTGGATGCTTTTCATATGTTGTTTTGACCTTAACCTCGGGCATAACCACTCTGGTGAGTTCCATATTGAGTAGCAGAAGCATTTGTAATTTGACACCAGCCTGAAGGATCATGCCAAGCAAGACCGCCTGCCTGAATTGATTCCTACCTGAGCAGAGGTGCTGTTGAGCTTCTGCAGGCCGTTCTCCAGCCGCTCCATTTTGGTGGTGAGGTCCTTGCTCTTCTGGCCCAGCAGGCGGCGGTACAGATTGATCTGCTCCAGGAAGGACTTGGGCGTGGTGTAGTTGTACCGCCGCTCGTTGGCCAAGTACTCCCGCGAGGCGTGGTTGACGCTGGTGTGGACGTGGGCCATGAACTTACTGACCGACTCCTTCACTTGGGGCTGCAGGACACATAAGGGGGTCAACAATTCGGTTCCTTTAACATTACGAGCTGATACGGGAGCAGATTCAGTTGTCGCCAATTCCCCCTGCTGGGGAATTGAATTTTCAGGGGGGGGCGGGGTGGGGGACATACACTCCAGTCTGCTCTTGAAATTAATATCACATTTGTTGTTGTCACAGTGGCTGACATTTGGAATTACATACTCAGACTGTGAACATCATTTCAGTGGGTGGCCTCATCTGTTTGTGTGTGTGTGTGTGTATTTAAGCATAACCATTTCTCACTTCGATATTCTCAACGTCCTGCAGGAACCTGAAGCTGACTGACTCCAGCGCCTCCTGCGGCCACTCGTGGAACCAGTCGATGGCTGTGCAGCTGACCACGGCTGGGAACTTCCGGCTGCGGACCCTCAGTTTGCTGCCCACCGGGGAGAAACACAGAGTCACCTGCAACGCAACGGGACAGAGCGTGATGTTTTTCCTCAGAGAGGGACTTCTGCTCCAAACGGCACTCCTTCGCAGGCGGAAGATAAAACAAAAAAACGCAGAGGAACTGTGAATCAATTATCCACGGCGACGTCATTAAGCAAATAAAGCCCTCGGCGAGCGTGTGAGTTAAAGCGAAGCACAGAGCTGCGGGGCGACATCGGACTGATGCTTGCTGCTGGAGACGAACAGCTGGCTTGTTGAGGAGCTCAGCCAGATGCTCGGGACCATTAGACTGGAGGAGCAAACATTGGGAGGGCACAGCCAAATACACTACTGATGATATTCGACTGTGGAAGACCGAAACAAAGAAAAAGACGTACAATCGTCTCACATTTCATGTGCCAGAATGTCACTTTTATATGTTATTTTTTTAGCTAGTTTTAAACGAGAATAGCTCGTTTGTTCAATCACCTTCTGGATGCTGACTTATGAGGCTGCGTGCAGGCTCACAATAACCTGCTTGGAACCTCTGTGTTTGTTTATTTTGCCCTCACATGCACTTCCAAAACTGTCTGAGATTCAATGTGCTGTTATTTGTTAATGTATTATTTCTGTGATTTTCCGCACTGACATTTGAAACCTGTTACTGTTCGTTTGCTGGAAACCTTTCATTGTGGCGTCTTATGTAAATTACTACTATTGCTTCTTATTTCCTCTTGGTTTTTTTATGTTCAAAGTGAACTAAACTTATCTAACCTTGCAACTCAAGTGCGAGTGCGTATTTGTATCAAACTGTGCGCTCACAGCTGCCTGAAGCCTGGTTGCTCAAGACTAAATTAATATCAGCTTTTTTTTCTTTTTTTTTCATATATTCAGCCGTCTTAGCATACAACTCTGGTAGTTTCTAAATGCCACGCTGACGTCTCAACCTATTAATTAGCAAAGGAGTTCCACTTTTATTGTGGTACAATGAATTCAGTCACATTTGACGGGTGTACATATATTTTTTCCTCCTTCCTGTAAGTTTGGTGCGTTTGTTATGCTAACATTTACTGATTAGGTAGTATTGGATCTTGTAGCTTGACACCAACCTCAATGTATCTTTTCAAGAATATGTTCTCTTATTGGTGAACTGTCATTTGTGTCGCAAGCTTCAGAGCAGCAGCTGGAGTACCGCTGCCCACCAGCAGCAACGCGCTGAAAGGCTTTGAGGAAGGACGGTGGTCTCGAGTTAACATTTACAAAGCCAGAGATCTAAAATTGCCACTGTCGAAAAGCATCAAAGTCTCAGGCGGCTCAACCACCAGGAATAGCAGAAGTTTGACAGGTGTGCGGCTGAATTCTTCGCGAGTGAGGGTGGCTTCATCAACATGGCAGCCTGAACTTCAGCCGACCTCGCGGGGATGACGGTTATTTAGTTAATTAACAGCTTCCCTGCTCTTTGTGTTGTTTACCAACACTGTCAGGCCATTTAGTTTTCAGCAGCAAATGACAGGACCGACTCATGGTTGATACACTAATAATACAGCAGTTGCTGAAACTCATTGCCTCATCCACTTCGGTTTGGAACACAACTTTCTGACAACATTATTAATGAGGACTGGGGGGAAACTTGGTGAGTTTTATCTTCGACATCATGCAAAGAGTGCGAGCTTCAAGCAAGAAGCTAGCTATGTTTTTCAGATAATAGGAGGAAAACCGGGTGCCATGCCAGGAAGAGAAAAAAAATCCTGTGAGAATGCAAGATTAAAAGAAGCACTAGGCCCACCTTGTTCATTTGGCTTCACTGCAATCATTATTTACTCCTACCAACGCCCACTTCATGCTCCATCTTTAGGTTTGTGGCCAAAAAATAGTGTCCTCCTTAGTTTTCACCTGCTTGCCTGTTTCACCAGCGCAGTCGTGCATAAAGAGGCATGAATCAGATTAGCCAACATTTGTGAAGGCCAACTTGAACACGGTGCTCCGGAGGGGTGGAAATCCACTCTTTCTGCGCCCGCGCCCAACGGGATCACCTTCCTTATTTATCCTCTCTTCAGCCTGAGGAGGTGGGAGGCAGAGGACGTGGGTGGTGGTGGCAGCTGCTCTGGCTATAGTAATGATGGGATAAAGCTACCCTCTGATTTTCTCCCACCTCCTTCCCCCCTGGGAGAACAAAGCTGCTACACATCGGTGAAATTATCTTCTAGCTAAACGGTGGCTTTTGTTGCTCACGCCAGTGATTTATAACGGCGTCGGCCGCCTCTCGGCACATTCAAGTTCATCTGAAAGTGTCAGGGAAGCAAATTGTCTGGGGAGCGGCTTCATCATAAAGCCAGATGTTTATCCAAGTATGAGGGGGGCTTTTTTATTTTGCACTGGTAAATGAGAGTGTGAGGCGGCATGCTCGTGCTATATTACGAGATGATGGAGATCAAATGCAGACGGCGTTCTGCTGGGAAGATTAATAGCAAACTTCAACCCCTGAAGAGAGATGCGGAGACAACTTTCTGGGCGCGGTTTTCATGGCGACATTCACAATAGCTGAGCTGCATCCAGCCATCCGACTGCTTCACCTTGAGCTGTCGACGGACGCGGTCGATGAAGAACTTCCAGCAGTTCTCCCGCGTATCCATCATTCCCGAGCCGCGGACCTCTGGCCTTACGCTGCCAATGATGTTCTCCAGCTCGTCGTCTGGGAACAAGTCAGGAATCTCACCTGGAAATTGATCAAATGACTGGCATTAGTGTGCAGGCAGTGACAGCAGCAGCAGCAGAAAACTCCCCAGAAGTTTCTTATCTCGTTGGGATCTGAGCTGCCACCAAGCGCACACACTCTTAAATCAAATGTAGGTGTGTTAATAGAGGTGGTGGCAGCAGGGGGTTCACACAGAGGACTTATGCTAATGTGAGGATGTGCATTAAGTCAAAGCCTGGCAGGAGTTTAAGATGAGCGGTGCAGCGGAGCGTGTGTCAATGTAGATACGTCATTCCACAAAGGACTGGGATCACGGGTTAAATGCAGTGTGGGAAATAAGGTGTTCTCAAGTAATCCCGAGTAACAGTTACAGTTACTGAAGTTTCCACGAACCCGTTTCTTGTTCATTTTGTCATATAAGCCACAGAGATGTTGCTCAGCATGCAGGTCAGACAGCAGACACCAAAGCCGCCATGGTAACAGTTACTATCTCGCTGACACTTCTATGTAAAGAAAACCACAAAACTACAGTTGCTACCAATAGCAGTTAGCTACATACATGTCAGCTTCCTTTGCTCCCTGCAGATTGGCAGTTTATCTCCACCATTTTGTTGCTTTTTCTTTTCTCATCAGTCCTAAATCGATTTCTTCATAGGACTGCTAACAACCACATTATAGAGCATCTTCCTCCCAAAGAAATAAAACTGAAGCTGCACATAATGACCAAATGCATTCTCATCACAGCATCACGGCAGCAGTTAATCACGAGTAATGAGTAGAGCAATCATTTTAAAGCAGTGCCAAGAAAATATCCATCGGTATTTTAAAGAAACCGACAGACTATATTGGCTGAACCGAACTTAAACGAGACCACAGTGATGTCCTGCTCAGATAAACCCATATTTGAATCCGAATGGAATAAATAGAGCAGAGAATATTAAAATTGATGCGACATATTTTGAAAAGTTCGGACAGTTGGTATGGGAGACGGTGTCCGCTCTGACCAGTGGAGGCAACACGCAATTGCATTCGAAAGGCAATTTGTATGCACTAAAGACATTGTGTGGCAGCCTATTGCGCTCAGGGCAGATAAACAGGGTCCACGAGGGACCACTCCAACCTGCAAAGTATTACTTAAGGGCACACCACTGATGCTTAAAAGACTGCGCGCTCATTTACTCGCATCTTACTGCAACTGACTGCCAATAAAAAAGTTTGCAGGTAAGGACCACATTTTACAGTCTTTCTCCTCTTATTATTTAAAATGTCTCACCTCGGTTTATTGCGCCTTTACCTCCAGTTTTTCTCTTTCCAGTGATGTAGAGAACATTTCCGGCGTGCTACTAATTACCTTCCAAAGATAATGTGACGGAGGCTACAAAAGAACAATTTAATAATGCCTTCAGCAGTCCCTGCTCATCAGAGGGCCCTTATCTCTGAGCGTATAGCTGCCCCCCCTCCCCCACAAGAAGAATGAGACCACAAGAGTGGAACAGCAAATGGCTCAATTGGTGAAAGGTGACATGGCTGGCTCATTGTTTTACTCCTGTGATCTGTGACATGCTAACATTAGCTGCCACATTCTAAAGGTCACAGCACTCTGGCTAAATCTGAAGCACTAAAAAAGCCCAGTGTGCATGGAAGTGAGAAATTGTGTGTTTCATAACGTAGCGGGCAGGAGGGGGAGTTACTGGCAGTCTGCGAGTGTTCAGGCTGTGATTCAGATGATGGTCTAATACAAATACAGAGGCATCAAATCCACAGCAGCACAATATTTAACAACAGGTCAGATCAGTGACATTTCTCTGACTTCCGATATAAAAACATCAATGGGCCTTTGCTCGCAAGTGGTGTCAGCATTCACTAATGTCTGTCTGATGACCCTCTGAATGTCTGTTGTGTCAAAAAAGCTTCTTTTCACAGTCTGCTGAGAGTTTTTCTGGCTTTTCATCAGCGGAGCATTCAAGCTGTTGGAGGTTTGTGGGACTTTCTGTCTTCACAGGCAGTGATCACCAAAAGTGTGCTGTTGATTTTGTCAGGACTCAACGTTGGTCACCGTGAAACAGTAAACGGTTCCAACTGTTCTTTTGTACTGTTCTGTGCAACAGCTAAACGCTTAACTTTCTACCACAGTTGTCTTCAGAATTCTATAGGTATTTCCAGAGAAAATGTATCCCCATGCAGTCAGTGTTTTCACAACTAAAAACAACAGACTGAAATCATAGTGTGACAGTTCCTCCAGCATGCTTTACAACAGGACTTTTCTCTCTCTGGTCTTAATTTGGTAACTTATAAACAAGAACAGAATCAGCCCAACTCAGCTATACTCAGGTTTTTTAGGGTTTGTTGTGAGGAAAGAGAAGCTGTTGCCGCAAACTTATACCGCACCTATCCTGCCAGAGTTGCAAGTGAGCTTAATCCAGCTGAAATGTTTACCAGCAATTCTGAGGCAGTGAGTTTAATCAAGTTCGCTTTAAATAACAGCGTCGTGATATCTGCTGAGCCTGATCATATGTGACAAGGCACCTTGTTCCTTCAAAATGAATGTGGGATTGTTGCGCCCAATATGAGGACAAGCAGACGTCTCGGTAACCGTGTCTCAGTCCCGGAGAATCATTTCCATCCGCGGTGTTTATGAGTTGCACCCTTTCAAATGTCAAGTGTAAATCTTGACATGAGCCCCGGCCCATGCTTGCAATCGTTGCCCGTGATGTGCTGTGGCTGATGAGTAATGATGTCGGAGTGGCACAGTGGTGATATGTTGCCGTGGTGCAGCGAAAGCATTTCTCTCGAAACACGACACCCGCTAATTGGTGGAGCCTGCCGTTACCCGATGCCAACAGATCATTGACCAGCACGAGGAACTTCTCATCTGCCACTTGGGCGTCCGTCATCAGGAGCACGGTGCCGATATTCTTCATGCCGGCTTTGATGCAGAGGGACGCCAGGTCACTCTGGTTGAGAGAGGGAGATGGAGCGGGAGAGCGACACATGTAATGAGATTGGGCAGTGGCAGGAGGCCAGGGATGCGTTATTTTCTGCAGAGATGCATGCCGGTGACCCCAAAGAGGGAGACTGTGTGGGATTAGCAGCAGCAACGCTTTTACATATTGTCAGCAGTTAGATTCCTTCGCCTTTCACTGTGAGAATCATATTCACAGCCCAGGCTGGGGTTTTTGTGGGTTCAGTCGTGACAGAAAAAACATTTTGAAGTCAAAAATAAGACTGAATGTACCAAATGATGTAAAATGTGCAAAACAATGTTTAAGAATTATATAGATTTCATTGTGTGTTGCACCCAGAATTTCAACAGTGGGATTTAGGATTATATCAAAATTGCACTTAAAACAGGTCATCTGACTCCCAAAATGCATATAAAATGGGTTGTATCACGCATGAATGGCAGAAAAGGAGATTTCCCCTTATAGGCAGAATCTATAGCGTTTGCAGCTGGTGTGTTATCCTCTAATCCCCCCTTTTTCTTTGTCCTTTGCATTTTGCAGTTGTGCAGATGAACTATGGACTAATAGTTACAAAAACCACTGCCTCGTGTCGGGCTGTAAATTTCAGTTAGGTCCTTGATATCTTGAACTTTCAAAATAAAAGATACCTTGGTCAATGGCTCACAGAGAATATGTTTTTTAAAGCAGAAAAGTAAGACGCTTTTACTTTAAAAATCAATCATCCCTGTATAAAAGCATAAAAAAACATTGATGTAAATATTTTATAGGATATGTATTGGGAGCTGCAGTCCTACTTTGTGTGCCAAACTTTAAAAATACCATCAGTAATGACATGACCTCAGGGACAAACTGAAAATCGTTCTAATTCCTGTTTCATGTTTTTAAAAGTGTTTGGATTTTAAATGATGCCATTTTTCTGTGATTAATAACGCAGCTTATCTTGGCAAACACTTTAATATAGTGCGACCGGCCTCTTCAGGTGGGTGTTTGTCTGACTGTGCGGCGTGGTGGGTAATCCTTTTTCTCAAACCTTCAGGTCGGCGATTCCGTAGCCCTTTCTCAAGGTGATCTGGAAAACCTCCAGATTGGAGATGAAGGCGGCCAGCCGGGTGAGACTCTGCTTGCCGCTGCCGCCCACTCCGACCAGCAGCGCGTTGCCCCGTGGAGACTCCAGGATTCGGTTGATCCGGCAGCTACATTGCGAGGGAGCGGTGCAGACAGGTCGGAGAGGGGAGGAGGGAGGAGGGAGCAGGGGGAGGCAATATAAAAGGCGAGAGAGGATACAGACAGAGTCTCTGAGTCATAAGGCAAACAGGAAAAAACGGCAAACACAGGTAGGTTCTGTCTTCTCTCGCTGCTCTAACTGCCTGTCAACGTGATGACACCAGATACAGCAATGCATGATGAGCATCACATTCGATTACACTTGGCTGGGACTTCATTAAAGACCAAATCTGGGCTCCTCTGACTGTTTTCATTTGGGTGGGACAGCGAGACTCTTCCAGCATCTCATCTGGCAGTTGCTCTGAACCCACTGGGTGACAAATATCACATAACTCGTCTCTCGCAAACTCAATCAATGACGCGGTGACTTCCAGCAATCACAAATCAGACAGCTGAGTCACTGCGTTCATCTGCTGTTGCATTCAGACGGGATCTTGACGACATCACATTCCCACTTCGAGATCGGCCCCCATTGTACGTGTCTGCTGGTTTCACACCCGACTTTTCACAAGTTTTCTTCTCTTCAAACCTCACGTGCTCCCACAGGCGAAAGAATCTGGCAAAACTGTGCTGGGGACTTGGCTGACGATGGTGTGTGTTTAGTGCTGTGGATGTTGGCAGACTGATTGTGTACACTTGACCGCATGATCAAATTGCACCGATTCCTGCACAAAAACAAGCGCATCACCTACGTAGAGGACTTGTACCGACTCTGTCACCTGAACCACATCTGTAAAGGAGCTTTGAGATGACAGACACACACATTTATTCCCACTTTTGCTAGTTGTCTGGCCTCTGAAAGAGGAGGATGTCTGATTTTTGGCACCCTACGTGGTGGATCAATACCGAAGCATCAATAATTTTATTTAAGAATCAACTCTCATGGTAAAAGATCAATATTGAGACAGCATTTATAAAGAAAAACAAAAATAAGCTTTGTGTGAGTCAGTTCCTTACAGATTAAAGGGCTTGTTTTTTGTTTGTACAGCAGCGGGTTACCTGTTCTACACATCGGAGTTCAGGCGTCAGCAGTCAGGTGAGCTCGCTCCGTGTCGATAAGTCTGGTTCCTTTCTTTAACAGCCTGAAATTTGTGCCGTGTTTTATTTAGCTTTCACGCAAAGTTTTGGTATCAGATCGTATCAGTGTCTTTCGCACCGGCTCTGGCTCTCCTTTGCATTCGATCAGTGAAAAGATTTGTGGTTGGATGCATCCCGACTGTGTTGCACTTGCGTCGAATGCCAATGCGGGAGCCATGATGTCAGGCCGCGCGGCAGTCAAGGTGATGGAGGGTGCGCCCACACAAGTCATGCTAATCATGTGCTTTTACGTTTGCGTCACAGTAATCCTGATGCAGAAATTAGGTGAAAATGTGTCATTCACACACACGCACACTCTCACTCTCACACACACGCACACGCACACACACACACACACACACACACACACACACACACACACACATACACACATACACACTCCATGCTCATTAACATACACAAATTATTTTTTTACTTTGCTGTGACTGTTGACTGTATTTTGCTGATGTTCATATTTGCTTTGATCGTCCTTCTGTCATTTGTCTCAGTCTGATTCATTTCAGGTTGAGATCATTCCTCACTTTGCTTTCATCACCTTGCTGTGACTCCTCTTCTTTAATTTGCTCAAGAACATCAATGTCTTTCACCTGAATAGTTCACATTTTGCTCCGGTTTGATATATTGAATATTTTATCAGGTTGGCTTAAGCAGTTCCAAACACGTCATCTGCTTTCATCACCTTCCCTGTAACCATTTTCATTTCATTCACCTTGATTGTTTTTCACTGTGGTTGCTTCAGTCGTATTTACCTCGTTCATTTTATCCAATTTTCTTTGACCTTTTTTCTGTTTTTGCGCTCTAATCAGTTACATTCCACTCCAGTCACCGTTTCCCACTTTGCATACTTTTGTTGATTTTTTTTTTGTTTTTCTTTATGTCGACGCTTCTGATCATTTTGCTCAGAACATTTCTGTCAAGTTTCCCTCAACTGCTTTCCATTCACTCGATCCAGTCGCCTCTTTTCATCTCGCCCGTGTT
Organism: Malacoctenus triangulatus; assembly: GCA_032274725.1. Lineage (NCBI taxonomy): Eukaryota > Metazoa > Chordata > Actinopteri > Blenniiformes > Labrisomidae > Malacoctenus > Malacoctenus triangulatus. The sequence goes on from JAUESE010000101.1 coordinate 2,495,835, forward strand.
CCCTTCGTCTCTTTTATTTCTCAGACTTACACTGCAGCTGTCACATCCAGCGCTCCCACGCTCACCA
>JAUESE010000101.1:2519144-2533336 GCA_032274725.1 Malacoctenus triangulatus
CGTGCGTGCGTGTGGTGTGTGTGTAGTGTGCGTGTGTGTGTGTGTGTGTGTGTGTGTGTGTGTCTGTGCGTGTGTGTCTGTGTGTGTGTGTGTGTGTGAGTGTGTGAGTGTGTGCATGTGTGGCAATTTATACAGCACAGGCTCTCAGGCAAACACATCCCCCATGGCCCCCCTCACCTTCTGAGCAATCATCTTGGCCACCACATCTCTGGCGTGCACATCGATGGTGCAGATGGTCATGACCTTCTGCCGATCGCCCGGGGTGAGCTGGCCGACCAGCATGGAGATCAGCGTGTTGAGCTGGGACACCTGTTTCTTGTAGTAATCCTTCATGGCGTTATCGTAGCCTTCCTCCAGACGGGCGAACGCCATGCCCACGTCAGTTGTCCACCAGATCTGGGTGCACGTCAGCGCCACCTGCGCGGGAGAACCCCGGGGGATATATGCAAATGCAGCCCTGCGTTAAAGTTCACCGAGATTCTCTCTTGTAAGTTGACTTTGGAAAACAAGGCAGCGGTCTAAACACGAGACAAACGCAGGAAGACGGCCAACACAACATATGGCCTCATATACTGTAAAGACCATATGTTTGCCCAACGTTTTGCCTTTCCAACCCAGAGTTGAAAGGGAACACTTGGATTGAGTTGCAAAGCTTTCATTCGCTGCCCAGGCCAGTTTCTGCTGATCCGTGCACAAAGTCTGCTTCAAGAAACTCTGCATGGGCTGAGCAGGTGTTGTGTTAATTGGGTATTAATGAGCATAGTGTTTAAAAATAATTTCTGCCTGCTCGATTCTTTCTCAATCACAGAGGAGGAGCCACTTTTACAAATTCTTCAGATTTACCTGGCTTCATGAGGAGATTGTGAAAAAGTTTGAGACAATCAATCAACTCGAAAAGACATCGAAACTCGTGAGATGCAACCTAAAATGTTTGACGACTTTCCAGGGTTTTAAATTGCAAAAATACAATTAATACAGTAAGTAGCTAGTGTAACAAAAAAATTATTTCATCCTAATCAGCACATACTATAATGATAGAAGAAACACACTGAGTCCGGATTTTCCACATGTTCTTTGACTATAAAGAGGATCTTCTCACAACTGTTCACACTGTGCTGCCCTCTAAACTTTTAAAAATCTCATTGGCACTTGCCTAAATTCAATACAATTTGTAGCAAGGCCACAAAACGTTAACCTTTATTCGAAAACACACTGAGCAATAAGATGATGACATTTTATTTTTTTTCACTTGGACCTGAAAAAACCCCTAAAATAATTCCAAGTGACAACATCTTCTCCTACTATATAAACCACATAGGCCAGAATTTTGTTGTTTTTTGTCTAACTAGAAATTGCACTCGGCCATGCAGCATTCAAGCTGTATCCTAGAATTAATGGCACGACACGACCCCACCCAATGTCACCTAATTTGACCCCACCTGACCAGAACTTAACCAGAATCGATGGGCTCAAACCTGCACCAACGTGGATGTGAGATATCAAAGAGATAAGTGAATCATTTCAATGCATTGAGTGTTCAAAAGAAAAACTCCATGAAGAGCATTCTGGGCTGAATTACATAATTCCTTGTTTCTTTACCTTTAGAGGGCAAGTTTTAAAATCTAAAAAGCTAGATTGAGCTGCTTTTGGAGGAAAATATCGCTGTGATCTGAGTGCTCAAAGTTATTCAAGAGATATCAAGAGCAGAAAAAAAGGTTAACTTGTGAGTTTTCTTGTGCTGTGCATAATTGCTTCATCCTGTGCATTAAAGAGTAAACAAGTGACTGTGGGACTAGAGAGAGAAGCCTGGAATAAGTGCAGACGAAGGGGACGGGGAGTGGCTATAGTTTCAGATAGTTAGCTGTCTAATTAACACCTCAGTGCCTCTAAGTTAAAAAAGTTTGAAGTTTTACCCAATTTGCAGCTCGAAGAATGTCCACATATGATAAAGCTGTACCCATAATATTCCCTATCTGAGAAAGTACCTGTGAAAGTACTTTTACTTCCTGTGGCTCTGAAGTTTCCAGCTCTGAAGGGAGCTTGCAAAAGTCAGAACACCAGAAGATTTTCAAGAAACTCTTGGCCTGAATGTGAATGCGTACTTTCATCAGTAGAGACCTTTTATTTGTGGAGCCGCTGCTCTGAAAGGTGTTCTTGATTCCTAAGCTGTAGATGCAGTGATTACATGACAGCCAATACATAGACCCAGCGAAGTGTATCAGTTACTACTGGTGACTAGCATTCCTAAACGATGTTCCACACCCCCTCCTTTTTCTGGAGTGAACTCATCGACTGTGGGGCGGGATTTCTGTATCAGACTCAATCAGGATCTTGGCCCACAGGTCGCATGTTTGACACCCCTGCTCTGACAGAAGAAGCAGGTGCACTGAAACTTCTGAAGTTTCTTTAAAAAAAAAAATTGTCTCTATCGCGGAATACGAGAAACATATTGACCTCCACACACTGTTGTTCACATTCACTTGAAGAGTACTTCAGTGCTGGATACTTTTTACCTGAGTAATCACTATTGATCAGCTGCTCTAAAGTTGTGCAGCGGTGGTTAAATTGTTCTTCTTTGCCGGTTCCAACTTTAAGGCGCATTGAAGTTGTAGCCACACCAGATTTATTAACACACATTGGGGCGATCAGACTGTCAAATACTTGCTTTCAGAAGTTGTTAATAGTCCCTGGTATAGTGTTCCATTATCCCACACACAAACACAGATGTGCACCTACACACTTGTACACATTTGTGTTTGCGCTCAGTCCCTATTGCTCTCATTCCCCCTGTTCAAAACTACTCAGTGAGCTCACAGGCTCCAAGCTGTGTGTGCAAAGCATTAGCAACTGTGTGGAAATATCTACCGGAGGCTCTGGTGTGAGTTTTTTCGGTGACGGCATGAGAGATGTTCGACAGCTAATAGACACGCGCACACCTACTGAGCCTGTTTACCTGAGCTGGGTAGTCAAACAGCCACTGCTCCCTGGGTTTGTCCTCGTAGGCCGTCACAGCCTCGGTCATCTCATGGCGGACAGAGGAGCGCATGGCATCCAGGACGCGGTTCAGCCACATTTCCACCTGCGACAAGAGGTCAAAGAACGGGGTCCCACAAATGTCCATTCATTCTTGCAATGCCTGTACCCCTTTTTCTGACTAAACCTGGCAAGTTCTTGTGGCAGATCCTTTCTGACATTGGATGAAGGCAGAGGTGAGAGAGAAACATGTACACACTCAAATCTTTGGACACTTTAGTCATTTGCGTGCGTCATTTCACGTTTTTGGACTTTGGTAGGAAACTGGAGCACAGGGCAAGCATGCAAACTCAGCACAGAACAGGCAAAAGACCCTGAAAAATTTATCCTGGGAGGTGGAAATGCGAACCACGACCACACCGTGCCACAAATGTAAATGTCAAAAATTAAATGAAAAAAACTGCAGCGTCTGTCACACTCGCGAACACACAGGCAGGCTCGCTTATCAATGGACCCTAATGAGGTCATTAATAAGCATTAGAGTGGAAGTGGAGTCAGGCAAATACTATGGCATGTAATGGAAAATTAATGGATTTACGGACTTTGATATGCAAAAAACCCCCAGGGGCGATGGAGTCAATTTCATTTGTCTACTTTATTGTGGGGTGTGATATTTTTCCATAACAGAAAAGGGCAGGTAAATGAATCCTCCCATCTGTTCAGTCATCTATAGTCAGTCGTAGGGACGATGAGAGGGCCGAGAGTCTAATGAAGACAAAAGACGGAGATGTCTCCAATGTTTAGCTCAATGGACGGGATGGATGAAAGAGTCCCGGTGTGTGTGCGTTACCTGGCCGGAGCAGTCGCAGGGCTGGTTGAAGGCCACGTACTCCTCCTCCTTGCTGTACATGCCCAGGCTGGTCTTTGAGGAAGGACCCCCCTCCTCCCCTCCTGCCCGGAATCGCATCTTGGCCATGTTGTCAAACAGCTTCGACAGATGCTTCTGGACCTGAACAAACAGGCAGACACGCGTCAGCTCGGGCTCAATTTGCACTCGGCTCACACACACCGGCTGGTGTTTTCATTGCAGCTGCAACAAATAAATAACAATTCAACACTTGATTTGTTAATAGAAGGGCAGGACCTTTGTTCTGCCGCACGCCTGCTAACTTCCTCTTCCAGAAATTTAGTGGCAACTTGTTCTAAACTGTGATTTATTTCTTCGAATGCACGATACAATGTCTGGGGATGGGAGCTTGAGAAGAGCTGCAAAACTGTGAGCGACATTGCCTCTGTGTGGACCGTAGCGGTACTGCACAAGTCAGAGAAGGCCCTGGAGGGAGGAGGAGGCAGTGGTGACGGCACCTGGTGTGGATTGGTCCCATTCGACAGGATGTCCAGCAGATCAGCCGAGGAGATGAAGTAAAAGCGAGGGAAGGCCAGACGTTTGGTGTCCAGGTACTCGGCCAGAGCCTTTTCACACAGAGAGAGCCTGTGAAGGGAGAACGGGACACAGGCAGGGTGAGGGGGGGCGGTGTATGATGCATGGACAGCTTTTTAAGGACGTCTGATTGCTACACCGCAGGGAAGGAGCATCGCACTCCTAAATTTGTTTCCACAAACTGAGAGTGCGTTCACACTTATCAGGTTCAGTCTGGGTAAAAACAAACCCTGGCACGATTGCTCTGTACACGCAGCCCAATCGTGGAGGTGTGAAATCTGCAAGCAGTCCAAGTGTGCTTGAAACTCAGGCCTCAGTATGCGTGCACATGTGCACCGATTCAAATGACTGATGAGTGTTTGCAACCAAGACCAAAGAGCTGCAAATTAAAAGATGATTATCTGGAATCCATCAAATCTGTGGATGCAACAGCATCGCATTAAAAAAGCACTTTTCATGCACAGCTCCATGTTCTACCTGGGCTTGCATGTTAGCTATTGAGTGAACGTGACTGTCTGAGTATTATGAGCATTAAAAAGAAGTAACTCACGAATGCATGTTTGAAAAAAAATAAAAAGGGCACAGGAACAACAAATCATGAAGACCAAAGACCTGAAAGGATTTGTGATGATTGGATTAAATGTAAATGTTTCAGAAATGTTAAGAATTAGTGCTCATTCATTTTTTGTTTGGAAATCTTTGTTTTCTTTTTGAAGTCCTAAAAAATGTCTCATGTCTCTCGTGGGTTTTTTTCTAATTTTTTCCTCTGATGCTGCTTTGCACTCAGTTGTCTCATTTCAGCTGCAGGTGACTGTGGCAGCTTTGTTGGGAGGCAGCAGTGATCTTCTGATTGTAATCCACCAATAAAGCCCGACTCCAAACTCACTGCACTCTTTCATTCGGCTTGCTGCCTTTGGAGACTCCGACTTGGAAGGATGCCTCTGACCAAAGACACATCTTCGATTGACCGAATTCCCAGTAGAGGAAGCAAGAGCGCCCCCCCCTCTCACCTGCTCTGGATGTCTTCCAGCTTAGCGAATAAGCCCTGCTTGTTGGTGGCCTCCACCACATTGGGCGTCTGATGCAAAGCGTTGGCCAGCTCTTTGAAATCGGCATCAATCCCCTCGAAGCGTTTGGAGTCCTGCAGAGGAATTTGCAAAGAAGCACCGGTCAGGGGATTTACAGTTCCCAGAGGAGAAACAGGAGGGGTGGGGGGTGGGGTTGGGGGGGATGTATCAGAAGTTTAATAGCAAACATCTGCAAGAGCGCACATGCCAAATCTCCTGGGAGCAATTAAAAAAGTGGTCTAATCTTAGTTTCTTAACCACCAGTAAGGTCGATTAATTAATTCCTAATTAGTGGTTTTAACAGCTGTGCTGCCGGGGTTCAGCTGATGACGGTGTGGGGTTGGGCCCTGCATGCTCATGAGCTCGACACCTGAATTCGTTGGTCTCCTCCGTGGATGGATGGGTTAGTGCATTACCTCGGGCAGCTGTGAGCGGATGTCCTCCGAGCCGATGAAGATGCTCTCCAGGTGAGTCCAGTTCCGCTGCACCTCGAACCAGATGGAGATGACCGAGTCGGCCACCGACAGCCGGCTCTGCCACGAGGAAACTTCGTCCAGGAAGTGCGCGATGTACTTGGACAACATGAGGTTCTGCAGCTGCACCTGGTTGTCCTCCAGCGTCTCAATCAGCTCCTCGTCGGTGCGCAGCATCGGCACCTGGGTCCTGTGGTGGGGCTCGTACTGGAACCGCATGGCTGAAAGATGCACAAGGTGCCATCAGGCTAGGTGGAGACTCCCACGGGAGGCGGGGTTGAAAAAATAAAGACAAAGATATGCTACGGTACCGGTCCAGGTGGAGTTGAGCTCGGCCAGGACCTTCTCCATCCCCATCTCCTTCACCGCCTTGTCCACGATCCCCCTCACCTCATCTTCGAAGTTGTGCAGGTTCAGCTGCAGCAGGTCAGCCAGGGTGGTGTCCTACTCACACAGATTCATATCAGAAACCCCCACCCACACTGATTTCTAGCCACATCAAACAGTACCAGGAAGCTGGAAGCGTCTTTTCCCATCACAAGGACCAGATGAGATTGCTGGTTTTTCAGAATGAAGCTGCACACTTGCTCAATAATGGAAGCACCTGTGGGCAGTTATCACACTCACCACTTGCTCCTCCATAAAAAGCCATCAGGCAGCAAAAACTATGAATTTAGTTTGAAATATATTCATTTCAAGTGAGCGAGACCGACAAGCACTATTGACACATCATGACTATTTGTTGATTTAGGCTGTAAAATGAAGGAATGAAAGTCAAATATGTATCAAGCTATGATCATCCCAATGTTTAGTGTGACTGAAAGCAAAGGTCAACGTATTCTATGTTTACAGAGTGTCACTACTGAGAAGCAACATTCTTTATTCTGCCTCTGTCAGCACATCATCACAGTGAGATTAGTACGGTGACCCAGAAATGTACCCCGAATGCTAACGCTAAAATACACATGCAAAACATGAGACGGTCAACACCGTGCTGGTCTAGCTTTTGTATTCACCCAGTGGCATTTGCATTAGTAATGTGACTTTTAATTTTTCTTGCTGCTTATGTTGTTGCATTCGTTTTTCTGCTGTGGATTTTGGTTTGTCACTTCAGACATTATTGTGCTTCAACACACACCTAATTCTAACTAGCTATACTACGAGGCTGGTGTCAAATAACAGACCCCTCAATACAGCTTTGTAATCACTGCCGCAAAAGAAAAGATGGAGCTAAAATTAGCACAAAAACATATAGGCTTCTTTCAATTTGACCTGAAAGAGTAAAAGCATCAACAATCTATCATTACTGCTGTCTAACAGCTGACAGTGAAAGTGATAAACTTTCTTTCAGTTTGCAAAAAGAGTGATAAAAAGATGACTTTCACTTTGACAAAAAAACTATTTTTCAGAGCTTAAAAATGATCGCAGAGCCCACGTCTGCATTCATCTGGTATTATTGAATGCATCAATACCAAGTCATCGCACTCGCAAAGTGATGATTACTGTGGGAAAAAAGTTCTAATATATCTTTTTATTCACGCTGCATGTTATCAGGATGGATAGATTAGGCTCACTTTGGATCTTATTCAAGCTTGTTTGATGCATTACTGCCGTGCACAACCAAAACCTGAGCGGTGCAACATTGTGAGAATCCTTGAAAATGTAACGAGTAAACTTATAAAAGTCAAATAAGGCGTCAGTGGCTTTGCTGGCATCGCCAAGCAAGGTGTGGAACAGCTCTGCTGAGAAGCAAACAGACCCCCTGCGGTGGGAAATCGACATAGTGTGTATGAGTGAGCCAGGAAAAACAAGGATGGCTACACAAGTCTTATCTAAACGGGAAAAAAATGGATCAAAGAGGATCAGTTAGCCTCTGTAAAACATTTCTTTTTACAAATTAAAGAGCTGCTATGCACAGAGTTTCTGTATCTGATCTCAGTCCAGCAGGACAAATGAGCCCTGTAAGGATGCAGGTAGAAAACTGGACAATAATTAGAACTCCCTCAAACCTTTTGTCCGCATCATTACAGCCACTCTGACAATTAAAGCAGTGACTCCTTCAGGTGCTATAAACATTCCGAGGGTGATAAGAGAGCCGAGGCGGGAAAACCTGGTCCATGGTGAAGCGGACTCCGGTGGCGGCCATGAGCTGGTGCCAGTGCCGGGCCCGGATGGCCGGGTTCTGCAGCTCGGCCACGGCGCGCAGCGACACCAGGAGGTTCTTCACCTGGCTGTCCAGACCCGTGAAGGCGTCCCACGCTCGCACCTGCCGGACACAAGAGCTCCAGGGTCAGAAGGGACGGCAGCTGGGGAAGGGGGGGTGGGGGGGGACTCCTGCAGAAAGTGGTTGACATTCAGTGAGTTATACGCACTTCTCTGAGAGCCGTGCTCAGGCTCCAGTTACAGTGATAACGTGGGCTTTTAAAGTCTTAGTGATTTTTTGATTACTGGCTTCTTGATAGTGCTCAGAGAGAAACACAAGAGCGGCTACTTGTTTCAATAGCAACCATCAATTTTGTCGGCAGAAAAAACAACTGCAGCTGTACAACGGTGGCTTGCTCAAACTGACTTGTTCTCAGACAAGAATATAACAGTGCTGAGATCATATACTTGACAGCCGCTTGTAAAATAATGTATTGGGTTGGGGTTTTTTTTGCTTTGTTTTATGTCTGGAACACTACTCACAAACTGAAGGCTGTTAATCACAGCTTTTCTTCAGAAAACAAAGGCAGAAAAAAAGGATTTTCCTGGTGTGAATGTGTCACTTGTAGAACATCATGATGCCCACATATTGGGAAAAAGACACAAGCTGCTACTTCTTTGAATAAGTCTTATGTGGCATGTTAACGTTGGCATCTACATAGAAAAAATGAGGCAGCATTGTTGATACTATTCCAAGAAGTTTTTGCTCAAAGCATTCCTCATCAGCTTGAGCAACTGTTGTGCATGAACGCCATACAACTTTGGAATCACTGTCTCACTCAAGCACCGTTTGACACATGAACAGGAAAAGATGGAGGATCGAACCGCAAACTGTTAGAGTGAAAATCAACTCGCTGTACGAGCTGAGACATCATACTCGCTACAGTGTTACACTGACCTGCTTCGGACTGTAGTCTATAGTGAGATGGCAAATGCCATAGGACTTCCACAGCTTTTTTAGTTATCCAAGTCAGAAACGAGAGGCTTGGAGCTCCAGCGCAAATAACATTTATTCATAACATCACAACCAAGAAAAAAAACGTTTCATAAAAAGTTTCATCAGCTGTTACCCGCAAAAACAAGTGCTAAAGAGTCTGAACTCACAATCAACATCCCACCATGTATTTCCCAAACTGCTGAGTAAGGGGAAGGAGGGTCGCATGGAAGGTAACGCTGGTGATAAAGTCCCCCTGTGTCTCTTTGACCATGTTCTGGAGGCTGAAGCAAGAACAGCTGACAAGTGGAAAAATAGAAACCTCCATCCTCACCATAATCCTGTGATATTCAAATTATTGCAGGCAGCCGTGCTGATGCTAGCATCAAGGCTGACTCTTCCAGCCTTTTGTCCTGACATGCAGATCACAAAACAGGCATATTCCATCTATTAATACATTAGTTTCTGCACATATTTGAACAATATTTGAGCAAAAGGGGGAAGCGGCTCCTCTTCAGATGAACAGTAAAATAATCGCTCGTTTTTTTCTAATCTTGCAGCAAAACTTTCTTTATCAATAAGGATGTGCATTTTGTTTGGAGCAGCCTCCTCTCACCTCTTTATCCAGCACTCGTAAGTTTTTAGAGAAAAGTTTGCACTCCATCTCCATGTCCTCCACCTGGATCTCCATCCAAGGCGTGGTCCTCCATGCCGCCATGCTGGACTCGACCACACTGATCATGTCCCACAGCTCCTTCAGCAGGACCACCTCGCGCCTGCTCGACGAACAACAGCGCACAGAGCGAATTAATGTGGCGTGAAAAAACGCCTGTGCTTCAGATAATCACAAACGGATGTAAACATCCATCTCCGCTTGAACGGCTCATTGGTTACAGAAGTGGTTGTGGGGACAGGAACGGCAGCGTCCGCTTGCCCTCAACTGGGCTTTCTTCACCTGCACTGTCGGAGCTGCTTGTAGTCGGAGACGTGGACCTCGAACAGGCTGGCCGACTCCACCAATGAGGCCATGACCGCTTCCCGCTCCTGGATCTGCCGGTGGAAGGCGTCCAACATCTGGAAGGGGTTCTCACACTCAAACCTGGCCAAACAAGGGTGGGGGAGCGCACAGGCGCCCGTTAAAACACACTCAGTACCAACGAGGCCACGTTTGGCTGCTGTATCCCAACTTGGCCGCGGTGCCGCCGGACCAGGGCGAGTCTGCTGCACTGTGACAATTACCGATGACTTCGCTGACATTAATGGGAAAATAATCACCAGGTTATTAAGAGAGCAATTACACACATAACTAATCTGACAATTAGACGTTATGACGAAGCAACGCTACCTATGAATTAATTATCATTATGCTAAGATTCAATTAGCCTTGTCGGATTTAAGAGCCTGCTGATAACATATTATTGAGTGAGTAGGCGAGGAAAGGTGACATTCTTCTCTTTCAGGAGGCGCTAACTCAACTCCATCAGCACCGAGTAAGTGATGCTGGGAAACTCATCTGATAACATTTGATGTGTCAGGAAACTCCTTCTGAAAACATATTTTGTGCACTATACAAGATGCTTCGGAAGATATAAGCTCATTTTCATTGGCTGAGTGTCAATTATGCAGTTTGGCCTTGAAAACAAGAAACAGCATCACATAATCCCAGTATCACTGCTGTTGGTATTGGTTGATTATTTTCATGAACTCTAATTCAACTACAGTTACTTCAGTTTCGATTGGATTGTTCATCCATTTTAAAAAGCTGCAGAGCTGCTGACTATTGCTGCTTTGCTGAGCAACTAAAATGTTAATTATTCACTGAATAGTTACTACAGTTGTTGTTATAAACCCCCTGATTAATACCAAAGAGAGCATCATAAAAATTGTCCAACTAACATCAACCTGTCTGTGCAGAAGCTCTGATGCATCAGCAGCTTTGAATAAAAGAGACCTTATTTAATTCATAGCCGTTTATCGGATGGCAGTTCATCTCTGCTGTTTTCTTCGCTTCTTTTAGTTGCGACAAGTTGATCAAGAAGCACCAACATGCAAACTGTAGAGAATTTTGCTCTCACTCAGTTATATTACTTAAACTGAGGGGTCTGACCCACACAGAGGTGACAGTTCAGCTGTTGTTTCACACCAGCATATTAAGTGTCGACATACTGATGAGTTGTAAATTCACAAAAGATGAGTCAAAAATTTAGATCTTTTGTTGCAAAACACTGTATGTAAATAAATCGATTCCATTGTATTTACCTGAAGGGGCCTTTTTTGTGAAAGTGTTCCCTGAACGTGTGCTGCTCCACGTCAAACTTCGCACACTTCCTCCTCAGGCTGGTCACCTCGATGGCCTGCAGCGGCGCCACCTGCTGTTTCACCGCCACCGCCTGCTTCTTTACATTGTTCCACTTCTCCGGCAACTCCTGCAGACAGACAGGCGGGCAGGGAGATTAATAGATAGATGCAGGTGAGCGGGTGGAGCAACACAGGAGTGGCAGGTGATGAATTGCTAGGGGGGAAGGAGCGCAGACTGGGGACAGGTGATTGGGAGACGATGAGAGAAAAGGAAGAGAAAAATGGATCCGTCTGCGCTCAAAGAAACAATCAGTGCTTGAAAAGTAATCCGAGGCGAGCGAGCGTCACTGCTCACCACCAGTTGTTGATGAACCACATCAGGCAGCTCCTGCTCGTACTCCTTCAGCAGCCCGATGGTCTGTTGCAGGGGCTCGAACATGATGTCTGTTGCGCTTTGCCTCTCTTTGACGGCCAGCAAGTGACCCATGACCCCCACCAGGCCTTCGTAGTCGCCTTCCTCCACGTGGAGCCCTAGACCAGCCTTGGTCACGATGATGAAATTCTCCAGATCTGACAGACTGACAAAGAAAGAAGGTGATTCAGTTTTCAGGAGGTGTAATCTCCTTCAGGATAAAGTTCTGCTGGAGCTTTAGACAAGACTCAGGAAATAACAAAGTTGCTGTCAGACAACACGTTTTAAAAGCCAGAGTTTTAAAATGCACTTTCGTCAGAAGTTTCTAAAACCCTCCGAATGTTCCAGCAGAATGTCACGTCAACACCCAATCTGATTGAATTCAGGGTTTACATTCACGTCAGATGGTTGCAGGGAAAAAAATCAGCAGTTGTCTTGGGTTTGGTTAGTTGTTATTGAGACAGATGGAGTCTTCTGTAATGACTGAGAAGCAGCAGCTCAAAACGGCTGACAGCTGCCATCTGGAGTCGTTTGGTAATGAAGTCATAAACGTGGGATTCTTTGAAGCTGTGAAACAAATGACAAAACCACCAATTTGGATCGAATCAGAGTTTGGGGGATTTTATTTTCAATCTGTCAAGCTGGTTTTGCTTTTAATGGCACTTTTAGTTTTAATTTGAAGCTTTCAATCTTATACTAGGTGTTTTTAATTTGGGGAAAAAAAGAGTGAAAAAAATTGACTCCAATAAACATTTCTCCCAGCCAACTGAGGAGATATAGGAGATGAATGGATGAATCGTTGAATGGCTGATTGTTCAGGTGTTACTATGACCCAAAGGTTTGGAGGCATTACTTCGTAGGGGTGCCTGAGAAAAATCGATTCACGTCCGAAACTCGATTCTTATTCATCAAGATTTTTAATCGATCCAAAATGACCAAGTATTGTTTTTTTAAATGACGCTATTCAAACATCTGCGCCTACTCGCTGCATGTACTGTTTGTCGAGCAACAGTCTCTGTAGTGGATCAGTTCGGTACGTGAATTTGGGTCGAGTACACTACACGTACGTTTAGCCCACTGAGCGGGCAAAACGGATAAGTAAATCTATTGCCCGTTTCATTTGGAAAATCTTCACAACCTCTGTTTTTTTCATGTGCCCAAAGTTTGAAGTTCAGTATTAAGATTCTGAGATATTGTATTTTTGCAAAAGAGGAATTTAAGAGTGGGCAATCTGTTCCTTCTTATTTCAGTATTTATGTATAATTCATGTATTCATTAGGCCGATGCAAAGAAAATATGACTGAGAGATTCTATTCTGTTACAAGGCAAAAATGTTTTGATATAAGATTCAGTTCAAACAGAAAGGGTATTTAAATAAATGTGTGATTTTTTTAAAGCACTGTCATTTTTGAGCATTTGGATTATTTGGCACTTTTTTTATTAAAAATATTGATTGTGAAACGAGAATCAATTGTGAATCAAATAGTCACCCCAAAAATCAGAATCGAACTGAATCATGAGTCGTAAGATTCAAATCCCTTTTACTTTGATGCAGAATCGCAAATCCGGACGTCCATCTCCGGGATGCATGATGTCGGAGGATTGAAATATTTACAGTTGGAAGGAAAGGTCAACAATAACAAAATTTAATAATACAAGTATGACTTACCTGTTGGTTACAGTGTCAATCAGGTGCTGCTTGAACATGAAACTCCACTTCTTGATGATGTTCAGTAGAGCACTCTTCATGTTACGGCCATCCACCCTCATCCAACCATGGAAGACGCGCACTGGATGCAGACCCTGCACCTCGTCATAGATCTTCTCATAACTGGAATCAAAGAGACGCAAGATAATCCCAACAAAACAGATGTTATTCAACAGCCGCTTCAAATAAAGGCCAAAGAGGCCCGTGCTGACTTTGCCACTCCTTCTCTGAAGTTGTCCAGCGTAGGCAGACTCTCGGGGATCCCGTTCTCAGCATAAATGTCCATTTCCTGGCTGCTCAGGATGTGACCATATAGAAGGAACTGCCGCATGAACTCCTTCCTGTCGTCCACATACAGGTAGCTGTAGCACTCCAGGGAGTTGCGGAACTCGCAGCACGCTCCCATGGCGCCCTGCACTCGCTCCATGAGGAGCTGACGCATGTCATCCAGGCCAGCCATGTCCTCCATGTCGGCCTGAGGGGAGTGGCAGAGGGCAGGTTGGAAAGGATGCCTCCTTATTTTGAGACACTGAATGTTAAAGGAGTACTACACCCAAACAATGATGTGCCTTGATTTTCTACTCCCCCCATGCTGTGCAACACTCTAAAGCACTTTTTTGACATCTCAAATGCAGCTGGAGATCTTTGAGGTTTCTTGTTATCTGCCCACGTTCAAATAATGGA
>JAUESE010000101.1:2533436-2545978 GCA_032274725.1 Malacoctenus triangulatus
GATGTCAAAAAAGTGCTTCAGAGTGTTGTACAGCATGGGGGTGAGTAGAAAATCAAGGCACATCATTGTTTGGGTGTCGTATTCCTTTAAGCTGAAACATTTTGGTTGGTTGTACCAGGTAGTGAGGGAAGGGGCTGTGCTGGGCGAGGCGGGGCACCATGGAGGAAATCCGGAACATGTCGTTGATGAGACTCTCCACAAGCTCATAGAAGCTGTCTCCAGAGTCATAGTCCAGAGATGGGGTGAAGACCATGTCAGGGAGCTTCAGTTCCAGCTGAGCCTCGAACAGAGGCGCCACCACGACTCGCTGATCTGACATGAACACCAAAATAGTCACGCATTACATTTTGGTTTTGGCCAAAACTGATTGCTTTTAAAGTAAAATGGGTTGAAGGAGGTTTGAAAATCAAGAAAGCACCAACACTGAGTGTCATTTCAAAACAATAATGCTGTAATACGTCTGCTTGCTCGCTGCAGGTTTCAGGCCTCTCTTTCGAGGTTTGAGCTCCAAAACGTCACCAAAATGTACGATTTACTCTTCTAAATTTATTGTTGATGTTTCAGGGTCCCTGTCCGATGTCTTTCAATAACCTCAAAGGACTGTGGGTGTGTCTGGACGACTTACGTCTCCATAGAAATGCAAGTCTGCAGATCGATGAGAACTGTTCAATGACAGTGACCTCTCATACTTTGATCATAGCGAGATTAAAGTAGAGGACTTTTAAGAAACTACAATGAACTTCTCAGACTGACGGGACAGAGGACGGATGCACACAAACAAATTCCTTTTTTTTTTCGTTCCCTCAACAACACTTCCTTGACATTAATCACAAATGTTGCAAGGTCAAGAGAAGATATCAAGGTGACTTCATAATAAGCTGGAAGCAGACAAGCACACTCACACAATACACCGAAGGGACATATAAATCTCTCAAATGCCTGAAAACGTCAATGTAATTTTGCTCGGTAACGTTACGCGAGTTGATTTTGCGTGACATCAAAGCAAGCATCCAAAGATATCTCCGGGGTAATGAAGTTATCATCATCTCACACAAGCTGCATTTTAATGAAAAACAGCAGACTCAAACTCAGGTATACAAGGATATTCAATTTGTTGTGACTTTCAAAGACTTTGTTACTTCTCATTAAACTGTCACACATAGACAGTCCCATTAAAACGTCCCAGTATTCTCTTCAGGAAAAGGTCAATTATTGTGAGACATGACTGAAACCAGGGTGAGAATCCTTTAAGGACCTCATGCGTGTTCTCTGATTAGCCTTTGCAAACAAAGGAGTGCATCACAATGAAGATGCAACAAAAATATGCTATCAATTATATATCCATGATTGTGGCGGGCTGTGATGACACCGAAACTCATGGTCAATATGGAAACAGTAGCCAGGAGGCATCTCACACACCTCACTTCTGGCCACGGCTCTGATAACATTAAACTAAAGTCAGAAAACAACTCAATGCAAAAACATCAACAGTAACACCTTTAGTACATGCAGATCAACTACAATGGAAACCTTAGTAACCCCAAAACTCAATATCCCACGGTGCACTTCAGTGCAAGAGTTCCGAACTGATCCAGATCTCCTAAGTTTATAACGAGTGGGCCGACATTGAAGTGTCAGTCTCGTTTAAAAGTGCAAGTCAGAGATTCTGAAACCAGCTTAAGGAATCTGCATCTGTCAAAGTTTATTTGACTGTAAACTTTTAAAAAAGTAACCTGTGGGATGATTGAAAAGATAAATTCTTCTATAGTGCACCATGCTCAATGATTGAGTTATCCTGCTCACATCATGCTCTTAAAAGAGCCATTTCCTGTCACTGGTTACATTCCAACATTATTTAAGGTAAGAATAAAGCTTTATGTGAATATATCTGCACCTTCCTCTCATTGAAACAGTGAAAGTACCAGCTGTAAAACTGCTCCATTAAACTGAGGAGAACTGTGAAGGTGGGTAGTAATTCTGCGCAGGTTTGTCACTCCATCACACTGATGCATGTCGATAAAAAAAAGGAGTCATTTAAACAGCTTTTAACCATCTAACTTCTCCCTCCCCCATAAGAGGGAAATACCACAGCCCCAGACGGGAGCGCCGACTTTAATTGTTACCCTGATGACCCCACGGGGTCAGTTCACACGGTTGAGAGCCTCCCTAATCACGAGAGGGTGTCTGTGCCTACACGAGGCAAGGCAGAGGAGATGATGATGAAGCAGAAGCCGATGAACACGGGCGCCGAGGATTGGACACAGTAACACTCTGGCATCGCTCCATCTCATATTGAACCACATCCCGGTCCATCCAAACCGGCCGGCAAAACCCTTGCCAGCGAGCAAGTCCACAACTATTTGGTGTTCACGGCCAATAGAGGCGGACACCCAATTGATACCCCAACCCCCCCAAGGGTGTGTAGCTGAGAAGTTTCCCAGTCAGCGCCGGCCGGAGGACCAACGGGGGACCAGGAGCGAATCGAGTTATGTGGAGCTTAGAAATTTCTCAAACTAATTTCAGAGGCTGGCAGCAGCATCTTGGCTCCCAAAGAACAGTGGCAACACTTCCAAAAAGGCACAACAAACAGTAAATCAAACAGTAAACATGAGCGTGTTGGTGTGTGTCGCAGCGCTCGCAACGCACTCACCAGTGTTATCCAGGAAGAACTTGAGCGAGCACTCGATGCTGCAGAAGAAGCCGTCGATGATCATGTCGTCCACGTACTCCACGTAGGCTTTCCACTCCTCAGAGGACGGGTCGGCCCTGAACAGTGCCTCGTTGCTCTGAGAGACAACAATGCATGACACTCATACTGAGTTTCAATCCCCGGCAAATCACGATAATATTGAAAAAAAAGCCTTCATTTCAAAGCAAATCCCAAATCACGGGATTCATAACAGCCTCTTAAAGTGATGAAACATTCATGAAACTTGAAGGTCCAGAACATTAGAAAAGGAAGATTAGACATTAATGATGAATAGAGCCTCTGTTTTTTTTTTTTTACTGTTCCTATCATTTCTGACAACATTTTAATCTACAGCGGAAGTGAGATGCATCTAAAAGTTGTCATCAAAAGCACGATGAAGAACGAAACATCAAATTGTCATCTGAATTCAAACTCTATGAGCATAATATGGAAAGAAAATGGAGGACTGGAGAAAAATGGATCAAGAGTCGAGCCCAGATTATAACAACATGTTTTTCAGATCAAAACATGTAAAACACCTTCAGCAGGAAGTGGATCTTCTCTCCAGAGGAGCAAATCAGGGCGTAGAACTTGTTCACCCTCTCGGTCCTGTCGTCCAGGCTGAGCAGAGCGTCCTTCTTGCCCTCCTTCCGGTCGAACATGGGGTGGGCCCAGGACCTCATGCAGCTCTGGATCTCCTCCATGTTGTCCTTGGCTCGCTGGAGTCGGCTCTGGAGGTCACAGACGGAGTCTCGCACCTCCTGGATGTACTGCCAAATGTCTGGAAGGGACGTGTGGTCGTGGGGTCATGGGGGGGTAAATAAGAAGATGACGCCACTGGAGGTTAAACAGAGGGACTAACATAATTATCTGATATCTGACAAGGTCATCCTCAGTCTCACCAGCCCTCACTGAATTAGAGTCTTAAAGCAGCTTAATTTAATTAAAATCTTAAAGTCATGAAAACAGTTTAGGTGTTGAACATTTTAAGATGTTAATTGTTTCACAAAAACAGAAAGCAAGCATCGTCCTTTGGTTCAATCCATCAGATTTGTTGCCACAGAGAAACGCAGGTTGATTTTGTCCAGCTTTTTGCGGGGTGGGGGCCCTGCGGGGTCCCTGTGTTCCCCCTTGTTGTGCTGAATATTCTTTCAGATCCTGCACTTGAAACAGCGATGAAGGGGGATGCGAGGGGCCACTCTAAACAACAATGGTTTGATGTGCTACCTGCTTTGGGCAAAAAGCTTCCTCGAACAAACAGAGAGCAGAGCTTCAATCGTGCTCAGTGTGTTCACTTACAACACTGAAACAGAGTCGCAGAACATTCCAGAATACGCCGATGTCTGATCATGACTGAACTGATCTAACTCTTTTCCCTGCATCACTGAGTCATACCGTCATGGCCACCAACAGGAAGAGTCAAGAAGGGTAATTATCTCCTCGTGACGCCATCCTGCAGTTTGGAATATGTCAGGACACAGTTAAACTGGCGTTACAAGTGAGAGTTTGGATTTCAGTGAGTTAACTGAACATTCACAAGAAGAAAAAACAATCAAACAAATGTATACTGTGCTGTACTTTTGCATTTTCATTCTGGTTTTCAAGCTCCTGGTGTGGCTTTTGGAGTCATGACGGGGAATTTTTCATTTCCACTCCTGCTTTAAATCATTGCCTCTTGCACTCCACAGGTTTTTTTTCAGTACTGGTTGGTTAAGTATTTGTGATCTGATAAGATTGCAAACTGTGCATTTTTTTTCCTTAGTGTTCCGGCTTTTGTGCTCTGCTGAGAAATTCTTTGACGTCACTCAAGAAGGATGTTCTAAAGGATATTATCGGAAAAAACGTGGAAATATGGGAGATCAATGGCCAGCATTCAAGTCACGCCTGCCGGAAGCCGATGCAGAGTCACTGGAGTGGATCGCCTGTGTCAGCTTTATGCTCCAAAAACCACAAGTCCACAGAGGACCATGTAACTTTCACGGTAATGTTGATTATAAAAGTCTTCGCTGCGATGCCAGAGGCGGGCGCATCACTGCGGTGAAACAGAATCAGTGAGTGCTTGTGTGCCGTTAACCAAAGCAGAGATATTTCCACCCATTCTCATGGTCGTTTTGATAAGACCGCCGATTTAATGAGAGGATTTGTTACAGACGTTGCTTTTGATAGGATGCCAGCCTTGCAGACAGTGGCTCACGGGTGTAACGCTCAAAAGGAGATAACACTGTTTTATCAGCCCAAAACATGGGATGAATATGTTTACCGACATGAGGAATTCACTTAAGACTGCCTTCTTCCTCTTACACATCTAAATTGTATCAGACTCACAATGCATGGCTCAAAAATGTCCAACTTGTGACAGGGAGACACACGCACAACACAATGTAAAGTGAGTGTGGAGCCACGGTAAGCCAGTCCCCACAGACAGCATAGTGCACTACGTTGTACCGTAAACACTCGTCTCCATCCTGCCACCTTCCTTTGGGAACCACGGAACCGACGAAACTGACAGCGTGCCTGCCAGCTCGGCGTCAATCAGGCCTTATCAATGATTGAGCACCTCTCCTATTCTTCTTCTTCCTTTTTTTTATTTTTCATAGGTTGTTCTAAATGCAAAGCCTTTCTTTTCCAGTCGCATCTCTGAGCAGCTTGCTCTGCACCAGAAACAACAAGGAGGGAGAAAGATGTCAGTGTGGAATACTTCTCCAGTAATCCACAAATACCCACAACATGGAAAGATCTGCAGCAGTGGAATGCAGCGAACAATATGTGTTTATCTGCTGGACTCGAGAGAAATGTCACATAAATCCCTACGGGGAGCTACGCAAGTGATTACAAATCAAGACAGAAAGCTATGGTGTGAGTCTGACTTTATATGCAGTTGTGGCAACCAACCTAGTAACTGTACAAATAAATAACGATGAACACCCAATGGCCCGCAGAAAGAGGAGACAGTAACAGCAACCAAGGTGGTTCAGTGTAGTATGTAGTAAATGTAGGGCTTTATGGGTATAAAACCCTCATCAAAGCATCTTATAAACACTGGTCAAAATTTGGCTTTTACTCTTCAGATAAGATGGCAGTGCTTCATTTTAGCATTCAGTTCAATCGCCCCTAAAAAATGGTTCATTCGGACACGTATGAATGCGAACACAAACTGGTGACCATCCAACCAGCGGACTCTGGTCCCCTGATAATGTGGGTGCCGTTCCTCTTGCGAGTTTTAAGTCCTGCCACGATCCAGCCCATAACTAACTCTGATTCTCCACGCAAATGGATGATTGAGAGAGACAGAGTCGTAATTCAAAATTAGTAATTAAACCCAAAAGACCTCATTAAGTTTCCTTATTTAGAGTCACAATTTGGAGACAAATGTCAACAACAATGGCTACAAAACTGTAACGAAGTGACATCTGCAGAGACATAAGCCACCATGTGTTTCCTGAGAGGCCATATGGAAAACCGTTTTGGCTGTGTAAAGTTACCAATGACATATTGCTCTGACGAGCTCCTCTCACTGTGTTGACAGAGAAGACAACAGTCTGCGGTAATTGCCCTCTCCTGACAAACTGCATCATTTTAAATTGCAACTACCACAAAAGTCAAGTTCTTTTTTCTCCAATATTCCGTATGTTTATTAGATTTTTATTGCCAGCTCAATGGTGTCAGTGTTACGAGTTACCACTCATGTATCTGTAGAGTGCAATGAACCCTTGCTTTTGCTGTTATGCGACAGTAGACAATGCTAACGGTGCAGATGTTCACACACGGCCCGAGCAGGAAGCATTTTAAATTTCCACTCCACACTTGATTCCAAGGTAAATGAAACCTTGCCTGTGTCAAGTACTATGTTTGTCCTCTCAGGTGAGAATACAATTTAAATTGGAAAAAAAAAACTGTAATTTTCTTATTTTCATCCTTTCCAGTTGAGCTTGCATTATATGGTTTACTGCAATGCTGACTCACTTATGTATAGTGAATATAACCGTGGCAGGAGAGCCGTCCCTTTACTAACACGCCATATAATCTGTATGTGATGTCTATCGAGCAGCAGGGAAACAATGATCAGAGACCTTATACTTTATGGCTGGGAATGACATGACGAAGCCTTGCTCTACTTTCCACACTATGCATGCTACACAGCGAGCTATAAGGGTCCAGGGTCCCTTTTAGCCATTTGATTCAATAGTGATGTCGCGATTTATGTAGACAGAGCTGCACCTTAAACGACGTCCAATCAGAGTAAAAAAAAAAAAAAAAAAGCATTGCCACACTTCAAAAACAAAAAACTGTAAAAGGAGAAAAACATCTTTGGATGGAAGGAAACTACATACAAAGATGTCTGTGTATTATTCAGTTTCAATCCTTTGAACGCGACAAGCAAAATCCTTTTAATCTTTACTGTGTCTGGGATATAAGAGGCATCATTTGTTACAGTTTCCAGGACACGCACTATCCACATGGCTAAAACAGAACATGGGTGTTAGTGGCAGTTGAAAACAATGAATATGCTGTTCCTCAGGAGCTCTATCTGTGACTTATCAGTTGGTGTCCAGACCTTGGCTG
The DNA here is from genome assembly GCA_032274725.1 of Malacoctenus triangulatus. Taxonomy (NCBI): domain Eukaryota; kingdom Metazoa; phylum Chordata; class Actinopteri; order Blenniiformes; family Labrisomidae; genus Malacoctenus; species Malacoctenus triangulatus. The sequence goes on from JAUESE010000101.1 coordinate 2,540,689, forward strand.
TTCCAGTTCAGGCTCTCCTCTGCCTTTTTGAGCTGTGCATCGATGTCCCTGAGCTGGCCCTGAACCAGGGGACGCTCCACGTCCAGCACAGTGTGCATCACCTGCGGCACAACACGGAAATACAGAGGGACGATTTTAATTCGCTGAACACGTGTGCACGCCAGCATCCCATCCTCATTAAAGTCCCTGTTTGTGCCTCCTTCCATGTCGCCGGAACTTAATTGGACTTGAACCCTGTGTTACCTGAAGCAGTGATTCGCAGTGCTTTTTAAAAAGTAATCATTTTCACTGCTGTGACTCGGATGTGTGAGTTTGAGCTTTGTGGGAGCGGTGCTCTCTGTGGCTGAGTTAATTACAACGATGATTGCTCGCATATTGTTTTATGCGACATTATTGAAACTGCCACTTTGCCCCCGTGCTCGGATTTCATTAAAAACTAACAGCGGAAAACGTGACAGCGGCAGAGAGACACCGATTGCGCCAATTATATCAGTAATGTGGTGTTTGTTTGCAGGCTCAACCTTGAAGTTTGTCATTTTGCAGGCTCCAGGCACTTCAAAGTGACTGAGGTGAGTATCTGAACAACAGTTTGTTGGATCTTGACATTTATGAACCGCAAACGGAAAACTAAACAAGACCCCGAACAGCTATACAGCTGCTACCTATAAAATAAAACTTCAAAAAAAGCATTTAAATTTGAGGCTAAGGGGCAAACAACACATTAAAGAAAATATATTGCTCGTTTTCATAAACTGGAATTTTGTGAGTTGCCACTCATGCTGGTTTGTGTTCATTTCAGCTGCTAATACGATAAAGGTCCAGTATGTAAGAATTAAATGATGTCCCTTTACAGCTCCAGGTGGCAGTAGTGAGTCACTATTTCTCAGTCAATCTCAAGAGCTTCAGTATTTGTCCAGTTTACATTGTTGCTGTCGAATCAGCTGCTGCGGGTTTTCTTCAACTGAATGCAGGGAGAGTGAGAGTGCAACATCTTGTGGTTACAATTGGCACTAGATGACTGATCGAGCTGCAACTTCTCAGTGAGGTTTTGAACTCAGTAGATATTTTTGGAAAATTCTGACATTCAATTTCAGGTTGCTGGAATGTTTAAAAAAAAATCCCCATTCAAAGAGTGCGTGAAATGTGTGATGTATATTGACAATTTCTGGATGACCTTGAATCTAACAAATTGATACTCCAGTTTGTGACTATGAAGTAGCAGTTTCTTACTGCAGTAAGATATGTGGCAGTCAAAAAAAGAGCATCCAATTTTCCAGTGTCATCCAAAAACAAACCTTGTTGTATTGGCTCACAGTGAGCTCCAGATTGGCAATGTACTGCCACAGCTGCCCTCTGGTGGTGAAGATCTGCATTGCAGTTTCAGGAATTTCCACCGTCTGTTTGGCCTCCAAGTACTTCACCTCCCTCAGAACAGATGCAAGCTGGGAAAAGAACCACAGAGCATCAATGGGCTTCAATGGACATACCTGCTCTCTTTACAGGAATGTGAACTTTTTGTGCTCTGCTTCAGATTTTAGAAAGTCAAAATATCAAATTGCACATTTTAAAAGAAAACCATTCAAACAGTCTTTCCAGAATTTCAAACAGACTGAGTTACCCCCCTTTTTTATCTACAGAATACACTTTTGTGAAAAAATGTAGGTCATGTAACTGCAGGTCAGTGAAAGACACTTACTGGGTCACATTTAATAAAATAGATTAAATTTCTGTATATCAACAAGCTAATAAATGTCTCCCAGTCTGTCTGGTGAGATCATCTACAAAAAGAATTCCTGAAAAAACAGCCAGCAGCAGCTCGTTGGCTCAAGTGTAAAAACCTGCGGATTGAAGTTGACCGAAATGAGCCGAGTGGCCGGGTCCCTGCTGATTAATGGCAAGCTGAGGTTGTACTGCGAGGTCTCGCCCACCGTCTCCGTCCACGCCTCGAACAAACCGCAGGAGTATCTGGAATGCCCAACACAAAGCAGGTGATTGAGAGAGAAAAAAAAATGCATCACACAAAGACGAAAACAATTTGAGAATAAAGGCATTGTTACACGTCCATGAAAAAAAAAAAAGAAGCCAGTTTTTATTTCGAATCGTCCACAGCTGTAAGAGCGGCTCGTATCATGGAAAATCAACATGAGTGGCAAAAACAGGCAGCTAAAATGCATATTATTGAGCAATTTTCTTAATCCTCTCAGGTCGTAAACACAATGAGAGGCGTGATTCACAAGTCCTTATCAAGACGAAAATAAGAGCAGGGGGAGAAGGGGGAGGGCGGGAGGAGGGGGGTAATATGGGGATAAACGCTGATTCATCTTGCGAGGGGCTGGGAACAGACAGTATGTCAGGGCTCTGTACAGCTATATCAATCTGTAAATAGCCGCCATTATGATGAGAACCTCGGTGCGCACTGTGTGCTCCTTATTGGATTTCTGCTGTGAGCTTCATTTCCTGATAGTGGCACCGCAAGACGCAGAGGCAATCAAATGCCTCGGTCACGGCCATAAATCACGCCGCGTTTTGTCTGTGGGGGTAATGAGCGAAGATGCCCGTCCTGTTCCTGACTCGAATATGTATAATAACGGCAGCGTTCATCGGAGGCGGCAGCGCTGATTATTATTGCGGTATAACAAGGGCTCCCCTAATTTCTGATGGGAGTAAATTGAGGGCAAAGAACTGGTGTTGTTCATCATCCCATTACTCTGGTCGGGAGGACATAAAGTGAAGGAGTGACATGGGGCCTGTGGAGCAGAGAGAACAGCCTGTCTGTCTGGCTGAGTGGGAGTGTTCCTGACTCTCACTCGCAAGAACTTACAGCAACTGCACTCATTCAACCTTTCCCAACCTTTATCCTTGCACATTCACAATCATTATTCAATTCTATAACCGCCAACGACTGACAACTCATATAATCTTACAGCTCTTAAGAGCTGCAGCTCTCAACCTTTTTTGTCCCCCCCCCCCGGAACCCCCCCAGCCCCAAATGTCGCCTCCACAGAGCCTCTGGGAGAGAACTGAAAGAACCCCTGTGTCATCTCACATTTACCAAAACATGACAGTGAAGTCAAACCAGAAATGAAACAAGAAAATAAGACCCTGAACATAAATATCAGCCAAAGCAAAGCAATCGGTGAGAAACTCCTGAAAATTTTGAATCGTACCACAAAAAAAACCCAACTACAATAATCACCATATACTTCCAAACTTAGCGAAACTACCCACTTTGCAGCTAGGTTTCCCATCATTAAAGTTGTGAAATAAAAGTCTCTGTGTGAAATGGTTGGGAAAGTAAACCACAAAAGAAACAACCCGCCATCAGACCATAGTGATTTGGTCATCAAAAGGAGTTAGTTCTTTTTCTGTGATCAACATTCAACATTTTCTACTATGACACAATTCCTGAACTTTTTCCATCTTATTATTGCTTTTGTTTTGCTTTCACCTCATCTTCCAGAGTGTCACTGACAAATCAAACCACACAATTACAATGTTGCAGCAGCTGAAGCTGTCCAGTGATAATTAGTAGACAATTCCCACCAGTAAGCAAACGCACAACCTGGAGGGTTTGGGTTTTTTTTCTCAGTGGCTCATAGCTTCCAAAAAAGCATATTACACACTGGATGTGCATATTACATTCACAGTAAGAATTAATGTTTCTGCTCATGACTGTTGTCATGATCCAGAAGAAAGAGAGAGGGAGTACAAACTTAGATTAATGATGGACTCATTGTGCGGAATGTCACAGAAGAACGTGCAGAATCCGGCGGGCCTCCGATCGAGCTCACCTGAAGGGGGCTGCAGTCTTAAATATTCATTCCACTTGAGCTATTTACCAAAATGCCTGCGAAGACAAATGTTTATGCAGACGAGGTCGAAAGACTCCTGTAAGCCCACACAGGTGTTTTCAATCACACCGGCTCAATAGACCTCACTTACTCACTCGCACCTGGAAATCACTCCCTGTTTACAACACAGTACATTATGCACTCATTTACCTGTTTATTGCAAATTACTGCAGTCTATTAGGACGATCAGGCAGCTGGGAATGGGGAGAGTTGCTGTCTGGGAGCGTCCCACTTCTTGGTTGAGAGTGTGGCACATGCAAACTAAAAAGAAGTAGCCCAAAACTGGGTTTACACTACAGTCCTTCTTGCTCTGAGACAAGCATGGTAACCGCAGCGACAGCGTAGAAAGATTACGATGCAACACTTAGAGCTGCTCCAAGTAATCCAGCAGACTTAATATGTCGTTCCTCCAAAAACTGCTAAAGATTTTTGATTACATGGTGTTTAATGTGGGAAAAGGTTGAGTCAGTCACGTGTTCAGAAAAAAAAAAAAAAAACTGAAAGATTCCTCAGAATACTAAATGTCCATTAAATCGTCCTTTAATTTCTGGGCCTAGAAATTCCCAGTTACCTGATCTGGCAACTATCATAAAAAGAGGGAAAATCATGTTCACTCAGTGTGTTTTTTTTTTTTTTTATCTTTGTGTGATATTCTGTCTCAAGTAGAGACACAGAGGACCTTCCTTTGACTGGCGCTGCATTGGTTTGATTGCACACAAAAAAGCCTTCACTTCCCGACGGGATGCTTTATCTCGCAAAGCTTTTTGATGTTGGATGTGGTTACAGAGGCCATTCCTCACTTGGCATTGTCGAGCGAGCGCTGGAGCATGTGGGATTATGGGAGTCCTGTGAAATAATCTGCCAAGCGACGCTGTTGTAATGAGGACATAAATCATGCCCGGAGCCGCGTGGTTGCGCAGCTTTCCGCGAGGGGGGCACTTCATAAATGTTGCGTGCAACGCTGCGGGAATCACAAATGGCTGAAAACAGCGTTGGCGTGAAAATCACAAGGAAACAAATATATCAGAGAAGCGAATAATCTAATTCGGGTTGTTGACTTTGTGCGTGCGCATTTACGGTCCAATAAAATGCCGTCCCGTTTCATCACAGTCTCCTCGATGGACTTTTGCTCTTTGTTCTACTGCTCAGTGATACATACGTTACATCTCAGCATGACGACATATAATGCAACACACAGTCACACATGCGCACACACACACCTGTCCAGTAGTTGCATCATCTCCTCATACTTGCCGATGACCCTGGCTCCTTCTGCACATTCAAGACACCTGCAGGCAAGACGAAATGCAAAAGGTTACACCAAATATCTGCCCTGCAGTCATCATTCTGAAGCCTCATTTTTATGGGTGAGGGGGATGGGTGGGGGGGTTGGGGGGGGGGGGGGGCGTTCCGGGGGGGTTAAATTGGCTTGTGGAGGG
>JAUESE010000101.1:2547707-2557853 GCA_032274725.1 Malacoctenus triangulatus
TTTTTTTTTATTGTTTGTGTATGCATGTGTGAGAGAGAGAGAGAGAGAGAGAGAGAGAGAGAGAGAGAGAGAGAGAGAGAGAGAGAGAGAGAGATCAACTCCGCAGACCTTGAAAGCGTGCTCCAATCCAGGGGCGTCGTCAAAGGCCTGACAGAAGACGGCACCTAGTCGCCAGTCTGTGTCATCCACCTTCAGTTTGAACTCCCTCACATCTTCTTCAAACTCCTGCGGGGCAGATAGCTCAGCTCAGACCGACTGCCAGGACGGCGCTCACAAAGCATATTCTTTTGTCACATCTCACTGACTCAAAGCCGTTCAGCGTGGAGCACTGGCTCTTTCTCACCAGCCGAAAAAAATTTTTCTCGCTGTAACTCGGGGATATCTCGGTAACGCAGCTAGATGCCAATGACAAGCAAAAAAAAAATATTTAAAAAGTGTGTTAGGATTGAAAAAACAAAGCTGGAGTGACCAGGCTGCTCGTGGTGCTGGGAGAACACTGCTCTTTGATGTTTATTAAAAACCCTGTCAAGTTGAGCTGACCATCAATCTGGATTTTAATGTGTTATGTCCTCAATAGACTAAGTTTTCTTACAAAAAAATAGAATTCTACAGCTGAGTCTGTAAAGCCATTACACTGGGTTACAGTCGTACCGTGTTGTTCATGTCCAGGCAGTCGTAGGGCTTCTCTGTCAGGACTTTATAAAAGTCCACAAACTCTTGGTGCAGCACCTGCACCTGCTGGCTGAGAGTTCGGCCTCCGACACCTCCGATCTCCAGTTTCTCAAGCTTGAAGAAGTCAACGGCTGTTAACAAGATGTCCTTAAAAAGAAGATGACAAAGAGAAATGAGAAGGAGCTGTACGCATGAGAGGTCAAATTATCTGAAAAAAACAAGAGCCCATCAGCATTATGGATTGTTGAGAACTGTATCCATGCTGACCTTGACAGTATTTACTCTGCTGATAAATTGATCAAATCGAGAGAAAATCAGGAGTGGGGAAAAGTCCCAGGGCCGAACAAAGTTGCCGTTCTTCTGATACTGTCCCAGATTCGCCCTGCGGTCTTCGTAGGAACTCCTGAAGAGCTGCAGGACCTCCAGGCTTGTCTGCACCTTTAGGAGATTCTCTGAAACCTCCCCTTTCAGGACCTCCTCAGGAGCGAGATAAACCCGGGCCTGTAGTTAAAGGCAGGGAGGAGTCAGTTAGATAGAATAATATGAAAGCCCTCTAATCACAGCAAAGTATGTAAGTTTCATAGAAATGGGAACTATCAAAGTTTAGAAAAAACAAAATAGCATTTTTGTAGGAATTTGGAGCTGCAGGGTGGAGACCGGTCATTATTTTCACCCCATATCGGAAAAAAGTTTTGAGTTAAAGATCCCTCCTGGAATGCAAATTCATTCATATGAGGTCAATAGGTTACTCCAAATCTCCCACCAGTGTGAACGTGTGATTTTCACTCTGTTCTTACTCAGTTTGACAGGCGACCCGTTCAGGGTGCACCCTGCCATCGCCCCAGGTCAACTGGGATGGACTCCAGAAGTGAGGATGGGATAAAGCAGCAGAGAGGAGGGATGGATGGTGAGTTTTGAGTATGAAACCATCCATAGCAATGTTTTGAGTCAGACATATTTGGCAACTCAGTTCAAATCTCAGGACATCAATGCAATTGATGGAAAGTGCAGCAAACAAACAATTCGCAGCTGTGCGCCTGTGCTCGGAATTCTGACGGGCCATCAGAGCATGTTGAAGCTGAAGCAAGTCATCAGCTGTCTGACGGCGTCGGAGCATCAGGGCAGACTGTGTGGACCTGCTGTTCACTGCAGAGAGATGCTGCATCTGGGATGGAAGACTGCTGACTTTGCGGCAGAAAAAAAAAAAGAAAGCAAGAAACCTTTGCTTGTGTCACTTTGATACTTTCATTTAAATCTGAGGGAAAAACAAATTATCCTGCTCCTAAAAATGTTGGAATATTTGATTACGCAGGATTTTTACCCGATCGCTTGTTGTTTAGCAGCTGCATGTCCTCATCAACTTTTAATACTTTTAATACTTCATCATAAGCTCGCTCTGTGAGTGTTTGCCTCGGGGAGGTAATAATGCAAATATTGCAAACTGACATGCAAAAAGTTGGAACACTGTTTGTTCTCTGGAGTGCAGTGTACAAATAAATCCAAACCACCATGTGCGGTCTGTCTGCCACTTCTACTGGTGGTACTACACTACCATGGGATTGAAAACGCACACGATTCCAGACAGAGTGGATATTAGGGAGAGGGTAGTGAACAGGGGGGGTCCACAGCTCCCATTTTGCCGATGGCCCTACGAGTGGGTGGGTGCGGCCCTGGTGGTCTTTCCAGGGAGAGGGAGTTTGAAGCTTGCTACAGGAAAAAACAGGAGCCCACTGCCAGTAGATGCTAAAACAATAGGGAGCTGAACAGCATGGGCAGTGAACGCCTTCATGGCTGAACAGACAAGACAACTCATCAGAAGAAATAAAACTTCAGAAAAAATCGATCAAGAAAGAAAAGAATCACTCAGCCACTCTGAAGTGACAGGCGATATCTGGTGAGAGCGGCTCAGGAACATTACAGTCGCAACTTAGCAGGAAAATTGCTGGTTTAAGAGAAAAATGAAGTGAGAGCGAGAAGAAAGCCCGGCTGACCTGCTGGATGAGGAGGTTGCAGGTCTCCTGCAGCAGGACGGTGAGGCGCTTTGGGGCATTGTAATATCTGGAGTGAGCCCACACCAGGCACACCGTGTGCATCAAAGGGGCGATTTGCCCTTTGACCTCATTAAATTCCATGTTCTCTATGTCCTCAAAGAAGCGCTGCAGTGGCCTCAGGTAGGTGCTGATGTCTTTTGCTTCGTCCAGTGCTGACAAGTGAAGTGAAAACATGATTGAAGTCAGGGAGGTGGTGGAGCTCTGTTGTATTATGAAGTGTCGTGTCGGTTAGGATGTTACCTGCGAGGATGTCCTGTTTCATGTTTAGGAATGCTGGATAGTAGCTGCTCTCAGCGGCCTCTAACAGCATGGCCATCTTCGTCACCTTAGATGAGGACAACTGGGAGTGGATACACTCCAAGTCTGTGTGTCTTTAAAGGACAACAAATATTGTTGAGGGTAAGATTCGTCCACAAGGACAAAGAAAAGAGAGCATTTGTAGTTTTTTCATGAGGGAGACTTTCCATCAATGCAGAGCAAGTGTTTTAAGAGACACATGAATATACTTATCCAGTGTTTCAGGATGAAAAGCTGACATCACAGCCTCATGTCCCCTCAACACGCATGTGTGGAATTCAGCTAAAATCCACATTGATTGTGTTTTGGTAGTTTTACAGCAGAAGTTCTGGCTGTCATCTGTTCTCACCAACATGTCAACTGAAATCTTTGCCATGTGTTGGTCCTGCTCCTTCCTCGTTTTCTTCATGTCTGTTTTTTTAATCTGCTGAGTTTTGCACACTTGCACCGCCTACATGCCTGGCATATGAACAGCATGAGCATCACAGTGAATTTAAACCAATGCCACAATGTCGCTGCTTCCAACAAGGTCAAAATATCCCTGACATGTACTCATGATGCAACATTGAAGAGAACACCACGAAGCTACCATGTTACACTCAGCAGCTTTTAACAGGAGAAAGGCAACTTGTTCAGAGAAAATGAACACCGTCTTTGTCTCCGTGGAGATGAGGACGCTTCGTCATCGTCCAGCATCAGGCTGCTCTATTTTTAACCATGAAATAGCTTCATCTACTAGTTATATATGGCTAAAGATTATTTTGTAACGAATGTCAAACTACAAATGTCAATTATTTCTGAAAAGAATGTGATGAAAATAAAGAAATTCAGCATCCACATCAGTCACTCTGCTACTAAGATGCACCTCAGGTGAATGTGACCCGACCCTTAAAAAACAGACAAGGCCCGCAGCTATCAGAGCATCTCAGAGGTATCCAGGTCCATGTTCCATCTTGGTCACAAAAAACGTTAACTTATTATGATGAATACAGAGTGAACGAACTTCATAATTGCTGAACTTTTCTCATACGAGTTCAGTGGAAACAAGTGGTAAAAGTAGATGCTTGTGACCTCATAAACTCTAATCCTGCCAACGTAGGCAGATTTAGTTGAACAAAGAAATAAAGCGAGCAGTGAGCTGCAAATTACATTTTTCACTTGACAGCACGGGTGCTCTGAAAGCTAAATAATTAGCAGCAGCAGCAGAAAGTTACAAAAGAACTTCAACTTTGAAATGCAGGGTGCATAGGTACTCTCTGTCACAGGAAAATCAGAGCCTGTCAGGTAGCTGCCAGTGGGCATTCTGGCTCCATAATGTTATAGGCGCTCACCTGTTCTTCCAGAAGAGCAGCTCGGCGTGAGGTGTGGGGTTTTTGCCTTCCAGCAGAGCCTCAGAGGAGTCTTTTTTCAGGATGGCGCGGATCTGATGGCTCCACTCAATCACTGTGGTCTCCAAGGAGTGGATGATGCTCCAATCCGCCAGCTCTCCCCTGTGATGTTTTCACAAATACGCCATTTCGGGATGAAAAAGCAGGACAGATGATGCATTGATGCGACACTTGAAGTCACAGTTGTTTGCTCACCTTTTGTCGGTCTCCAGGACGGCCTGCTCGACTCTTTCTGAGCCCGCGGAAAGAGGCAGCCGAGTCTTGCCTTGGACTCGGCCCGTCACAACAAACACATTGGTCTTCAGGGAGTGGACGTGGCGCTTGATGTCCTGAGAAACGACCTGTGGCCACTGAGTGTGGTTCCGGCTGTTGGACAACAGCGGGGCCACAACCTGGAGGAGTGTGAGGAGAAAGAGGTTTTTCTCAGCATGGAAAAATGTCTGATCTGAAGTCAACTCTTAACATAACAAGTGAGGAAAAAAGTCATCAGATATTGTGCCAACAAAGAATATGAAGCAGATTCTCACCTTTAATTTTAAATCAAAGCTATAAGCTCTAAGATCTATTAAATTTAAACATTAGCATTGGAAAACTTTTCTTTGGCATTATGACACCACTAAGGGCAAATAACACAAGAATTTATTTAAACGAGCAGAAACATTAAGCAGTTTCAAGACAACAGATTTATAAGGCATACAACCACAGCCTTATTTTAACTCTATCTCTTGTGAATTCTCTTCTTTTACTGCCTGAGTCAAACAGGTGTTCTTTGCAAATTGTATACCCAAATAGCTTTTTTTGCAGTTTTTAACACTGACAAAAATTTTACCGAAACCTCACTTCTTCAAATTCTCAAATAGTCATATTTGCAACAAACAATGCTAAACATTAAGCTATGATCTATAATGACAGCAGTTAGCACATTGGAAGTTAACATTTTTACCTAGCTTAATCAAGGCTTGTAAATTAAAGCTCTCTCTTGATTAATACCTTTAAATTTACTCCTTGGCATTAGGACATTGTTTAAAGTCATTTCAAACCTTTAGGTGTTTTTACAATCTATGAGCAATTACCCAGAATTTAAATGCTGTTAGAACAAAACCAGCCAGTTAGCTTAATAAAAATAAAGGTTGTTGCTTGTGGAGAGCAGTTTAGCTTTAAGCAGCTTTATACACGATACAATACAATCATTGCATATGCATTTACCTAATGGCCTGTGTAGCCTGTGCATATTTCAATCACTGTCATGATTGGTTGGATGACATGAGTAGCTTTATCAAAATCTGCACCCTTTGACAAACTACCTGCAAATGTTGAAAAAAATTAGAAGCAACTCACTCTTTATTCATCGGATAAAAATATTTGTAGTGTGTGGCCTTATTCTGCATGCAGCCAAGCTCCAGACACTTCCTTATAAGGTAATATTACTTTGTCAGTTTGTTGCTATTTTGTTCCAATATATTTTCTATTTCCAGTTTTATTGTGACCTAAAAATTGAAACTGACAAAGAATTCACTCATTTTAAAAGTGCGCCATAACAATTTCTCAACCATTGACAGGATAACTGAAACCAGTTAAATCTACAGTTTATCATTAGACTAATCATTTCACAATAGTTCCAACCATTTATTCAATGGCATTTCAAGTGAAGGGCTTTTTTAAGAGATGATAAATGAAGCATTGGTCATGATTAATCATAAAAGATGTGACAAGTTTGTCAAAATATGTTATTTGAGACATATCAATTGTAGGTACAGTAATTAGCTAACATTGGCAACAACAGTTCAACTGGTACTTGGACCGTTAGGCCGAGAATTATTTGGTGATAAATTTTGGTTTTTAGTACCTTTACTAAGCTAATAGATTTTTATTAATATTATTATTGCAGTGTATTTTGGGACAAAATGGTCAACTTACACCAACATTTATTAACTTTTTAGCGAAGCAATCATGTCCTTAGCTAGCTTTCGCAAGTCTTCGCAAGACTTGTGAATGGATGCAATGACAATCTAAATTGTAGCAGGCTATTGTGAATATAGTTATTGTGTTAATAAAGGCTTTGTACCCCCTTCCCAGCTTCACAGCCCCATGGTGATTATGGCATCTGGTCCTCCATTTATGTTTGGAGTCATAATTAACGGCTTACCTCCTCCACCACAACAGAGAACTGGTCGAGGGGGGCGTAGGACAGGTCCCCGCAGACCAGACTCTCTCTCATGGTCTCCGTGCTGAGCGCAGTTTTGCCGTGCTTCAAGAAATAAACCGCCTTGTTTTTGGGACCGGCGGAAGCGAATGAGGCGGCGGCCTGCAGCAGCCCGGCCGCGGTCACGGACACCACCAGGGTCCTGAGCTCGGCCCGGTCCAGGAAGTCCTGCAGAACCTGGCGGTTGTCTTCGGCGCAAACGCACTTCTGCCATTTGTCCTGCTTCAGTTTGAGAGTCCTCAGCACGTAGTCCGCTATGAAGTCCAGTCTTTTGTCCACAGAAGCAGGTGTCTCCTCCATGTTGTTGGCCGCTGCTGCTGTCCCGGCTTTCTCACTCACGGACTGTGATTGCGTCCCTGCGTCCATAGCAACGAAGTTTGCGTTGATAAGTTTCGTTGCTCAGGGACCCGGGGCTGAGCCGTTACGTCACGCCTTTTTTCTTCTTCTCTCCTACTGTTTCCGGACGGGCTTCTGTTTAATACGCAGGGACCGTTGTTGACAACGTGTGACCGCGACAGACCATTCAATTAAAATGAAGCCAAGCCATTGTGTTGCGACCACTCTCAGGCGTGACGGGAAGTGAATACATTCTTTCACCCACAAAGCTCATTTTTCTCTTGTATTTTTTTATGTTTCGCCGACAACGCACTTTATGATGTGAACAGGAGAGCAGCTTATCTGTTGAACGGAAATAAATGTATCCATTTCTTCAGTCTGATTTTCAACACAACTTGGAAGCTGTTTCTTTAAAAATTACAATATTTGGGTACAGTTCCTTTGATTATTTACAGTGTCCTGGCATTACTCTACTGATTACTGTAAAGAAAACGTAACCAAATATAATTCCAGGCCTCCACTTGCAGAACAATTGGCCAAGAGTTCTAGCCTAGAACTACTTCTTCTTCTTCTATTGCATTTCAAATTATTTGATTTGATAGTTCTTGTGATAGCCTATTAATGTGTGATTTTTGACAGTGTTCAGTGACATCATAATCCTAACCTTTGACATTAAAGCATGAAATCTTATCCCTTCTTAATCATTTTACTCATTAGCTAAGATTGGCCGGAATCCAATCTGGAGATGTCCACAAGAGTCCGGGATGCGCACGCGCGCACACACGCACGCAAACACACACACGCAAACACACACACGCAAACACACACACACACACACACACACACACACACACACACACACACACACACACACATACACACACACACCCTTATGCCTGCAGTACCTTCCTGATTGCAAAACAAACAAAAGAAAATGTTAAGATTAACTTTATTGTCTCCTTCCTTGTGCACATAGCTGTGTTCTGTACTGTCAATGAGAGCTGGCCTGTCAGCACTGTACGGGTTGGTCCAATGACAGACTCACCCATCCAGGACAGCAGAGGTCAATAACGAAGAAGACGCTCAGAAATCTTGGAAAGTGTTTTAATTTTCATTCAACTACCACCATTCTAAATCATTGTTTCATCCATGCATCAACCCTGCAAAAAACAAGTGTTGTAGGAAGGAACTAAAACAGTTGAGTACACATTCAGCTCCATGTAATATTTTTTCCCCTCATTTCGTTATTTTTTATTGATTAGTAATTGATCATTCGCTGTCATTCATTGATTTTTTTTGAAAGAAACAGAATTAAAAAACAATTGAATAAATAGAAATTCTATCTTCCTTTCAGATTTCACATAATCCTGCAGATGTATACTTCGGTTTAATAGTTTATTTTTGTGTATTGATTTGGGAGCGCTTGGGTTACGCAGAAAGTGGAGGCATTCGCTTTGCAGTTGCTCAATCGTACCAGAAGGTGACAGTGACACGCCACCTGACCTGATCAATGATCCTCCACCACCTGTTAGCCCCTTGTCTCAGTCGCGTCGCAGCGACCGTCTGGAGGATTACTGGCTGCATGGCGGGGTTGCTTGAAGACGAGCATGTGCATCGAAACGTGAGTTTTCTCTTCCACTTTGTTTTCGAGCTGTGCTTTAAACGGCCTTGGTGAGCTAAGAATTCAACTGTTTTACAGTTTCAGTCAACTTACCTGTCGGCGTGTCGCGGTGCTTTTCCCGATGTTTGCGGTTGATTTGCGAGTTGCATGGTGAGGCGCTTATATTGATCAAACCTCCAATTCTATCAAAAAGTTTGTGGGGAAAAAAAGACGAATTTCCAAAACTGACACAGCCGATGATCGCCTGACATTTGTCGTTGTTTCTCCCCCTCCTCCTCTCTAACCCACCTGAATCTAATCGGTGTCATTAGGCAGCTCTGCTTTCCTGACACTGGGTTGCACCTGAAGCTGACACACTCGCGCACTGACACCATGCTGCACAAAAATGTTTTTGTTTTTTTTTGTTGTTTTTTTTTTACTTGTTCCGGCTGTGTAAGTCAATCATAGCCCATGTCAGACACCAAGGGCATCCCATGCATGTTTCACCGTACTCACAGACAGGGATTGCTGGCAGTGCTGCTTAGCTCAGGTGATCACATCCAGGGGTGAATCATGCCTGCAGGGGCGCAAATACCTATTTGCTGAGGGGTATGCAGACACATCATCAGGGCCGTGCAAAGACCTTTGGAGGGGCAGGTGCTCAAAGTTAAAAAAGGGCACATGAACCACAAATTTGAAACGCCAAACAGAATGTGACCTTATAATTTGACCGGTTGAATCGCATTAACTCATATAACTTTCAGACAACACACGCAAAAAAAATAAAAGAAAGAATGACGGAAACAAAAGGGCACAATGGGTATCAAGGGGCAAAGGGGCAGGTGCTCCAGCCGCCCTCGCACCCCCCTCTGCACGTGCCTGCACATCTTTGATCATTGTCCCCCGCACCGCCACTATCGTTGCTTTGCCCCCCCCCCCCCTGGTTCTTCACTCGCAACGTTGTGATGGTTGTAAGTGACCACCAGGTGGCCCTGCTGCACTAACTTGCTTTATGAAGTTCTTGCTTCAAGGAGTGGTGACCTGGATCCATTTAAACTGACAGTGGACACTGACCTTTTGTTTCAATATTCAAACTTCTAACATATAACTGTTATCAATCAATGTACTTTATCTTCATGCTTTTCACGAAGAAAAGGGAAACTTGTAGTTATGATGAGGAGAGAAAACCAAACAGCATCTTTTAGTTCAAGCTGACCAATAAAAACGTTTGATTTAGAAAGTATTTTTAACTCTTTCTGTACTAAATTAGATAAATGGGGGTTGTTATAATGATCTTGAGTAAAGGTTTTCTCCAGCTATAATTACTGATAAGAAAGGATGTTGTGTTCTGGTGAAAGGAAGCCGGATTCCAAGGAGCCAGCACTTCCTCGTGAGCAGGACAATAATGTAAGTGATAAAACATTTGATTTCATTGGTACACAGGTTTCTGGTGCTCTGGATTTTCAGGGGGACCTGAGATTCTCCAAATCCAGCTTAACAGGTGAGGCCATAGTCAAGCTAAGTTAAAGAGGCATTATGTAAGTTTTTACTGAAAAATATCTTTACAATAGCCTTTTTATTTGACCCTTTATGGCTAAA
>JAUESE010000101.1:2582794-2599432 GCA_032274725.1 Malacoctenus triangulatus
ACACACACACACACACACACACACACACACACACACACACACACACACACACACACACACACACACACAGGTCTTTTCTTGAAACAACAGGCTCCAATCGCACTTGTCAGGTCAAATGTGTTTCCAATTGGCGCTGGACTTTCATACGTTTGGACCTCGCCCCCCGTTGCTTTTCAGAGTCATGACATCATGCAGCCAGTTTTACTGTAGCCGCGTTGTGAGGTGCCCTGCAGCGTATTAATCTCTCGCCCTGCTCGCCGCCTGGAGCTGCATCAGTTATCATTAGTGATGACATCACGCTGCAGTCGCGCTACTGCCAAGTTGTAACTGTTGTGAATGCCGTGCACAGCGTCAGTTCTGCCATCCATGTTGCAATTAGGCGTCTGGCAGTGTGGTGTTCTGGCACACGAGAACCCAGACAGAGCGATTTAATGCCACGTCGGTTATCATTAGGAATGACATCACGTTTTTTGGAAGCCTCCACGTGGTCGTTCAGGTCCACCTGTGCAACCCTCAATGGTGTGATTGCTACTGGTTGCGCCAGGACGTTCGTACTGCTGTAAGATTGAGCTGGTTCAGGCACAGGCATTGGGTACCGAGTCAATTGGCATTAGCCGCCAACCAGACTCTGCACACGGCACTGGTTCATCTTCAAACACTGCTGCAGTCTTTCCAGTCAACTACAGTTTTGTTTCTGGCACATGAGAGCCCAGACAACGATGTTTCGCATCTTCAGGTGTCCTTAGCAATAAATTAACGCTCATTCCAGCTCATAGTTTCGAGGCCCAACCTTGCGTTCTGCTCGGGTTCCACTACAACATTCACCCTGTGTTTAAGATCTGGCGTTGCTGAGTTCTGGCACTTGGGAGCCCAGACATCATTGTTTGGGGCCGTGTCAGTTATCATTAGCAGTGACGTCACTCGTCAGGTGCTCCACAGCCAAAGTTGTCTGAATTCAGCCGTGCAGTCCAACATAGCGCACGGCATCACTTCCACGCCGACATCCATTTGGTCCTCCCGTGTCCAGCAGTGCCAAGATGTAACACGGAGGAACCCAGACAGTCATTTGGAGCGCTGTCAGTCATCATTAGCAATGACATCATTCGAAAGAGCCACCTCCAGACTCCAGCTGTTGCCATGCCAGGTGCACGGCATCGGTTCTGCCGCAAAAGCTCCATAAGGTGATTACACTTCCCTGCGCGGCTGCATTCTGGCACACGGAAAAAAACCCAGACATGAACCGATCCCCCCCCCCCTCGTCTGTCAATCTTATCCCTCAGTCCATCTGAGCAGGGGAGCTCCTCATCCGATCGGCATCCAGACGCTCACCATCAGACGAGCTCTGGCAGCAACCCGGCACTCATATTCGAACCAGGTGATGGGGTTTCACGTCAATATTTCTCATGACACAGACTAAATAATCGCAGCGCAGGACTCGCCCATTGCAAACTCAAAGTGTGCAGATGGTGTTACCCCAGAGAGGAGGCGCGCTTTATTTTATCACCTGAAGGCTTTATTAATGGGGGGACGTGAGCAGAAGTGTGTTGACAGAGGGAGAATTTGAGAATGGGCGGTCCTGCCAGCAAGGTGGCAATGTATTGAGAGTGTGAAAGATAAGATTGCATAAGACACATATACAGTATTTAACAGCTCAGGCCTGTGCGGGTCCCTGCTCCAGACTCTTGCCGGTTATTTGACTGGTGGAAGAAAACAAATGGTGCCTCCCCTGAAAATAAACTCTTTTACTATTGACTACTGAAGTAGTCTGACGCTGTTGTAGCAATAATCCTCCAATAAGAGACTCGGTTTTGCTCCATATTCCATGTGGAGTCTGTCAGAGGACCGTCAGAGCGAACGTGGAAGTGAGGAGGAGACAGAGGGGCAACTTAATGCGAACACAACCAATGTGTCAGTGCTTCACAGATGAAGTCATCAAAACTTGGTACGTGTTTGTGGAGAGAATAGACGCTGAGTGTTTGAGTTGTAGCAGTGATCCTCTGAAAGCAGCACAATCGACAGCTAAAGCAGTCCAGTGGTGCAGATGGGTCCTTCACAGTGGTCCTGGTTGAAGTCTATGGGGGAAAATCAAGGAGGTAGATCTTTTTTATTGATGCATTTTGAGCAAAACAAGAGATGTTAAGAATAAGTTGACCTTTAGACACTCACATCCAGGATGTGACTGCTTTTACAAAATGCCTTGCAGAAGCTAGATGCACAGTTGAAATCCTCTTTCTCATTTAGTAACCTTCAGAATATTTTCTGAATTAACGAGATGACCAGGATGGACCAGAGGTGACATTTTGACTTGATTCTTGACTTCCATATGAGGTGTCACGGTTTTTTTTCAGGAGTCCAAATTTGAAGTTCGGGTGCAAAACCCTGAAAAAGATCAACACAGTCAGTGTACTTGAACAAAACAATCTTTCGAGCTGGTGATCGGTCTCCTCAGTTTTTTTTTTTGCACCCCAGAAATTTCAAGCAAATGTTTTTTCACCAATAGCTGTAGAGGTTAGATCAAAGTCAACGGATGCATTTTGTGTTTTCCAGGTTTTCCTCATCCCCGAAAGAGGCCAGAACCCCCCCAGCTGCAGCTTTAAGTGTGGAGGGAATGTGTCCCAGCGAAGCATTGAACCTGCATCAGGTCTGTGTCCAATCACGGCATACGCCAGCTTTTTCCCTGTGCTCCAAGTAGTCTAAACATGACAAACACCGAAAACATACACATTGTGTGCCGTCTGCAGCTCCTTTCAGGCCCTTCACCTGGTGAGCGTTTTGGCCATCTGTGCCGCCTGTGAGATGTACTTGAAGGCTTTAGAGCAGACCTGCCGTGGCAGCTCCAGTTGGTCCGGGGCCATGCGGCCCCATGCAGCCCCGTCGTCGTTCCGCCGCCAAACAGCACGCCGCTGTCAGCGCGGGCCGCGGGCTCACATCGTCACACACCAAGCCGCGACAAAACACACACTCCTTCCATCTGTGTTTGGGGCAGGAAAAAAAGACCTGGGGGAAGTTGTTGTAGCTGCAGGGCTTGTGTGTGTGATTCAGCAACATTGTCACGTGTTAAAGCTGTTGACACTTGTTTTAAGTGGCTTTCGACACAGGGTGACAAAAGATGTCTTTCAACAGAGCAGTAGTTCCAAACCTGGGGTTCGTCCCCCTTTGAGGGGCCGCCAGAGTTCACAGGTGGTCCGAACTGTTGTCTATTGCCATCCTAACTATTTGTTTCAATGGAAGTTTCCTAAACAGAACAGCAATAAACAGAATGTGGCAGATTGTTTTATCTACTGTCAGCAAAGTTGCAATGAACCATGTCGGTGACTCATTTTGAACATAACTGCTTAAGGCTTCAGAGTTGATTCAATGAAAGAAAAAAGAAGCTCTAACTTAGTTTTACGATAACAATGTGGAGTTGAGGACCCTTTCAAGGGACACAGAAGAAGAGCTGCAGCTAACGATTCTTTTAAGAGTCGATTAATCTACTCCTGTAATCGATCGATTAATCGGATAAGCTCTTTCTATGTTTTTAAGGATGTGACTGAGATGTAATGGAGTAATGAGTCCAAATTCTGTAACAGCAATGCTTTATCGCAAAAACTCCATTTGCAGCTTCTGCACTGTTTGTAGACCAATGACAAAATTGCTGATTTCAATGCCATATACATAACCTTGTGATATGAATAAAAATTAAAATAAATCAAACTGCATATGGCTTTGTATATAACGGCGAAATAAGAACAAAAAAGTAATTTTTTTTGCAGTGTTTTCTCACATTTAGCTTTATTTTAAAACACATTGTAAAATTCAGCAGAAACAAAACCGATCAACTGAGGTAGTAATGATGTGACAAGACTTAACTTCACTTTTATAAGCTTACATTGTTTGTAAATCAAACCTTGGCTATAGAAGCTTGGATTTTAGACTCTTGGTCTTTAAATCAAATCTTTTACTGAACATCACACAGTGTGATAACACTGTTTTCTTGCAATTTCATTAATGTATTGTGATACAGAAAAGCTGCACTCTTATTCTGTTGTCCCCATGACGGCGCAAATTAGCATTAGCCTCAAGCCCAAGCCGCAACACATACAGGAAAAATCAAACAAACAAAAGATACTTGGTCAGGTAAACCATTGGCGGGCCATTGCTCATATGACCTACAGCCAAACTGACACAAGTAACGTTGCTGCCAGGGGCGGTGCTTCCGGGGGGGGGCTGGGAGGGCGGCATGCCCCTGGCCCAGACCCCGCAGGGGCCCAGATGGGAGGCAGGGTTAGGGGGAGCCAGCGCAAGCGGGCCCTCCCATGACTTGTGCCAAAAGGAGCCCAGAGTATGGGAATATAGTGTTTAACATCACCCACTGTGCCGATTAATACAGGAGCTATATAGGTTTCCCCAGTCAGGACTGAGTGATGGTTGCTAAAAACTTTACAAGACCAACTGACTTTAGTGATGTAGTAAGTGTAAAATATTGAATAAAATGTTGTGCTGCATGACTGGATGTATTTTCACTCTCACATTTAACTTTATGACTCGCGAATTTACAAGTTGATGCGATATTGTCTCCAAGTGCATTTTGGGTAAACTCATCACCAACTGTCCATTTTTTTTTTTTTTTTTTTTTTTTTTAATTATTTGGGTTTAAAGGGCCCGGTCATTTGCCCCGCCCCCGGCCCGGTTCTGATTTGTTCCGCTAGTGGTTGCTGCCTTTCTCCTTTTTTCTAAATCTTCCTTAAAACTCTGAACCACATGCCTTGCTTTGAGTCCACTGCTCATACCTGAAGTCCCCAGGTGCTTCCTGCTTAGATGTTGTGACATGGAGGTAGTGCTGTTGTGAAAAGCTAGTTTAGCTTTGCAGTGTTTGCACTGTACTGTCTTTTCTTTAGACTTAAGATCGAAATGTTCCCACACTTGTGATATTTTTGACGTTTTCTGTGGTTGTCATCCTTATTTCCTTCTTGTGGTTGACACCCAACGAGTAGGTGAATTACCGCCACCCACTGGTGACCGGAAACAGTTTATACAGACCGGAAGCAATGCATGAAGCGAGACTTTAAAAAAAATAAACGAAGCATCGATCACTAAAACATTAAATCGATCAATTTTTCTAATCGAACCATTCAAATAATTCGATTAATTCTTTCAGCACTACACAGAAGTCCACAGGAGGTCCCGAGGCTCTGCCTGCTCTGATGGTGTTGGAGAGAACGAGAACAAGGTACTTCTGTAGTATCTAGAACCAGCTTGGAATAGCTAGCCTGCACTTTTATTTTGAAGTCTCCTGCTATTGTGAAAGTGTGCGTTCCTGCCAGTGTTTGATCACGCTGATGATTCCACAAATCCAACATCGAAGAAGGCGGGGGGTTGAATGTGAGTCTGTGTAGGCTGCAGAGGCTTCAGCCGCCAGTTGAAGGGGGGATGCGTAATCAGTTGACGTCCCGATGATTCATAGCCCACCTCCTCCAACTGGATGGCGTTACAGGAATCGCCATGAAACATCTCATTCTTGCCCCCCCCCCCACTGCAATCACATCACGCACTCTAGCCGTTAGCCTAAAAACGATGGTCTGACAAACAAGTGGGATCAATTTGCTCCCAGTCGTGAGGGCCACACTGTTGGCTGGGATGACATACTGTCGGGCTGAGCTCCAGCCGGGACACGGGCTCCTAAATCAAACGGCCGGCGTTCCCACAGGAAAAATGCAGTCCGTCTTTGCCACCGGACTCGCCACAGACCGGGAGATTTAACAGTTTGGACAAGTGTGTGTAGTTTGTGGAGATGATTGAAAGGATTCTGACTCCTTTTCTTTTTCCTCCGCCCTTCTCTCTTTTAAGAGGGAAAGAATGAAAAACAAAACACATTCTCTCTCTCTCTCTCTTTCTCTCTCTCTCTCTTCTCCTCTTCTGTCTCACCAGAGTGCCTTGCTTAGCATGTGCTAACCCAGGACAGAGAGAGCGAGCGCTGACCGGAGGCATCCAACAGAAACACCAACCCAAAATAGAGCTGCTATTTCAGTCCCAACTGGCTGTTATTTTTAGAAAAAGCGACGCGCTCGCCGTTAAATTACAACATCGTACGGTCACTGCATGACTCCCACCTCCTCTTCTTTTTTTTTGCTGTCAGACCTCTAGCCTCAAGATCTATGACTCACCCTAAAGTATGTGGTGACGTTACCCTGAGCCATTTGTTCCTGCGTCCCAATCAGAAAAAGAGATATTCTCATTGACCCATCTCGATCCGAGAAGCCCGAGCTCTGTACAAACCAGAGCGCTGTATTCAAACAGATGTTTGGATGTTATCGTCCTGCAGGTAAAAAGCAGGAGGCAGCCTGATGTGGCGCTCATGGTTCCCCATGCTGGATTGAGTCCATCCACCCACCCCCACCCGCTCCTTTCCTCTGACAGTACATTATAGCATTTGTTTGCAACATGTGAATGAAAGGCAGCGTGAACATGTAACAGGATAATGGTGCTGCTGCAGTGCCAGGCCAAAGCCGTAATCGAACATGCAAAAACAACACACACACACACACCACAAACACATGCTTCCAATTTCTTACTCACTTCAGTGTTTGAGTCCAAGCAGTGATGTAGTTTAGAAACAGCAGGGAATCTCAGCCGCCTGGGTCGAGTTCACCACCAGCAGCACCAGGCGGACGCTTGCTGATAAACAGGACAACAAGAGGTCCATGTTGTGCTCACACAACAAGCGATTATGGGTGGTTGGTTGTTTGTTTTTTCAGAGGAAATCGTAAAAGTCTTGAATTAGTGAATCAATTTCTAAGTGAGAGAAAGGGTTTGAAGGAGATCAGAGCCTGTGGAAAAGAAACGGATTCAGTTTCGAGGGAACATGCTCTAAAAAAATCTGGATGTTGGTTTGGAAGAAACAAATTCATGCTCGAGTTCTTCTTACCTCGAAGAGGTAAGAACAACCTTGGCAATCCGAAACATTTGGCCAAGTAAATTCAACAGGCTCCTCTCAACATGTCAAGGTAGCAGCTCTACCCCGAGCGCCTCCGCAATGACGGAGCTCACAGCGTCCTGTGACCCTTTGCAGAAAACTACAGTTTTTCGGTTGCTCAGATCAGTTGCTACAGATTAGCTGAGATAAACAACCATGATGCAGACAGTAGTTAGAAAAGGAAGTTGATATTTAGGCTGCTGATGTTGGTCATGTATTTCAGCATGTTTTCTGCTTCAGTGGTCCTAAAAAAATTCCCAGTTTCTTCGTGTTTGGTTAGCATCACTGCTTCAACTCCTTCGTGGTGTTGAGTTGCTGGAGGAGTGTGGCTGTACTCGGCAGCAGCCTGTTTGTGTTTCAGCCCCAATTTCCAGTGAAATTCCCCACCATGGCCACAGAAATGACTTTTTATAGTCAGAAGATTATCCACCCTCAAGAGAAGGAGAGTCGTCCGCTGATAATCAGCTTTGTTGATGTGGAGCGGCGAAGACCCTCTGCACGCAAGAAGACACTCGTGCCTCCTCCAAATGCGGGAAGAATGCCTTTCTATCACGGGTTCTCATCTTTACACTTTATTTTCATGCGTTTGGTGTGTTGGATCCTTCTCTCTCACTGCACCACACCTCCTTCCCTCTAAAGTGGTTTATGGCCTCAAGTGTCGAAGCATCACGAACAAAAAGACGTAGGAAACCTTTCCTTTCCTCTGATTTGTATAGACTCATTTCTTGCTTGAGAACCCAAACTCTGCTGGAAAGAGGATATAGTGTGTAAACACTTCATACGAAGGTCTGATTTCTGTGCGCTTGCAGGTGTTTCCTGGACTCAGTTATGTGGCAATCTGGCGGCCTTTACACAAACAAGACGAGCACGAGTCCAAGTGTGCGACTGAACCGCATGTGAGAAGGCCTACGAGCAGCTGAGTCTAGGCAGTTGCTGAGCAGCATAAAGTCTCGCCTGACACCCTGACAAAAACAAAAAAACAAATTTTGGTGGATGATATTGTCTCACAAATTATTTGCGATAAACGATATTATTGTCGAGACCAAAATAAACATTCATGTAATGTTAATATATCATAATAATGCAAGTGCACCCTTTTAAATGTTGAATATGTAATACAAACACAATAGCAACCCCTAGTGTTTCTAGGTTGTAGCTGCAACAGCAGAAAAATAATAACAGTCAGTGTGTTGCCAAGAGACGAGCTGTGTGCCAGAATAGAGGTCGTAACTGATTGGCTTGTAAATGTAAACACAACGCCATTGTCGAACCCGTCAAAATTTATATTATAATTATTTTCAGGAGAAATATATTTTTTTTAAGGAATCACTATACACTGTACATTCTGCACCCCTCTAAACGTTTTTTTTAGGTTTTTTTTTTTTTAATGTAGCTTTTAATCAAAATCCTACATATTCAACCTTTAAGTGCAAAAATTAAACCTTTATTTAACATTGGAATGTCCAAAACTTTTAAATGAATAAAACAAACAAAAATAAGTTAAAAAAAAAAAAAACGAGTTAAAAAAGAACTCTGTCTCTGATTGAAAATAATGCACCAAATACAATACAAGAGACCCTGTCTCTCCAAAACAAGAAATACAATGGCCCCTTCTTAACAGATGTCTAAACAGACCATATGCAATTCTGTAACTACTTTAGTTTGGCAGATTCCGAACAAGGAACACCAACGACTTAATGCTTCGTTTAGTGTTGACGGTCGGGCCTGCATTGCGGGGTGCAGTTTTTCCCCCAGCTTGGAAAACCCGAACGAGTGATTGTGTGTGAGGTGGGCATGCAAGTTTGTCGTATTGCCTTTTTTATCACAACAATTTTGGAACAGAGTTTGCAGACCAGCTTGTCTGTGTTTTTAACCCCACCTCTCTCATTGGGCTTGAAGCTGAAATACTCCCACAGTGGCGCTGTAGCATTTAGCTTTGCTAAAAGTTTTTCCATTCTCCTCCCGTCACTAATTTGCCGCTAGCGGCTCCGCTTCCTCCCACAGAAACAAAGATCCTGTATGACTGACGAAATGCTTCACTCCCCTCATTTCATCCCGCTAAGCCACAAACGCATCCAGGTGCTGAGACCGTTGCACAGAGTGAACCCTCTTGTCATCTGACGTGTTTGGAGGCGAGAGACGAGGAAAACAAATACACGCATGGACAGGGCGATAAATCAAGGCCAGAAAAATGATCAAGTTCATTTTCATTTATCGTGCAATTAATTGATTTGTCGATTATTGTCCCAGCCCTACATCTATCTGAATAGATTGAGCTGAAGCGGATCAGAAAAGCTGGTCTCAGTGTCACCCTGAGTCCACCCTGAGGCCTGATGGGTTGTCACAACCACGGTTGGAGCTTTGTGTTTGTTCTGCTTATTCTGGAAGGATGGAATCAGATTGACCAAAAAGTGAACGTGTTACTAAAGCATGCGACACCCAGTCTCACCTTTTGTATCAGAGACATGTCTCCACTGTCATTGTGTGTCTCAGATGAGACTTTCAGCCATTACCAACGAGGGTGGAGGAAGGCAGGAAGCCTCTGCCAGATCAGCGCTGTGCTGGAAGGCAGCATGCTGCCTCACATGTCGGCGGGTGCGAGGACGCCCTGCTTCTTCTCCTCCTCCTCCGGGTAATTACCGCAAAGGAAATTAGACGTAAAATGTTTGACTAATCACAAAGTGAGTTACGGCCAGAGCCGACAGTAGTGAAGCGAATTAAATCAAGTGAATCCAATTACTGTTTATTGAAAGCAGCTGGCCCGAGCAGTACATGCTGGTCAGTGAAGCTATGAGGCCAACATTGCGGTTCACAGCTTCAGCCGGTCGGTCCGGCACGACAGCCGTCTGACTCGGTGGTTCGTGAAAACGTCGGCAAGAGTCTGAGGAAGCCGATGCTTTGTGTTTGGTCGGAGCTGCTCAGTTCGGAGGCCGGCATCTGCAGAGTGGATCGTCTTTCCTCTCTTTTTTTTTTTTTCGTGCAAGCTGCACGAGTGTATTCTGATGTCATAACACCACGATAACTCTCCTCTACAGATCCACAGAAAAACAAGGCCAGTGTTTGCTTTCAGTCGCGTACAAACCCTCCTTATCCTGCTGTTTATTTACCTACACTGAATCAATTCATCTGTGATACAGCCAACAGTCATGTACTGGATAAGCTTTCCTTTCAAAACATTTGGATTTAATTATCATGGGGATATGATATCCAAACAATCTGGTTTCTCCCATTAATAACATGATTGCGGCATGGCAGCGCGAGCTCCGGCCGCCGCGCTTTCAGACGTTTTTCTGCGGATCGGGGTTTTGTTTGCTTGCTGTTATGGGCATCGGGACACGAGGGGGGATGGGGGGGTAAGAAACCCAATTTGGAGGACTGACACAGTTTACGTTGAGGGGGGTTAAGAGGATCTGGGTGAGGAAGTGTCCCCGCTTTACACTGTATCCTGGGTGAAAAACAAACACCGTGCGACTTTTCCAGAATGATAAAAATGTGGCATGCGGCAGGCTTCTTGCGGCGTAGCACTGTTGACGTGAGGAAAGGGAAGCGACAGTGGTGCTTTGTGTGACTGATAACTCGGAGTTGCACGTCGAGGAAACATTGAGTCGTGGCAACAGAGTGCTGCACCGCTGATAAAGTGCCACAGAAATGTCACATGCTGTTTATAGCCGGGCTGCAAAACACTATATGTCTGTAACAGTTGTTTTCTGCCTCTTCAGGCAACTACACAGATTATCATAGGCAGAAAATATCCCACGACAAACAGGAAAATAAATGAAATTGACTTTTTTGATCATTCTCCGAATTGAATTGGAATCAAAGAAACGTGTAAAAGATTGAGAGGAAATTTGAGACAACTAAAGATATTTTAAAGCAAATAACTTCGAAGGTTTTTGACTTGAGCCTGTCTGTCCTCCTCGCTCTCAGCATCTCTCAAGCTTTACAAACATCCAATCAAACAAGGCTGCGGTCAGTACGGTCATGTGTTTGCGTGGTGTTGCGAACAAAGTGAAAACAAACTTGCAAGTAACCAAACTGTCTGTTTTACTTCGCATGTACGATTTAGATATTTATTGAGGCTGAAACTGGCAAAAACAATTTTCAATCAACAATCTTTCAAAAGTTTAGATTATTTGCCTTCATTGACTTTACTTTCTGAAAAGACAGATGCAAATACAACATTGAGTTGAAGGCCTTGCTCAGGGGGCCGACAGAGTTGGTGACCAGGGTGGGGAAAGAGGGAGGGGCGTCACTTTCAAAGATAAATAAAGCATATGGGAGGTGATCCGACATAAAGTCAGTGACAGATTGGAGAAAATATGACACCAAATGTTCATCACAATAACAGTGAACTTTTAACAATAGTATGAGATTGTGTAATTTTTTCAGTTCACATTGATGGAACCTTGTGTGTGATGAAGAAAGGACAATCTCTGTGTTTCTAAACACATCAGAACTTTACGAGCAGAGAGCGAACGCAGCCTTCATCTACAGTTCAACCTCTTCTTGCATGCCGGCCTCGCAGTTTAGCTGCGTCCCCTTCAGCTCCAGCTGGACAGGCCACCATAAACATGTTTGTTGTCTCCTCCGTGAGGAGTCTCAGTGACGGGCTCCCAGAGGTGGTGGTGGTGGGGGGGGTTGTGTCTCTGATTTAGAGCCTGAGAATTCCTCTCAGCTGAAGTCACGCGATCGCCCCGCTTCATGTTTCTCTCCACAAATCCACAGCAGAGCCGGGACACTGTTTATTTAGGCCGCACACCTTCATTAGCAGCGTCTATAGAGAAGCCGAAACAGGGAAGAGGCCGTGGGTTTAGCCAGTGGTTGGTTTGGTCTTTCCCGTTTGTAGCGGCGGTGGTGTCAGGTTGCACCAGGAGGTGGATTGCTCAAACAGCAGGGAGACAAATCATTTAAATAGACCTGGTGTATTGTCAGTTATTGGGGGGGCTTAGGCTGAGTGCCGGGCTCTAATTTCAAAGAGCTCTCAGCATCCCTCACCGTGAAACCTGTCGGTCACCTTAACCAGCAAACTCCCATCACGCAGGCTCCTTGGTCACTGTCGATTTTTAATGGCTTCTTTATGGGCCTCCTTGTCACTGGCACTGGTGTGTTACTCTGACCCGCCACTTGTAGCGTCTCAGCCGCTTTGGGCCAAAACACCCTCCGGCAAGTCCCCTTATCAACTGCTGATAACGTCCCCTTTGGTTTCCCTCAAGACACACTCGTGTTCACTTAACACCCCCACGTGCTGATGTTTCCTCTCATCCTGCTGGCAGGAGGCTGCGCAGTGTAACAGAGTGTGGATTCGCATCAGCTGACCCGCGAGGATCACAAACATCGGAGTGCAGTTTGGGGGAGTGCAGTGAGTGGAAGGAGTTATGACTGAATATGTTCTGAGAAACCCTTAATAGCTTATTTAAATGAGAAAATGTTCATCCGTTCAAGTTCTGTAACACATCTGTAAGGTTCACATGAAGCTCTGCAACCTTTATTCAGAATGAATGGATGATTTCTGTTGCGCCCGGGCTTTGAATGTCCCTGGACTCAGTTAAAAAGAACCTTTTAGATGAAACTGAAGTTCTCCTGGTGTGTTGTGGTGAAATGCAGGATCAGGAGTCTCTTGTTTGTAGTTGAAGTAATTAAAAACTGAAGCCAGTGTTAAAAGATTCTCTCTAGACCTTCATTGTTTCACATGAAGATTATCATCTCCAGCTACAGTGTTCAACCTGGGGTCCGGGATCCCGATTCGTGGAGGTGCCAGAGAGCACAGAGGAGGCCAAAGGCTTTGGCTGCTCTTCTGGTGAGAAAAGAAAAAAATATTCCCATGAATTTAAATTAGACCTATTAAAAGACAGTCCAGTGCTCTCATTTTGAAGCTTTCTGCTTCTTTTCGGGCCTCACATGTCCAGGTGCTTCTGCTGTCTTTGCAGGGCAGCAGGATGAACGCGGCTAACCAGCGGGTTAAGTGTGGCTCACTCAGCTCGCTGTCCTCCTTTTCACCTCCCTGACAGTTCACACAGCATGATGCCACACACACCGGCCTCAACATGCTGCCTCCCCCCAGAATTAGCATTTGAACACATTACACCACATGTGTCCAATTAGACTTCCAGTAAACTGAGTTGGCACAAGCATGTCCTCCATAATTTGGGAAACGCTGCCTATGGCTTTCCTATGAGGTCTAATTACTTTGTAAGACAAGAGTAATTGCAATAATAAGTAATGTGTTTGCTTTATGCAGGAGTCTGTCCAGATGTAAAACAGCTGTTTAGACGGGGCAGCCCAGCCGTACATTTGTTACTTTACTTGGTGTTGTGAGAGCTGCTGTCAGGTTTTGTTCACGTCTCTCGTGGATATTGGTGCCGCAAGCTTTGGGAGCGCATGCTGGTGGCCCCCGTCTTCCCTCCCCCGGTTGGCCCGCCGCCGCAAATTCGAAGCGACGTGTATTGCGTTGTCCCACGTGGAGCAGGGAGTGCTTCTGGCAGGTTGGCAGGACGGAGGCGCACAGTAGCAGCGTTGTGCTGCGCGAAGGCCAAGAGCCCTACAGCCTCGTCCTGAGTCAGCAAGTGCATCAGGGTGGGGTGGGGGTCTTCGGTTCGGGCTGCACATGAAGCATTTGGATCAGAGGATGCCTCCTGTTCAATGAAGTAAGAACTTCAAGAGAGGGGAAAGAGAACGACTCTCATGACCAACATCCGCCCAAAGCGAAGGAAGCGGGGGTGAAGGGGTGGGGGTCTGCAGCCCGGTCGCACGTTCAGGGATTTGGAAAAGTGAGGAAAATATAAATAATCTGGCGAGACGAGGATCTGACTTGTGACTGGCAGTCGAAACCAAACGGCTGTGTCTTCCAGAACGGACCCAGTTTTTGTTTCCGAGCGATTTCACCGTAATCTCCTCGGAGACGAATCATCCGGCGCTCAATATAGTCACTGATCTTCTCACGAGGAAGTCGGATTTCGATGTGAGGAATGAGGGGAAAAATAATAAGAAAAAAAAATTGGCAGCAAACATCAAAAAGCTTCGGAGATAAGATTGCGGATGGAGCTGTCAGGTTGAGCCACACCTTCGCCAAACGTTAATGAGTTTATTCTGCTGCTGTGCGCAAAATGGTTTTAAGATGTCATGATGAATTCCTGCAGCGGAATCCCCCTAAGACTTTGGTGGGTTTGTGACATGGCTTAGAGGGATTGAGTTCATGAGCCGTAATCCCGCATTCGGGCCGAGCTGCTCCAACCTCTTGCTGAGCGCGCGGCACTCCCTGGCACCTCACATCCATAACGTGCCCCCCCTCCCCACCTGGACTTCAAAGGCTCAGCCGAGGAGCGATGCTCGCTGGGTGAGCGGGCCGAGTTCCTCCTGAACAGATCGATATGGCCAGCTCCGTTTAGTCTCCAATCAGTCAGGTTAAGTAGGAACAGACTTCATAAGTTTGCACATAAATCTCGCTGTATTTTTGTTGTCAGCATCCAACTGCCGCTCGTCTCGAGCTACAACTTGGAATCTTGACGCGGGGCCCGTTCAGCTGGCAATTTAGGACAGGAAAGCGGTTTTCTATGATGGATCTGTCCACATTAGATGTTCCCGCTTGCCAAAGTTTTATTTCAGCTATTTGGAAGATCTGCAGAATGAAAAAGAGTTGCCAGACGGATGGATGTTCGCAATAGACGAGGGCCATTGCTCATCGCCAGAGAGCCTTTGATTATTGATGTCTTGATGATCAGGTTCCATTCAGCTGTATGCTGCACATGGAATCTGTAATGCTGTTGTTTCTACACAGTTGATTGAAGTTTACTGCATATTGCATTTGTTGGCCTCATGTCCTCCCACATCATGTGTGATGCTGTTACTCATTGTCCAAAGTGGCCTCATGTTCTCATTAAATCTCGTTGCCAGCTCATGTATAACCATCAAGTTGGCCACAAGCGACCCTAAATGACTCAAACTGAAGTAACTTATGGTTCATGTTGATGAGTTTGACAAATTTAGGGTCGAGACCTCTAAACTACTGATTGCAAACCTGCACGCAGTGTCTGTGGCTACCGTGGATTAGTGGTCACACGTTTTTTTCATGCATTTCCTAAATGATGCCTTTAATACTTCAGATGCTCATTGGTGCTTGTTGGAATGCGAGGCCTGTAGATTTTGGCTGAGTTTCAGTCAATTGGGTCCCTACGGGTGGGGTCCAGTCGTGTCATCTGTCCGGCGTTGCCTCGTCGTCGGGTGCAGCTTTCAGTGTTACTGGCAGATCTATTGCACAGCTTCTTTTTAAACCATTACCTGTTGCCCTCCTTTTTCTTGCTACATTCAAACCTGCATTATTACCTGAAATGTTGGTAGCTCCAAAGGGCCTTTTGGGGTTTGAGCCAGGTGCAAGAAAACAAAGGCGAGAAAGCCACACGCACACTTTTGCTATCAAGTGGTGACACGTTTGCGCTGCCTTTAAACTGCTCGGTGGAGTTCTCCCTCGTGTCTCACCGTGTTTCCTTCTCTGAAACCTGTCTGGTTATCTCTTAGAATTAAACAGATGCTGAGGCCGTTCTAACAGTGACTAAAAGCATACTTGGCATCGCCATTAAATGACTGAGACGTTGCCTTCTCCTCGACGTGAGCAGATCGATGAAGTGATATTGGCCCGTCGGCTGCAATGCACTTGTTCTCGTGATTGCGTTTAAAATTTGGCGTGGTGGGAGCGCGCCCCGACCATCTGGCCACAGTTAAACGGCCCCCGATGATGCCTATCACACACACCGCGGAAAAAGACCCACTGTTTACAATAGGATGTGGTGTTTGGTGGAGTTCTGATTGGATCGTGGGTCCATCAAAAGACGGTGAGAAGCGATTATTCCCCTCGAACCTGACGTGAGCCGGTTCCTGCCCGGACAGGACTTTGCTTCACCTGATTAGACTGGGTGCTGGACTGCAACCTTTCCCAAAGAATGCAGTGATCTCACACATCAAGCAGATGTTCTCAATCAATATTTGTTGATGTGAGAGCCCATTAGTTAGCTAATTACATTAGCATAAACATCTCACCAGTTCATATTCTTGATGTGAAAATTCGCTTCTTGTACCGTTAACATACAGTGGCCCCTCAAGTGCTTGCACATGTTTGGTGCTTGGCCCTGGCAGCAACGTGGACACCTCCACGTACGGCCACTGGCGCGCTCTGTCCGTGGCCACACACGCATATGCAAACAAAATATCAGCAGCGGTCCCTCCCTAAACAGCTTGCATTCCCCTCGCACCGCTCAGAGTAAACAAACATGAGTCCCCGACGCTGGCAAAGCAACAAGTGCTGTGGTAATGTTTGTTTAGCGGGATGGCCGGACACGCGTAAACAAGTGGGTGACCTTTGTTTGATGAGCGGCGTGTTTTGGTCAGGTTGGGGGGGTTGTAGTTTAGTGGAGTCATCACTGCTTGTGGTTTGGCTGGTTGTGACAGGAGAGTTGCATTATTGTACTTAGCTCCAATAGTTTTTATAATATGACCACAAGAGGGAGTAGTTTTTCAGATCTTCATGTTTGATGACCTCTGCTGATGTGGAGACGCATTAACTCTTCCATTGACTTAAAGGTGCACTATGTAAGTTTTTACTGAAAATATCTTCATAATAGCCTTTTTATTTGACCCTTTATGGCTAAAGCATCGTTTGATGAGCAGACTGACACCTCTGGAGTTCAGCACCA
>JAUESE010000101.1:2601186-2611429 GCA_032274725.1 Malacoctenus triangulatus
AATAAAGATGTTAAAATTATTTTCGATTGCTCCAGTTTTTCCTTCACACAAACTTTTGTCCTACGCCGTAAGAAAATGAATTTTCTTACCTCTGTGAACATTGTTCTCGTGAATCAGCGTGTTCTTCGTAGGGGCTTATTCTATTCTTAAGTGTGCTCGTATGAGCGAGCACAACGAGAACGAGCAGAAGAGTGCTGCAGTTCTGTGTTTTGGCCACAAAACTCCATTTTGCCCCTTTAAAATGTGACAATTAGCCGCTTTAGTTTTTAGGAACTTTGTGCAACTTTATTATTAGGACTGAACTTTACAGCACGAAAAGTAAAGAAATATGCTCGATATATCTTTGTTATAAAGTTGCTTATTGGCAAACATACCCCTCATTTATTTCCCTTTAAAAATGGAGTCACATTTGTAAGGAACATGCATTTGTGGGATGAGCAGCAGAGCTGAGTATGTGGGTTCTGCTCTTGAATAATTTGTCAGGTCTTCTCTGCTTATTAAACCTATTGTTTTGGTTCTAAAATAAAAAACAAAAGAAGATCCAAATGGTGAAATACTAGAGTAGGAGGAACAGAAAGTGATCTTTAATAGGGAAAATGAAAAACAAACAAATTGAAATAAATTCTAAACTGAAAAACAACAACTTTGCAACAAGGGACATGCAAGGATTCATTATAATAGACCAGGATTTAAACACGACTCGAAAGGGGATTGATTAGACACAGGTGGAATGTATGAGGTTAGAAATGTGAAGGGAGCAATAAGGTGAGGAACTGAAGAGACAAAACCAAAGGCACTAAAGGCACCAAAGTGACCTAAACCAACCACAAAGGGAACATAAAAAACTGCAAAGGTGAAACATGAATTAAAGAAAATGTATGTGCACAGAATAAAACAGTTCAAAACTATTTCTTTACCCTCCAACATAGTGCGAAGTCATTGAGTCCATGAGCTCTCATGACCAAATGCAAAGAGATTCTAGAAGATTTTCCTGACACATTGCATGTTTGTATGAAACTGCAAAAACGTGAGGTCTCAGAGGCAGAAAAGGAAAAAAACTTACCGTAATAATAAAGCTTTATGTTCACAACTCTGTGTCACATGGTGTTTCAGACTCTACAGCACAATACAACTGTTATTAGTTTTCGCACTCTCATTTGGAGTCATGAGTAAAAAATGGAGCCCCGGAGGCCTTGGCTGCGTCTGCATGAGAGGGTTTTTATCAAGTCCAAGCAGGAGACAGTCCAGGTGCTTCATCACAGGAACTCACGCTCCACTCAGGTGCGTTTGCTCCGGCATTCTGATATTGCGCACGCCGTCTCGCCAAAACAACTCCCAATGACACGTAAATGGATGAGTACCACCATTGATGTTATTATTTACACCTGCGACTCTCCCACCATCACTCTACGACATGCTTGAGCATCGGCTGCGTCATTTGGAGTCTTTCTGAAAGGAGAATGCATTCAGTTTGTGCTGCCAGGAAGCGAAAGGAACAAAATGTGAACCAAAACATTGCAATGGAATTCAGCGAATACAGCGCACCTCCAATGAATTCTAAACATGCTAAAGTGTCTGCGGCCAAACGCCCAGCAGAGAGCTGGAGAGGCTCTCAATGGAGACATTAGCAACACTAGTATGCTTAGACGCTCACGGAACTTTTCTGGATGCAAACTGAGATGAGATGCTGCAGCCTGCGGGGCTGAAAGATGCTGAGCGGAGGAGCTTGTTCAACTCTCCCAACTCTCTGTAGATATATTTAGTTTCTTTTCAGCTTTTTTACTCTCTTAATTATGCCTTTCTGCTTTATTTGTCCGTCATGTGTCTCT
Source organism: Malacoctenus triangulatus (assembly GCA_032274725.1). Taxonomy (NCBI): domain Eukaryota; kingdom Metazoa; phylum Chordata; class Actinopteri; order Blenniiformes; family Labrisomidae; genus Malacoctenus; species Malacoctenus triangulatus. The sequence goes on from JAUESE010000101.1 coordinate 2,603,016, forward strand.
GACTGTCCATTCATCCGTCTCTCTCCATCATTTCTTTGTCAGGCCAACAGCCCAGACTGCAAACTGATGGATTATAAACTCTTGAACTCGCATCTTATCGCTCCTTCTGCTGACCCGTGTTGGAGGTCCCATCCTCATCATTTGAATTTCGTTTCACTTTCCCCAAGCTTGACGATTCGTTCTGTTGGCTTGTTTGTGGAGCTAGACTGTTTCTTCTGACATTTAGTTCTAAACAATCACTCTGATGTTGCTCAGCTACTGATAATCATCAATCTGATTGTTTAATGCTCCTCAACAAAAAAATGTAGTTTTCTCATGGTTGTGGTGGACCACGAGGGGGTGCTAGTAGGCCGTGAGTGTGCCACAATTTGAGAAACACTGTCAATCAGCAACAGGACCAGAAAAATGACTTGTCAAACCCTCGATAGGAAAGTGTCTCCTCGGTGTGACTGTGTTGGACATCTGTGGAGCTCAAGCTGCTCCTCGGCTGACCTCTGCAGCAACACCACACAAGATAAGTGACACGACGTGTGTTTTCATTGTTACTCCTGCGCTGTATGAACCGCGGTGCAGCGGTGAGCCTCCTGCTCGCTTCTCTCTTGTATATATTGTTCATTTTTTATGCTCAAGCCTGCGTCATACATTAACGTCCGCCTGCCTTGAGGCAGTTTGTGAGGAACGGCCCAGGTAGCGGGTCCCGCTCTCCTCCAGTTGCTGTTTTGTATTATTCGGCCCTTACGGTGACAGTTTGGGGGACGCCGAAAGTCTGTTTAAAATCCAGAAAGCGAATTTCATCAATTCCAAACCCTGGCGAAGTCGTAACTTTTTTCCTCTGTTTGGTCTCGAGTCCTGAGAGCGATCTGTAAGCGTCTGAGCAGCGGCCGATGAGCTGCTGTCTTCTGTTTTGCGTGTCCGACCCCTCCCTCCATCCCTCCCTCCGTTTGTATCGTTCTCCCCCGTGAGTCACGGCAGCTGAGGCGGAGGCCCCTTCGGAAGCTGCGCTGGCCCTCCGCGTGCCCACCGCCTGGATTAATTACTGTTTTGGCAACATGCGAGCCCCGGGGAGGGTTAATTGGCTGAGGCGATGTTTCCCGATGAATGCTACCTGGTCCCTTTGTGCTCGCCTCCACAGTTGGTTGCTCATGACGCCGTCGAGGCTCGTAATCCAGCGGCACCTATGACCCCGCCTGCGAACCGTGGTGAGGAAATGATGTGTCTCCCAAAAGTGTCATTGGAGAAGATGACAATGAAGGATTACCTCTGCCTAGGAGGCTTTCACGCAAATACTTGGCCTGCATTTTGTTACTGGAGCTCAATATCTTCCTCAAATCAAGCTAGCGAGGTCTGAGATCATCAGAATCAAACTTTGTCTTAGTTAAAATAGGCTCCAGCTTGCCATTCCTAAAGGAATTGGTGGTTTAAAAAAAATTGAATAAGATAAACAGCCTGTCAATGAGCTTTTTCTGCCTCATTTACAGTTTCATGTGTGAATCAGTGAGCACTGTCGCCGCCGAGTCAAAAGGTGGAAACCCACCACACGTAAGTAGAAGATTAGTTGGTTGTAACGAGAGACTTGTGATGTTTGGGTACATGGCGTGCCTGTAAAAACAGTCCAAACTGGACCCGGCCTGAAATTTTCTCCGTCTAACTCGGTCCTAAGCAGCATGCGTACACGGATCAAAATAACAGGGCTGAAAAAGACCAAAGTGAGAGCGTCAAGAAAGGGCATCGGTCCGGACCAGTGGACATGCTGTGAATTCTTCCACCGGGTGACGGGTGTGTTGTTTGGATCCGCCCACAGATGTTATACTGATCCCATCACTTCTGTGGGGGGGGGGAGATGTCTCCGTCCCAATGAAACACAAATAAATCCTTAAAATAGATCCCACGTCTCTCTCTGGAGCATTGATATGGGAGCGGAAGAATGATGTCCTACTGGCCTCCAAGGTCACACAAGATGCTGTGAGGACTGACACTCCAAGGGTCCAAGGAGATACAAGCCATCGTGGGGCTGTTTGCCACTGTTGTTGTTGGCCGGTTGGACTATCAAAATACTTGATGCTGTCATCGGAGTAGCTGAGAGAAAATGGCATGACTACAAACTGGCGTCATTTCCCTGGAAAGGTCTTTTAGTCCTCTTATCACATGGGAACGAGCTGCGTTTACTGGGCCTATTAAATCATGAAGAGTTGTTTGCTTCAGTGATTCAGCCACCCGAAAAAGTGCCACACATGATGGAACCACAGGTTGTCTCCGACACCGAGTGGCGAGACAACCAAAACTACAATATAGCTTCAAAAAAAAAGGAAACCAACCTCACTCATTTTTTCACAGCGGCAACTTATTGAAAGATTGATATCGGCCGACCTAGAGTTCAAGATGCCTTGAAAAAATATGCGAGCGGAAACCGTGTGAGCGCCTCCAGTCTGTGTGTGTGTACTCATATTTGCTTGTGTAAGATAGTCAAATCAGATGGCTCACAAAGGCCTCAAGCAATTAAATTCACACTTCTCCAAACAAGCGGTGTCGCGGGGTCACTGACCCCTCCTGTGTCTCCTTTTTTTTTTTTTTTTTTTTTTTTAAATTCATTTGCTATCGTTTGTGGAGGGGCTGCAGGTCCAGCTTTGGGCTTTAAGGTGCAGATACGTAGTCGCCTCCCATCTCCAGACGTCACGCTCCATGCCGGATGGCCACCGAGAGCTGCACACCCTCTGTGGGACCCTCATCAACTGTGTGAACATTCCTGTTGTGCTGCTCTCATCTGTTTGTTGGCCGCTTTGATTGCGAGCATCCTCATCCACAAGGACACGCAGAGCATTTGGAGGATCACGCTGTGACAATGTGATGAGCTGTCAATCAAAAGCAGAGCGCAGAGGGATTGGTGGTTTTTCAGATTGCAGTTCATCACTACTGACGAGGTGATGAAGATCAATCATACATGTGCTCTTTTGGGGTTTATGTAATTATCTTACTTAAAGCTGATTCATAATGATATTTAAATGAAACAAATGCATCTTATTTTGTAGGTTCAGATTCCAGCTCAATTGAAATTTAATCCTTGAAGTATGCTTTTTCTCATGAACCCTGACCACTATTTGCCCACACACTGTATGTTCTTCTGTTATAATCTGAGCAAATAGGTAATTGTTTTATTTAACGAGTATTTCAACTGGAAAATATGAAAAAACTGAGAATCCTCTGAATGTGTCTTCAAACTCATCAGATTTATTAGGTTATTTTGAAGGATTCAAATTTTAAAAATATGCATCATCCTCTTAACAGGAAGAAGTCGTTGGCAAGACTTCAACTAAGAGTGTTATGGGACCACCTGTAAACGGGTTGGTTCCTGTCTCTTCACATTCAGCAGCTTCTCTCCTTTTTCACCGTAATGTGTGATAATACTCGGATGCTGGTGCGTCACATGTTGACAAAAGCAATGAGTAAACAAGAAATCAATGAAGCTGGTGAAGAATGACTTTCTGATGAATTCAGGGCCACATATGAGCCCAGTCGGAGGCAGAGCCGGTGAGCTGGTTAGAGAAAAGTCGGCGGCTTGGTTTTAGTGAAGTCCCAGAATGTGGAAGAAGCCCTAAAAAGGAGCTTCGTGTTTCCCTTGTTGCCGTTTGCCTCCTATGATCTGAAGTACACCAGGCTTTAAACGCAGATATGTTTTCCACATATTCTAAGTTACTGTTGGATTTATTAGTTAATGCGCAGCCTGTAAATCCATTGGGGTTTTTACAAGCCTTGGGATTATTGCATGAATTAAAGGGAGGGGACCCCCCCCCCCTCCACATACACCCACAGCGGTGCCGTCCACTGCTCGAGCCTGTGAGATCAGCGGAGCTTTTGGGGGTTTGTGCCCCCTGGCTTTGATGCGCTGTCAATCAAAAGGGGGAAACTGAACAGATGGAGGCTGTTTTGGTGGAAGACGAGGATGGTGGTGAACCCATTGATGCATTTTGGGGGGGGGAGAATATGACAGGCAGACAAGTAGGTGGACATTGTGTAGCGGTATAAAGAGGGCAGCTGTTAACCCTTCCTGTGACAACTGAAAGTGGTGGTGCAAGATCAACTCCAGCAGCTCTCTCTATTCCGAGAAGCTTCCTGCAGTTTGTGTCCAAACGGTCGGCTGTGAAACCGCCCCCCCCCCGTCAGGCCTCGGTCCTGTGATTCAGGCATCTTGCCTGGGTTCGCTAACTTGCGATTGGTTCTGTCGTCCCAAAGTACTCAGCAGCTTGTTTAAGACGATGTCTCGGTATCAAACAAAGAGGTGCTGAAGGGCCGAAGGAGCCGGTGGGCGCGAATTGACTCGGAGTGGTTCTGCTCAGAACAAATTAGGATCAAATGAGACAGGTGGAATCCAGCACCTGTTATCTAACACCTAGCCGCCGCTACAGTATGTTGAGGCAATCCTGTGGAGCAACAACTTAGGGTCTCAGACCCCCTTCAGGGGGGACACCAGAGATCACCACCCCGACACCTTGACTGCCTCCGTGTTAAGTTGCTGCAAGTTTCTCGTTGCATTGCGTCTCAGAGGTCATGTTTTCTCACCTCTTTTGAAGGTCCTGAAAAAAAAACAGCACTCACATCATAGTTTAACTCAGTCAACTTCAGTTGAATCCTATTTTGTTTCAAAATAAAATGTATAACTGGTAAAGGTACATTTGGACGTAATTATTGACATTTGTTGATGGCTCACATGGCACGCCCCATGGGCGCCCCACGTGATTGTACAATTATCATAATGATCATTTGTACCATTTTTGTTGGATTGTTTGACCCTCCCTGTTGTTGACCCTTGAGTAGACTTTAAAAAAAAAGACTTTGGGGTGCTTTTATTTTGAAGGCTTCTCCTTTCGTAAGTGGGTAAGAGTCTGGCTGTAGGCACTCCAAGGCAACACCACAAACAGAAAAGACTGTCTTCAAACTGTTTTGTGGAATCCCAGTTCTCAGTGGAATTGATTGAATCAGCCTCTGATCGTCCACAGCAGCACTTCAGCTCCACTTTGCACCTCGCTTCTCATTTAGGATCCAGTAAGAAGAGCCCAGAAAACGGCCTCTGCTCTCATATAATATCTCAGAATGATAATTTTACAGCCCTTCTGAGGAGGGGGTTTAAACATCACAGGCCCTCATGAAAAGCGACTGTTTTTCTTTCCACCCCATAAACGCTCCACCTTCCAGGAATACCGTAGTATGTATCAATCTGCAGCACTTTTGTTTAGCCTGACGCTCAATAGCCGCCGTGCAGGCCCTCTCGTGTGCGCTACCTGCTCCGTGCCGTGGCGTGCCTTTTGTCTCAGCGAGAAAAACGCCACGCTCGTTGACATTTATTGCAGGCCGTCAGCAGGGCCCTTTTTTTTTCTTTTTTACTGTCGGGGCTTATTTCCAAACGACCTTGTGTGTCAGGAGACCTGCTACATCAAACCAGTGTCACTCAAGCATCTCTCTGGTTTCTGTATGCACACTTTATGTTGTCGTTATTTCTCCCTTCACCGCGTTTTCCCAGAAAAACAACGAGATAAGCAGCGGGTATGAAAACACGCGCGCACCCCGCTCATCGTTGCCGACCACCCGGTCTCGCCTCATCCTGCAGCACCTTGTCAGTTCAGGTACCTCGGATCTCGTGCCTATGATGTTCGGTGACCCCGAGAGACAGCTCGCCGCTTTTACAACGTCCTCCTGTTCAGAGGTCGGGCGCAGGGGGTCACAGGTTGGCCCCGCCGCCCGTTTCCCAGGGTCTTCCACCCACCCGCCCCCCCGAGCCGCATCGTGAGAGCTTCAACCGAATAACTTGAAATTTGAAAAACGGCCAGCAGGGCATCATGAGATCACAGCATCTCCGAAGCCTGGCAAGGATTAGCATGAGAAGCTACCTCTGCGTTCTTTAATTCCCCCCCACCCCCCAACCCCTCACTCGGGTTGCATTGCTTGACCTGCGATGGAGGGGAGGACGGTGCTGTCAGTGGTGCCCGTGTGCACAGGGCTTTATGTCAGCATGGAATGGGTTGAAGGGATCAGGGGAATGACTGAGAGGTAGGCGATGAGGGTTTAGGGTATAAACTTAGGAATCTTTATCAATTTCTCTTGCTGAGGTAAAAATTTGCCAACTTCCTTCCTTTTATGGAAGTCTCAAACCAGGTCGTCTTCCTCCCACAGATTAAATTATGTCTATACATCAGTATATACATTTGCCATATCTCATTAATTAATTCTTAAAGTGATCCCTATTTATAGCCCTATTATGGGAAACGGGTGCACGCCCTTTTCATCGCTGTCGGGGTGAAGCAGAAGGATTTATGGAACTGCACCACTGGTTTTTTTTTTCTCTAAATTAAGTTTTGAGGAATGAAAACTTTGAGTCTCTTAAAGCGCCGAGTTGTCTCCCAGAGAGCTCAAAGAGCTTTCAGCACATTTCAGCTTTCAGAGCATCACTCATTCAAACTGAGTTTCTGTGTTGGGCCAAGTTGCATCGTAAGCTCCTGTTTTGATCAGAGCTCAAAAATTGCGAGGGGGCACCGGAGACTATGGGGAGCGTCCAAGGCTCTAATTAAATTTGTACATATGTAAGAAAACCTGAGTCGGACACTTTGCAGGGATCCAGAGCCGTTTTCAGAGAGTTCGGAAATGCTTTTATTCTGAAGGGCCCTGCAAGTGTATGTCAGTCAGATTGTTTGGCGACTTGACAATGTCCAATAAGGGGTCCTCAGCTGGGTTTTTTTTTGTGACTTCAGCTGCTGCCAGAATTAGGATTCAGGTTTGATATTCCATTCCAAAATAAAGTTCCAGGAAATTGTTAATAGTAAATACATGTGTGATAAGTTACTGGGATGCTCAGAGTAGACATAGGTTTTTCTGTGAACTGTAGACGATAAAGGCAACAACACGGGCCCATGTCAGTCAGAACCTTGGGTGAATCCCACGTTCGAGCCTGACTCCGTGACCTGTGAATTATTTCAAAAGAAAAGACAAGACACAAGATGTACCTCATCCTAAACGAGCAGGGTAATGAAGTTCAGGTGGTAGGATCAAGCCCCCCGCTTCTCGCACCGCCTCCGCGCTGTGGGAGAAAACAGAGACGGGAGGCAGAGTGTAGAACAAAGTGTTTCTGGGTTTGATGCCTATAAATTCCCCCCGCCGAAAGGAAAAGTCATGCAGAAGTTCAGCTTAGTCAGAGCGAGCAGATAAGACGCTGCGCCGGCAGGTGATCCTGCAGGAGCTGCGGATTCTGCCCAGCGCACAATCAAAGCGTTCACGCTGCCTCTCCCTCTCTGCACCGCCAAGGACAGAGAGTCAGAAAGAGAGCCCAGTTCGACGCCGATTAAACGGTCATGTGAGCAGCAGGCGGGGGGGGGGGTTCAATTAGGACAAATGTTTTCTCCACATGAATGCTGTTTCTGTGCATGTAAACCTGACATTTTTTCAGGCCCTTTCATCTGAATGACTAAAAAATGTGTATCAGACTGAATTGTTGCACAGCAGTGAACTTGGTTCACAAATGGTTTGATTGACGGTTTGTGACTTTATGTTTTGGATTTTTTGGTTTTGATACTTATGCTTTCAGATATACAAATAATATTTGTTTTAGTAATATACATGTTTCAGTCCGATCACCGCTCTTTACACTTCACTAATTCCAAAGAGTTGTCTTGATTTTCACAATTACTGCATTAACCTGCTGTGAATGCGAGAATAATTTGGCGGTAAACATTCAGGAAGGTGTTCATTCTGTGCTAATGCTAACAGCTGGCCAGTGAGAGCTAGTGCTTATCAAAAAAAGCAGCAAAAAAATAAATAGCCCAGTTGTGTTTTGCAGCAGCACTCCTCTTGCTGTTCAAATGAGCAAAGAGGATGTAGCTGTCATCGCGGTAACAAACAAGCACCTCTTTTTCTCCATGATCACAACTCCTGTTGATAGCGCAGCTATTGGCTGCCCCAAAAGTCACAAAAATCACCTCATGACTTCAACTTTGGTTCACCGGATGTGCTCTAAGCTGCCGCATACATCGTTCTACAGGACCATCCCGTGCCCCCCCGCCCCCCTCAAAACACTCACTTCTGTTATCTGCTGGAATGGCCCAGCTTGTGTTTCTGATTACTGATTACTTTTAAGCCAGGTTAGCAGAGAGTAACACAAGATCTGAAGTCCTGTCCGGTGACCCCCACGGATCAGTTTATAGTCCCACCTCTGGCCTTCGCCCCGCGGTCCCGACCCACACCTCCGAGTTCCCCGACGAAGATTAAAGGGATTCCCCTCCCTCAGCGGCTTTCTGTTTCAGCTGCGAACTCTCCGCCGATAATCTCTCCCCACTTTCCAGCGATTCCCTTTCACAGCAACAGGCTCTGAAGTCCTGATAATGGGGGGGGGGGGGGGGGGGTCATAAAATTGACATTTTGGCACCAAATCTGAC
>JAUESE010000101.1:2628259-2642366 GCA_032274725.1 Malacoctenus triangulatus
CCCCCCCCCCTAAAGATCATGGCCACATTTCATCACGACGGCCCAGATAATGGCTCTGCCTTGATTTCAGCACTCCCTCCGATCCCTCCTGTCTCGTTTCCTCCCTCCCTTCCTCCCTCCCTCCCTCCCTACAGTCTCTCCTCTTTCCCCATCACGGGCCAAACTCCTGCCACCTCGGGGCTGGAGGGGTCTTAATTTGGGGTTCCGATTCCACAAGACGATCCATCCGAGCCACATCAAATACCGCCTGGCGCCGCCTTTGCTTGTCTTGGAAACACAACGGAAATGGCCATCGGGAAAAAGGGCAGAGGAGATAAAGGCGTTGCGGGGCCCACCTTTTTTCCACTCACTGCCCAGCCAGAGCTCATCAAACACGGATGATGGCGACTCCTTCGCTATTGTATGACGTATGACCTTTGGTTTTTTTTCTCTTGTTACTGCCCTGATTGTGGAGGGCCCAAGAATGAGGCGAGGGGTATTCCAGCTCAGCAGCCCCCTACGTCTTCCCTCTGCAGCCCCCGAAGGCCCGGAACAAACAAAGATGTGTTCAACTGCATCTGTATACATTTTTTGTTTTCCGTTCACACGAAGCCATCTTTAACACAGAGTGAAAACATTGAAAATGCTGGAGGTGGAATTATCCAAAAATGTTTCCATTTCGATCTGTGAAAGTACAAAGAAGCCTGAATGATTTGAATGCGGAAGCGTGACGATAATATGCATGAGCCAAACCTGGATGTTTTTCTGTTTTTCTGTTTTCCTGGCATTTAATCACCATTATGATCTGAAACATTTCCTCCACATCTTTATAACTTCAACTTTCTGTCCTTTTTTCGTACCTGTACTTTATGCTCTTGCCATATTAATTCTGCTACTCCTTTTCTCCTTTCTGTCGTCATCAGCTGAGTTTTTTGTGCTTGTACCACCTACATGCCCAGCAGAGGTATCGCAGCTTTTTCATGAAGTATCGGCATTATGTGGACAAAACGTCACAAAACAGTCTAAGGCCCTAAATTCTGAAAAAAAGCCTGCAGGCCCCTTTGACATTTGATGTTCCACCCTATTGCAGTGAAGCCAAACACTGAGAAAAACAAAACATTTCGACAAACATTCAAAAGCCCTGATCAGGTCTGCTCTGGATCCAAAAAGGTTTTGGTGTCTTATTCTATTCTAGGGCCGTTCCTATGCTCTCTGGCACCCTCCCAAGAGGGGGGTCCCACACACCGACAATGGGAGCCGTGCTCTTCGCTAATCAGCAGGCCCCCACACCATTCCTGTTTAGGGGCATTCTCTTACAACGCAAAACAAAGGAGCGCATATTTCTCAGCTTCGCCTCGCCAATTACACAAAACACGATCACCATATTAGTCCTCGGTTATCTGCAGCCGTCACTAATAGGCATTTTTCACCAACCTCCATCCAAGTCGGGGCCATTTCTTCGAGTAGCAGCACACGAGCGAAAGCAGCTGACTTTTAATTTCAATGACATCATTCGTTCCTGCCGCACTTATCTGCATTAGATCTCTGTAAACACTTCGAGATGCAGAATAATTCCCCCCTCCAATAAATAAAACAGAGAGTGGCGGCAGTTGATGAGGACTCAAACACACTCGAGCCCCACGTGCCTCGCGAAGGACGTCGGCCCCGCTTTGCTTTCGAGAGAGAAAGTGCGCCGAGTGCACCAGTGCCGAGGCTCAGGAATGGAAAACAAAGCTCCTCCAGGGCTGTCTGTTTCTCACTGTTTTGAAGGCGAAGTGACACCTCTTAAAACAACGGCAGCATCTTGCAAGCGTCGCCTGCGTCGGTTTGTCTGATGGGGCCGACGCAGGCCCAGGACTCAGCGGCACGCGGACGCATAAATTCTTCTTACCTTTTGGAGATACGTCTCTCCAGGAGGAAAAAAAAAAGACATTCAGCCCAAAAAAAAAAAACATGCACGCATGGCCTTTGTCAGGCATTTACATGGGAGTCGCGCTCCTGCAGCTTGTCACGTTCCAGTGTTTGGGTGTGCTGGTGTGTGTCCACTGTCGCGCCGCTGAGGGACACTTTGTCATAAAAGTTCCCCCAGCAGCGTCCCTGCTCAGGGTGTCATGCCATGCTCCATCCAACCCCCCCCCCTCCTAACCCCCAGTGGGACTGTTTTGTTGTGATACTCACGGTGCGCACGAGTTGGAGCATCTCAGGCCGCATTCACACCAGAGCCATTTTGTTCTGCTTCAAACGGACCAAAGTTCCCGAAAGTGCTTTGGTTGTCTGGTGAGGAGCAGACAAGTAAACTCTGGTTGACCCCTGTTAACATGGGGGTCCAGGTTAGGGACTGTGTGAAAAGGAACCAACCCAAACTAAAGGAAGGACTTCTGGTACTTTTTTGCCCAGTCGTTCCAAGTCCGCTGACTGTCCTGGTGTGATGGGATCTTTTTTGGTTCATGCTGCAGTTGGAGGGAAGAAATTGTCTGATGTTGCTTCTAACATGAGACAAGAAGATGTAGACTAAACACAAGTCGGATAGCTGCTGGGACTGGAAAAAAAAAAAACATTACAGAACTCTGACCTGAGTTCAAACAGCCCATGTTGGAGTCTTGTGTTGGGATTAGGATTAAGATAAGAACTTGGTCTCTAAGCTGTATGTGTCCCGTCACTTGGTGACCACTGTGCTGTGAGAAGCAGTTCAGATCTGCTGTAAGAAGCCAGACGTTCCCGTGTTTAATCCGTTTAAGAGCTTCAGTAGAAAAAACAGAGTTTGGTCTTTTAGTGGACAGAAACAGGCCACAATTTGGACAACAGTCTTCACGTTCCACCAATACATTTTTAAAGACGTCTTTTAGGAGTAAAGCCTTTGTGATGGGAGTCAGACGTATGAGCGATCCGTCACACACTTTCTGTGTTTGAGTCTCACGCGCTGCACAAAGGTCAAAAATGCGACGTGTGACGCGGGAAGGTGAACCCAAGGAAATCAAACCTCACCAATCAAATGATAAACTCACGCCACTTTGTTGATAAAGTACAACATGAACTGTAAGGTTCCATTCTCAATCAGACTAAGCAAAGTGGGACGAGCGCATGTCAGAGAAAAACAGTGTTACGATACTTGACGTGATGTCACAGTGTTACAACTGGCGTTTAACCAAACTGTGAACGGTCACATCACAGTTTACACATGGATTTCTCTGGTTCCACTTTGATCTGTCACACTGGCTGCAGTAATGTGCGTCTGTGCACACACACACACACACACACACACACACACACACACACACTCTTACACACACAGTTTTCTTGTGCCGAGGAGGCTTTCGGGCGCGTTCCCTTTTGGCTTATCCACCAAATAAAAAACGGTTTAGATAATCGAGACTGAAGTGTTTACAGCCTCTCTCGAGCCGCTCCGCTCGCTGTTCGCCCCGGCTGACTGTGTCGCTGTGTTCCCAGTTGTCAACACTCGCTTCGGTTGAGGAGAATGTTTTCATAAAGACCACAAATCACCATCATTTATTACCGCGTGTTGTTCCGTTAGCCCGTGCATTCACAGCTTCTCCCTCAAAGCAATTCTGCGGACGGCGTCACAGGAATCATTTCAGCGTCTAACTTTGGAGCCCACTCCCAGAGCGAGAACAGGTTGTTGAAGAGAGCATGGGGAAAAGAGGAGAGGACGGGTGGATCTGTGGAAAAGCTGTGAGGTAATACCAAGTGAATGGGGGGGGGGGGGGGGGTTGTCAGGAACCAGCCACTGTGTCCTCCTGCCACTCATATTTACCACTGCAGTGCCACCGTCCATTTAATGTGCCACCTCAGTTTGTTTTTCAGCTTAACATGTTCAGGAGAGTGGAACTGCATTAGCGCTCGATGCCTGAAGGAATCCTGCGCTGTGAGTGGGACAACATCCGTCATGCGACTGACTTTGGGAGCTTTCACACCAGGAGAGATGTGGGACTTGGTCTGATTGACCAGCGAGTGGCAGAAAAGTCTGAAATCTGAGAAAGGAACAGAGAGTTAAGAGGTTTCCTTGGTTACATGGTAGCCAATTGGCATCTCACATGCTGCTTCCTCTTTCAGTCCAATCCAACCAATTGGTCTGCCCTGTCGTCCACCACTCAGCTTCATGGTTGACATGTATTTCAACCAAGAGCTACATTTTCAGGCAGCTCAACTGGAACATTGTGTCATATCCGTCACACTGTAACATTTCTGAGCATAATTAATAGAGAACCATGTTTAAAAGGACACTATTATTTTAATTTTCAGTATTTTTTACATTAAGAATTTATTGAATTGTCAATTAACTTTACATGATTTAAAATAAAAAGTTGGGTAACTCCCTGCTGAATCGCTTACACAGCGTCTCTCTTCAATCAGGACCCCTTTCAGAGGAGTGTCAGAACTCAAAGGGGGACTCAGACACTTTGCCTGTTTTGAGGTCATTAAATGAGACACTTTAAATTCTCAAACTCAGTTGGGGGCAAAAAAAAAATTGGTGATTTATTTTATAGTTAAAAAAAGGAGTCAGTAACTCAGCTTAGAGGCGTTCAAAGGAACAAATTGCTTGTAATTTGACCCCAGCTTCACTCACTGTCGGTGTGTTTTTGAAATACAGATGTCGATTACCCCGTTTACACACACACACACACAGTTGTGGTGTAAACACACTTTGTTCTTCAGCCCCAAAATTGACAAATGAAGCATCAAATTCCTGCTTCCTGACTGGGGGCACAAAGATTCAAGCTGATGATATCTCCTCTGCCCCCCTGCCCCCCCATCCAGTTTTCTCCTGGCGACACAGCCTCGACCAGCAGCATTACCCAGACTCCTCACTGACTTCTCCCGAGTACCTACAGTAATGTAAATATTGCCTCTGAGGGCTGCGGCTTCCTCGAACTGACATCATGGAGACACGTTATTATTAGCGATTTCTGTATGCGGTAAGAAAAACAGATCGATGATGGGTGGGCGTCTTCTTTCCACGTCTCGTGCTCGGGAGCGTTGCTGCACGCTGCAGGTCATTGAGTGCACGCTGAGCACGTTTGCCTTTTTTCAAACACAAACAAAATGTCGACGGAGTTTAATTCAAAGGCAAAACTCAACCTTTTTTTTTTTTGCAGAGAACAACTTTTTTTGGGCTCTCCAGATTCTTGTTGTTCTTCCACAGGTCACAGGAATTTTATCTGTAATTTGTGAGCTAAACGTTAAAAAAGCAAACAATGCAGACAACAAGCTCCTAACAAAAAACAGTATGTTTTGCTTTCTTGTCTTTTTGTTTGTGGTCACCTGTTTAAACCTGCGCCAGCTGCCTTTTTTTTTTTCTTCCTTTTGTCTGCATTCATTCTTTAGTATTGCCATTATCACTGAAGGTGTCATTTTGGTGTAGAATGTATGCATTTTTAAAAAATGTTTAATTATTAATAACTGTGACCATTACCTGCCCTCACTAGCTGCTGGCCATCTTGCTGGCGGTTGTTATCAGGTGAAGAGGGGCACAATGAGGGCTGTGCAAGACGGACAAGAGAAAGAGGGAAGGGAGAGAAGAAGTGGGGTTAGAGAGGGTGGTGGTGGTGGTGGGGGTGGATAATCAAAGAGGTAAATGATGAGCCGGTGCCAAACGTGCTCTGAGTCAGAGCGCTGGCTGCCTTCTGTAGCTACAGCATCGCCGCCACGCTCTTCACCCTGTTGTCTAAGAAGAAATTGAGTTGTAAAAATAAAAGCAAGATGAAAGCGAAGGTACGAGGAACAGTTTCTGGGTTTGTAGCAGGCGGGAATGGACTTGATCTTGGATGCCTTCCAGAGGCAGAGACAGCGAACGGAGCAGCAAGCCGATGTGACCAGTGAAACCGAGGCTGCTGTCAAACACGTGTAATAGATATGTTCAGACAGAGCGCCGTGCTCTCTCTCTCCTCGCTCCCGAGTCGCTTTGAGGAGGGCAAGACGGGGACAGAGATTAAAGGAGAACACTACTCGCAAAACACTTTTTTCTTGTTTCGACAAGATTCAGTAAGAAATGTGCTTAAAGTTCTTGGATAAGCGGGAAAAGTATGTGGAGAATTTTCACATTGATGCTAGGAATCGATGCTGGGCTTCGACAGAGTTTAAAAACTGAACATCAGGCAAAGTAGGCCAGGAACGTAGCCCTAAGGAACGCCACCAGGCTAATTTACACACGGGAAGACTTTAAACTCTTCCTTTGGATGCTCAAACAAATCATCTCAATACATTTAGTTTTAACTGCATTTTCAAAATATTTTCGTCTCCCATCTTTTTCCAGCTGTTATTGCATTTGGGGTGCATCTTTTACTTCCTCTTTATATCTGTCGGAATCTAAAGCATCATAGCCAGTTAACTCTAAATGGAAATGATGAATGTGAAGCTTTTTTTTTTTTCTATCTTTTATTTTTTATTTTGTTTAGTTTTTAGACCAAAACCATTTCAAGTTACACAAACAATGCTCGGCATAGGGGAGATCATCTCATGTCAAGACACATATGTACGATTTTACAGTTTCACCTGTATATATGTAAAGAAAATGAAATAGAGTAATAATGTAAACAATGTTAAAACTTTTGCTCACTTTTACCAACCAATTTTTGATCAAGTCTGAAGTTATTCTTTTAAACATTACCAGTAGTATATAAAATCAGGTCTAGAAATTGACATATGTCTGAGCCACTTTGACCAGGTCTCTTCAAATATTTCAATTGATTTTTTAAAATTAAATGTGATTCTTTCTATTGTATTTAACTTGTATTTAACTACATCACTTTAAAGTCAAAAAGAAATTTCCTCTTAAAAACAGCTTACCGGACCCTGTGAACATATCGCCAAAATGGAGCCGCAGAGGGACAGTTACAGAAAATATGAAAATAGTTCGCCAAAGTCTCTCCACATCATCTCCAACAGGCAGTCTGTTTGGAGTATTTGATTGTCTGTGCTGGGGAGCGGAAAAAGCAGGTCACAATCTTCCAGCTGAATTCTGTCCACGTGGGTGAACTCATCGTTAACCAATGTTGTCTGCAGATTCTGTCCCATTCTTCTAGTGTTATTGTGACACTGCCCTCTGATTCCTATCTTTTTTTAATGTTCAGAATATGGTGTGTTTTTAAATTTTGGAGAGCCAAGTATAATTTGGATATCATTTTTTTGATAAGGTCCGTCTTTATAGGCTTTTAGGAAGATTTCTATTCTTGTTGGGTTATTTTCTTTTGTGAATTTCTTGTAAATAAAGTCCTGAATTTGTAAACATCTGAGGTGATCTTGTTGACACAAATTAAAATTGTCCTTCAGGTCCTGGAAGCTCATGATTGTACCTTGATCTAGGAGTATAGAGTATGCAGTAAGACCATACCTAGACCAATTCCTGTACCTGATGTCTAGTTTACTGAGTGCAAAGGCTGGGTTGTATACAAACCATCTGAAAATTTGAACTGTAGCTTTTAGTTGGTATCTTATAATTAGCTCCTTACCCAAAGATTGTTGGGGTCTGAGAGATGACTAATTAATGAAGGATCTCCAATCAAAGTACTATTTGGTATACCATTTCACATTGAGGTTTCTACTTCTTTCCATCTGGATCTGTAACTTGGTTTACACCAGCCAATTAGTGGTCTAATCTGGGCTGCTCTATCATAGTCTTTAAGGCATGGAAGAGCTTGTCCCCCTTTTTCCTTAGATAGTTGTAAAGTTTTGAATTTTACTCTTGGTTTTTCCTTTGCCCATATAAATCTAGAGATAGCTTTATCCCATTCTGAAAAAAATGTTCTGGGTTTTCAATGGGTACTGATTGGAATAAGTATAAAAGTCTTGGCAGAACATTAGTTTTAATTAAATCGATACATGAACTCATGTTTAGATAGGGGATTATATTCCATCTATTTATATCTGCTATGATTTTTTTTAACAGGTCCTTAATTGATTCTTCTGGTTTGGATGATTCAGTGGGTAAAGAGATTCCTAAATATTTTATAGATTTCCTATCCCAATTTAACCAATAATTAGACCTAAGATATTGAGGAGGGTTAAAGTAAAAGTTGAGGACCTAATTTTTATGTTCATTTAGTTTGTAACCTGAGTATAGACCATATTTGTGTAACACTGACATCAATTCGGGTAAAGAATCTATTGGGTGAGAAAGGTATGCAAGAATATCATCCGCAAATAAAGCTATTTTTTGTTCTCCTATCACCATGTGTATACTTTTAATCTTGTTATTCATTCTGATCCTTTGTGCCAGTGGTTCAATAAAAGTTGCGAATAAAAGTGGGTTCAATGGGCATCCCTGTCTAGTGGATCTCTCGAAGAAGAAGGAGTCAGTTAGCTCGCCATTAAATTTGAGTCTTGCTGATGGCCTGTTATATAGGGCTTTTGGTGTCTTGATGATTGCTTTATTAAAACCAAATGTTTCCATAGCAGCAAAAAAGAATTTCCATTGCACCGAATCAAAAGCCTTTTCTGCATCTCTACTTACTAACAATGCCTGAATTTTGTGTTGATTCATATGTCGTCTTATTTGTAGAGATCTTCTAATGTTATCATGAGTTTGACTTGACAGAACAAAATCTGTTTGGTCTATGTTAATTATTTACGGTGGAATTTTTTCGAGTCGTTTTGCTACAACTGAAGTAAATCATTTGTAATCAAGGTTTAGTACATTAATCGGTCTGTAATTGGCACAATCTAGTTTATCTTTTCCTCCTTTAGGGATACCTGAAATAATAGCTTCATTCTATGAATGTCAGGCACCAAACAGGACAAGGACCACAAAAGCATCACGTTTCAACAGTTTATTGAAGGGCAAGGGAGAGGGAGTGTATGAGTGTGAGTCCACAGCTGAGTGGCGTCTCTGAGAAGATGGTTTGGCTCCAAGGCACACTCATCAGAGATCCGGAGTCACAGGGCAGGTGATCAGAAGAGTAATCTTATGAGGTCCGGCTTCAGATTCAGGAGTCAGAGACGCAAGGAGACTGGCAGGTATCTGTGGCTGGTTTTATGATCTGACAAGAGTGGACTGAAAAACAGGGCTTGATATACAGGGGATGATAATTGGGAAATGCAGAGCAGCTGCCAGGTTAATCAACAGAGCAGAGCAGAGACAGGTGCAGGTAATTTAGACAGAGCAGAGAGAGCTCATGACAATGAAGCTGGAATTTCGCCTTTTAATAAGACCCAGTTGAATGTTCTCAACAGAACAGGTGTCCAAACTGCCTTCAGGCTCTTATACCTGTGGCTCTGTGGTGAATCCGTCTGCACCTGGGGATTTGCCAGCTTTCAGTGTAGCTATAGCAGAGTAAATTTCTTCAGTTGTTATCTGTGAGGTCAGTGCTTTATTTTGATCTTCTGTTACAGTGGTAATATCAGTGATTTGAATGATGTTTCCATTTTATCGTCATTATTAGCTTGAGGTTGTGAATATAATTGTTCGTAATATCCTTTGAGGCAGTCTTTCACTGCTTTTGTTTGAGAGTGGATTTGTTGGGTTTGAGGGTGACTTATCTTGAAAATTGTATAATGTGCTTGCTCTCTTCTTAGTTTGTAGGCCAATCATTTTGTATATTTACTGCCTCCTTCATAATAATTTTGTTTTGTATATATGATTTTTTTTGTATTTCTTATTTCTTCAACTTGGTTTCTCTTCCTATTTATATCCACTTTGACTTTCGGGCATAATGAGATTTTGTGTTCTGATTCTAGGTTTTCCAGTTCTGTTTGTAAGGTTTTTCATTTTTCCTTTCATTTATTCTTAAAAAAGGATATGAACGCGATCGCCTTCCCTCTCATTACCGCTTTACAAGTGTCCCAGAGTATAGGCGGAGACACCTCTCCATTGTCATTAAATTCAAAGTAATCTGATATTTCTTTTGCAAAGTTTTTGATACTAACATTTGTATAAAATACTGGAGTTAAATCTCCAATGTGTACGTTTCCTTTCATATGTCAGTGTTAGAGGCAGGTATAAAGGGCAGTGATCTGAAATATCCATATTTCCAATATGGCAGTTTTGTACTCTACTCATAGCTGTTCCAAATATTAGGAAGTAATGTACTCTTGAGTATGTTAAATGTGGTGGGGGAAAAATAAGTATAGTCTCTCTTTAAAGGATTCAAATGTCTCCAAACATCAATTAGTCCCGGTAATTTTCTTTGTTGTTTTTTTGAACTGGGATATTCTCTGCCTCGATGAGTCAAGGTGTGAATTTAAAGTGATATTAAAGTCGCCTCCACATAAAAGGATATCCTGTGCTTCTGTTGCAATCCTGTCTAATGTTTGTATGTACAATTCTGATTTACAGCCAGGGGATATATATACATTAAATAACGTAAAGCGATTTCCATTCACTCTTCCTTTTATCAAAATGAATCTACCCTCTTTGTCTTTACAGGTAGATATATGCTTGAATGCCAATTTTCCAGATATCAAAATAACTACGCCTCTCATATGTTTTTTTTCCATTAGATGAGGAGAGCAAATATTTAAAGCCATGCCTCTTAAGTCTGTCATGCTCCAACTCTGTCATATGAGTTTCCTGCAAAAAAAAAGCAATATCAATGTTCTCCCTTTTTAGTTTCGTGAGTATTTTGCTCTGTTTTAGTGAACTAAGAAGCCCATTAACATTTAAAGAAATTACTTTCACCATGGTGCCAAAAATCTTGGTTGAAACTTTGGGTGAAACTTTATACAAAATAACACATATACATATGCTGGTGTCTTGTACTGAAGAATAAAAGTCGAACAACTGATCTCCTAACGTGAAGCTTTTAATGGACAGTTTTACTGGCAGTCCGGTATATTTAGTTATTTGCTCGTCTTATTTTGAAGTGTTTGGGACGTATTCTGTTGAGCTTCAATGAACTGCATTTGTATTAATGCCACTGTGAGAAGTTTGACCTTTAACCTTTGTTAGATTCCATCATGTTGAGAGTGAGGCCTTTGAACATCAGCAGACCAAAGATTTTGACGCCATCGTGTGTTTTTGGTACATTCTTTTGGTAGCGGTCAGACTGGGGGGTGTTTAGGAGCAGTCTGTAAATTCGAGTGTTTTCTGGATGTGAGGCTCTGAGGGGGTACCTGGATCTGATTGGTCCCACCAAGGCCTTTCAATGTGGGGCATTTAGGGGAAACCTGGTGAAATCAGCCTGCTGGGAGGGTGGAACTGAGCATCACAGTGACCTGACCTCTCTGATTTCCCACTCAGGTTGCACCCTCTGTGTCGGGTGACACACGGCAGGACAAACGCGAGGGTAAACACCCGGTAGCCCCTTTGCCCATGGCCTGACAAACAGAGGTGCTATTAATGGTCAACAAGGGCCCCCCGCTCGCTCTCAGATCCCCCGAAGGAAGCCCGGGGGGATGCGTGGAAATGCATGAATGGAAAAGCGGCGCAGCAGATTCCAGGGAGGTCTCCGGCGGCATGTTTGCACCACTGATGGCTCGGTTGCGTTGCAGCTTGTCACACAAAGCCCCGGCGAGAAGTACACTCACTGTAAACTTTCCGGGAGCTTTCTAAACACGGAGGAGTGCCAGCCTGCCCAGGCCAGAGACAGAGCCATTGAGGGAGAGGAGGGTGGAGTGGGGGGCAGGCAAGATGTCACCGCGAGCGCTGGCCATCCATGAGGCTGCTGTAACGATGTGTGAGATTACACCGTCCCTTTGTATTTACATTACCGTATGTATTTAGATTACACAGCTTCGTTGTGTTGAGCGAGTTAAACACACAGGTCGTTATTCACGCTGCCAGCAAGGGAGCCTGCAGGGGCAGCAGGGGGGGCACTGAAGGAGGCGAGGTTTATTGCAATACAGCTGAAGTATGTGAGGATTCATCAGTGACCAACAATAGATAAGTAAGAAGCTCCACGGCCTCCAACGTCTGTGATACAGTCGCATTAACGATCCTTGTTTGTAAGTACGTCCTCAGACTGAAACCAAGCAAAGACAATCATGTGCGATGAGGGTCCTCAGTGCCCTTGAGGTCTCCCAGGGGTTTAAACCTGCAGCAGCCTAGCCAGGAAAATGATCCAGTGTGAGGTTGATTTTTTTTACAAACTTCTACAGAAAGTTTCGCACCTGCTCCTAAAAAACTGAGAGTGAGAGCACCCTGAAGTCAAACTAGAGCCGCTTCCAATAGTTCCTGTAAGTGGTGCTCCAATTCTACTTTGGAAATTTCTAAGAATGTCCACTGATGCACCTCTTGTTGGTGCAGGAAAGAGTTTTGTAAGCTGCTGAATCAACGGGAGGAAACTTGGATCAGAACTGATGACAAAGTACAGTTTTCAGTAATGGCTGTTGTTAGCGCTTGGAGCAACAGTATCCAGGTGAAAAAAAAACAAAGGATGTTGAGTGGTTCTCTCTCATGTGCTAGTTAGATGTTGCATTGTTCTTGCTCGGCCCGCAGCTCATCCAAAGCCATTTGTGCCGTTTTTGTCCTTCTCTCATTGTTTATCTTGTCGCTGGAGTCACTGCCGAACGCAGCTCTATCCGTTCTATCCATACGATAAAACAAGTTCTTTAGATTTCCTGGAGGACTTTATCACTGATGACTTCCAGAGAGCTGGAATCTTTGTAAAGTTTGGCCACAAATCCTAAATCCTGCCTTTTTTCCTCGTGTAAGCTCTTTTTAAATTGGACCTCAGTGTTCCTGCGAGTTGGATCAGCTGAAACCCGGGTCGCAGGAAGTCATGGCCACGTCTGGCCCTCGGCGCGCATCCCTCGACTGTAACCCCCCCCGCCATGCCGGTGACGCTTTCAGGCCGTCCGCGTGATACACGTCTCCCAGAATCCTCGCTCTGACACGTCAGATGCTGACCGTTTCACTCCGCTGGACGTGTGTGGTCATTCGGGGGATTTCCAGTCTCTGTCCTTTGTGTGTCGTGACCTTTGGAGTTTGCAGCTCAGCTGGACGCTGCAACACCTCGGGGCAGCAGGGTGGGCTGGAATCCTCCGGGATCTCCTGACAGTTCCTCATTCGCCTCGTGCCTTTCAAGTGACCGCGGTGGCAGATCCTAAAGAAGAGTGTTTCTTTGTTTTTTCTCCTGGTGATGGAGTCTCTTCTGGAAGAGGTGCAGCTGCACAAGACCCCCCTGCTGCCATTCCTCTTTCCAGTTAACATCCACAGTATGCGCCAGCATGCATGTCTGGGACGTCTTTCAGTGTTTTTCTCATTGACTGTCCGCCCGTGGCTCGCCTCCCCGCGTGATGGATGCAGCCGAACGGCGTCAAATTAAACAGTTTGAAGGAGGGAAACACTGGAAGCCCCAGCTGCCGCAAACGCGGCTCCTCACTTAACCCCCCCTGTTCTTAACTAATCACAGAATTCACACACTTAACGCAGCCTGCCCCACCCCCCCACCCACCCGACAGAAGCTTGGACAATGTGCCGGAGCCAGCGAGGGGCTTTTATAAGTCAAAATAAACAAACATTATCAGTCGGCGTTTTCCTAAGAAGAGTGCGCTGAAGCCCTGCAGATGTTGCTGTGTTTGGACAAATGTGTGCCTGTCGCGGGCCGACGTCCAGAGGAAGAAAATTTCAGAGAAATATGAGCGTCTCGGCCTTTCGGTGTCATTTACAGAAAATGTCCGTGACCTCATCCATGGTGGTAAATCTGCTCAGCCAACTGTTTTATAACATTTAAAAAAGTAACGAGGAAGTCGTGTTAAAACGCTGCTGCTTTAAGCTGAAACTGCCAAAAAAAAAAGTATTTTTCAGCATTTTGATGTTTTAAGCGTCTGCTTCAGGTCTGTTCAGCCAGTCGGTGTGCAGCTCTGCTGGATGTTACTTCAATGAAGGCGATGCTTTTCTGTCCCCCTAGTAACAAGTCCTGATCAGATGATTTAATGTCCTTTTTATCAGATTGTTGAGTAACTAAGTAACTTCTTCCTCCTGTTGTGGGTTTTGGATCTTTAATCCAAATGCAAAAACATGACAGTGAAGCCAAACACACACAATCTTGCCAACATACTATTGTAGGGACCTTTCAAAATGAAAGCACTGGGCAGTGTGAAAGGGTCTACTTTAGACTGTACAAAGTGTCTGATGCTGTTTTTCTTTGTAATATGCGGCTGTAACACACACACACACACACACACACACACACACACACACACACACACACACACACACACACACACACACACA
>JAUESE010000101.1:2660139-2672307 GCA_032274725.1 Malacoctenus triangulatus
TTTTCTTACCTCTGTGAACATCGTTCTCGTGAATCAGCGTGTTCTTCGTAGGGGCTTATTCTATTCTAAAGTGTGCTGTACGAGCGCGCACAACGAGAACGAACAGAAGAGTGCTGCAGTTCCGTGTTTTGGCCACAAAACTCCGTTTTGCCCCTTTAAATGCAAATTTTTGCGTTTATTTCAAGTGAGCAATTAAGACCTGTAATTTTTTGTATACTTAAAGCTCGTCAGTTTAGCAATATTTTTACCACCAAAATAATCTTATCATAAACAAACGTCATGGTGATGGGAGTTAATTGGACTGACATAGTTCCAATCATTCAACAACACCAGTACAGAAATGTTATCAGGAGTGAGAATATGTGCTTTTAACATGGTTTTAGCGTCGGGATTGATGAGCATTAATATGTAGCACTACGACTCCGGTCTTTAACCTGTTGCAAATTCGCTCTTCATTAAAACATGGAGCAGAGGCTATGTCTAATGTGCCCATCCCGAGGGCCAAGCACAACATGGCAGCGGGCGTAATATTTTCAGAGGTTTCAGCTGACATACCAGAAGCTCTGGGATATGGGCCTGAGCGAGGAAAAAACACAAAAGAACACCAACTTTTCATTCGGCCTCCTCGCCGCAGCCCAGTTGGGTGAAGATCCTATCAGGGCCCAAGTATGTGTTCATCACAGATGTTCTTCAATTAACGCTCGGGACAGCAATCTGCCGTGATCGCCCTCTGTTTATGTACACGGCGCTTCGTTTCCAATACACCTTTTGGGAAATTTCATTAAAGTGAAGACGAGCTCCAACAGGTATCTGCTTTTTGATCCACTGTTTGCTTTGGTTTGAAGTCGACAGCTGTCGAATGATACCGAGCATCGCGCCCGTTGGCTCGGCGGCAGACTTATCGAGGTGGAAAGATGGGGCTAAAAGAGAGACTTTGCTTCTAATGAGAAAGGAGAGCGAGGTGAAACCAGTCCACTTTTTAATATTATGTTAATGTCAGATAATAAACAAGTGCTTTTCCCCAAACTATAGCTTCTTTGACTTTTTATGGAGTCTGTAAGAGTCATGGAAAGCACTTTTTTAAGCTGTAAGGCTCATGTCTCTTTTGAGTTTTCTGGAAACAGTCTGACATTTTTTCATTGTAAGTCATTCGTTTTTCATTGTAATTTATTGTCAACATAAACGGTCTTGGAATCGCTGCTTTCTGCTTAGTAGCTTAGAGCTCTTTTTTATGCTAATTCTCTTTGACATATTTAGCATACAGCAGCGCTCCTATGATCGCTCCTATTCGAACGTTTTTGAGGCTGTACGTTCACCAGGCCAAGCAATGCGGCGTCATCTATGTTAGGCACTGTGTTGGCTGATAATAGTGCGAAGCTGCTCTCAGGATTCTGTTGACCTCACTCTTTGGTGGGACATCTGGTGTGTCATTTTTCTCTGTTGTGTCCTTTTAATCACAACAGAAAGGAACTTTTCTGTGATTCAAGTAAGAAGACAAAAGTTTTGAGGGACTGTGTTAAATTTTTTTTAGAAGTTGGACAAACTAACAGTCAGATCAGCCTCTGCTGCTGCGGTGAACGAAGGTTGGACGAGTCATTAAATCTTCTTTAAATCTTCGCTGCTCTAGTGTTTATCTTCTCTCTTCCTTAACGACCGACGGAACACGAGAACAGATCATGTCGTGTCGAGGGAAGCACATTGTGTTTGTTTCTACTTGTGAATCAATTCAAGTTTGTATCGGGGAAACCTCTGAGTTGGCATTCGTCTTTTCCATTGTGAGCGCGTGTTTTATTCTTGTAACCATGACAACAAAAGGGTCCTTCTATTTGAACGCAAACACGAGTCTTTCCCTTATTAACCACACAAAGGGCCAGAAATATCTCGCCCTGGTTTCCTGCCACAGGTAGCGGTGCTAATTAAGGGACACCGCCACTGTTGGGGTCCAAGTGAGCACCGTCCTCCCTTGAACGCGTCCACTCATCCCCGCAGCTGCTTAGTGCCATGGAGCCACTCATGCAGTCACTGTCCGTCCACAGTAGCCAAGTCCTACCTCTGAAAGCTCTACCTTTTTTTGGGTTCTCCCTCTCTTGCGGTATTTGGCCGGCCGGCCAGGTCACGACCCTTCCGAAAAGCCCCTGCGGGGTCTGAGCCAGGTCGGGGGAGGGGGGGGCTCTCCAGAGAATTCTCACCCAACAGGCCGCTGGCGTTCCCGTCCTCTCGACAGACGGGAACGAGGAGAGTCGCGGCAGGCAACCAAGTCTTCGAGGTCACACTGGTGAGATGCGATGTTTGATATCACGTGTCGTCCAGTCTACAGAGGCGATACATACCTGGAGGGACTCCAAAAATAACCAGCTTTTTTTTTCTTCCCTCCATGCTAAAGTGACGGTGAAACTGCTCACCCTTCTCACAGATTTGTGCAATCTGTTTTACGAATGGACGGATTACTGACAGCGGAGCGGAGACAACACCGCGGACCCGTCTGTTTCCATCACTTCCTCCTCCTCGCAGTCCTCCTCGGTCGCCGTCTGCGTGTTGTTGAGCTGTTTATCAGACGGACTGCAACCCTCACACAAGTGGAGGACCCCAATTCCCCCTGACATTTCCCAGCTGTCAGTCAAGCTGATGGGGATGGATAAGGAGATGTTGTTGGGGGGGGGGGGGGTTTACAGGCTTACGTGAAGTATGCACAGAGTAAAAGTCCTCCTTGTCAGCGTGACAGCGAGGTGTCTCCTGTCACACGTAAATATGCAGTCTGTTCTTGCTGCTGACCTCCGACCTCCACCGTTTTCTTAACGCACCACCATGCCGATGTTGTCTCCAGGCTATTTCTGTCCGTTCTGTCCAGGGTCTGTGTGGGCGTCACGGTGTGAGCTGTTGAAGATGACAGAGCTGTGAGCTGTGAAGCAGAACTGTGGACTGAAGAGTCATTAGGTTTGGAGTTATTCTGTGTGAAGCAAGAATGAATCGTATGACAGCTGTACAGGTTTGTGAATAGTTTGTAAAAATGTACCTGGAGGATGTTATCGACATGTTCTTATTGATGAAGCACATCGACCAAAAGTAGCATTGCAGCCTCCTTAAACCTCGATGTACAAACTGGAATTGGGTGAACAAGCTCAGTTAGCAATTTGTGCAGATTCAAGAACGTGCAGACCAGGTCCTTCACACTTTTGACACATGAAGGTTGATCGAACTGCTAACCTTTAGAGTGGAAGCCCACTTCTGCCAGCGGAGCTGCTGTTTCCCCCCCAGTAAGAACTGGGCACTAGAAGGAGCTTGTCAGTCACTTGCAGCAGATAATCTTTGAGAGTTAGCAATTTAAAGTGATCACTGCACACACGCCTTGTAGAAGTGTCACCTGCTAGCCTGCAACCCCGATGCTCTGTTGATCCTCAAATCTGTTTTTCCACGAGCCGAAGTTACAGCAGCTGCTACTTTAGTAGTTTAGTCTGCAATTTGGACTTGACTCATGTCATGAGTCCAACTTGAGATTGCTGGTAAGCAGGAATAAAGGGGTCGTACATGTGCCGTTTTCAGCCATTCAATTTTACTTGTCGACCACCCGTATCAACCTGCAGTGGTGAAATCAAAACAAAGGCAATCTTCAGCCAATGAATAATAGCTGCAGGTGACTCACTTCCAAAAACCTCCTGATGAGTCGTACAAATCCATCCTGGTCTCATCGAAGCGTGTGCTTCATGTCAGACAACCTCCAGAACATTTATTTTCAGATGTCTTGAAGGCTTGTTGTGTCTCCGTGGTCTGGGAGCCCCCCCCGCCCCCTTTCTTTCCTGCTGTTTGCGCTCCCCCCCCCCCCTCTCTCTCTCTCTCTCTCTCTCTCTCTCCTCCCCCCACGGGTCGTGTGGAGCACATGAGTCCTTCAGCCTTGCGCTGGTTCGCGACTCAGCTGACAGGCAGCCAACAACTCAGACCTAGCGGTGACTGTGTTGTATGTGTAACTCACCGAACATCTGCGAGATTTTTTATTTCCTGCTTCCCTGTGATCACTTTTCAGGATCAGACACACTTTGCCAATTTAAGAACGTCATCAACTAATCGACAAGGTCAATTCTGTGCAGGCTCATCACAGAAAACAGGCTGTTACTCTCACTGTTTGGGCCGAGATCACATCGTGCGACATTTTAACAGTTCCGCTTTAACCTGCTGTCGTTTGGAACCCTCCGTCAGAGTTCTGCACAGCCACTGTGGACACTTTGACCGAACACAGTGTATTGGTCCCGGGCTATGCGAGCAGGTTTCTTTTGTTTTTTTTTCCCTCCTAATCTAAACGATGTCTAAGCACCAATAAACTGAGCCACACTTTGAATTAACAGCTCGAATAAAACGTCTTGGCTGTTCTCGCCGATGTCGCCCACAGAAACACCAATAAATTCTTTGTGTACGCACCCGATAACCTGTCTGCACATTGGGACGGTGAGCAGAGAATTTAATGAGGCACTCTGTTCCATCAGGCTATGAAACAGTGCCTTTGTCGGACAGCAGCATTCTAAGGTCCAATCTTTTTGGATCCGAGAGGTTTCCGTCCATCCATCCATCCATCCGACATGGCTGATTTGTTTGCTTTTCTCAGTGGTTGTCCTCAGATATACGACATCGTCCCCTGAAGGTCAAATAATGACCACTTGGAGTCTCGACACGAGACTGTTTTTTGGAGGAACAAATCAGTTTTCTTTCCCTCTTCTCTGGACTTTAATGAGCTCCAGATAAGCGATGCTTTTTATCAGCTTATGTTTTTTTTTGGTCCCTTCAAACCTAAATCTGACCTCAGTAATCCACCTCGTCCCATTAAAAATACATGACATCAGGGGAGTTGTGTGAGGACTCGGTAACTATCGAAAACGATGTGGTCGAGCCGGGCCTGCCAGGGCCTCTGATAAACCTCTGCTGGACTCCGCTGCCAGTGCTGAGTTTTTCTTGACGTCCAACCAACATTCATGAAGGACAAGTTGTTGCCCCCCTCCTAGCTCAATCAGGGAACATTGCCTTTGAAACACAAAAACATTTCAAACTGAAAGCCCCTGAACTGGGCAGAACACTCCATCAAACTTGCAGTCATGCTGAAAATCTACTGCACTGTTTTCCTTTTTCTTTGCACCGTCATGTTTGTTTCTTGTGGACTTACATTAAGGACGTCTCAGATGTGGTACCAGCATCCTCAGGAACTGTCCACTCAACCAGAGGGGAACTAGTTAGTGCCTGGTTTGTGGCATTGTTTGTGTTGGCGAGACATTGATGAACACACTATGGGCTCGCCGCCCCAACATGTCTCAAAGTAACTGAAGCTAAGTGTTATTGCCGTCGATGGCTTCAATGAGCCTGATCATTCAAACAGCTTTTGCTCAAGATATATGAGTTAATTTGCTAACTAGCTTGTTTGCTACTTTTTTCAGTAAAAAGTCTATAAAGTGTCATTTTACTATGAGTCTGTTTATTTCCTTTTATTGCTTGTATTGATTGCTTCTATTTTGTAAGTCATGAGCAAATGAAACCCACTCGTTCTTTCACAAATTGGGAACTAAATTATGATTCTATTAAGGTTTTCAATCATTCAGATGTGAATGAGTGCCCAAAAATACAGTCGGATCTCTCGCCAATTTACTCCAATCCCCCGCCCCCCCCCCAACGAACACTTCCAACCCCACTCCAGGCTCGGCCCGCCACCTCGGGGGTGCCATAACAAATGAGGGAAAGGCAACAGTCTTCCACAGTTCACAGTCGCGTTAGCTGAAACAACAGCATCGGCGTGGCTCTATCCCATTACCCCCCCTTCACAACACTCTCTCCATCTTAACCCACCCAGCTTGGAAAGGTGCACACGCGCACATGCGGACCTCTAAGATAAGAAAAAAAATGACTAAAATGTACACGTAGCCCCCTTTCAGATCCCTGGAACAACATTTGATCATGACCCACGGAGGGTCCCTGGGGTGTTAAAAGCAAGCAGGAGCATGTAGCTGTTGGTGCCCCCTTTGTTGACTCAGCCGATTTTGGGGGCGAGGAAGAAAGGGAGGTTTTGTCTGAGCGAATCACCTATCGCGGGAACAATAATAAGAGAGGGCAACGTACCGCATCAGCGGGCCTGGCGCGACGATAGCGTAATTTTTCGCACTGACAAGTCGCATAAGTCAGGTCTCTCAACATCCCGCCGAGCGGAGATAGCACACGCAGCCGCGTGTTTGGTTTGAACCGCGAATGGCAGAAAAATGTCACTCCTGATGAATGCTCGGCGGTGCTGATAAGACGTACTCCCCTCCGGGCAAGCTTGGACACACACATGACACACGTGCACACTCAGACACACACACAGAGGCAGATAAACACACATGACATGGTCCTATAAATAATTCTCTTGGACCTGAAGGGTCAAGTGAAGTCCAGGCCAGCAGATACCAGCTCAGCCCCCGTGTACCTATGGACCGGCCCGTGGCAAGCCCCACCCCCCTCCCTCCCGCCCCGTGGCAAGCCCCACCCCCTCCCTCCCGCCCCGCGTCTGCTCTCTGTCTGTCATCCACCTCAAACGCCGTTCCCACATCAGAGTCCACGGCGGCTGAACCTCGGTCAAACCGTATTTTTATTCACAAATCTGACCCGGTATCGGCGTCTGGAGCAGCGTGTTTTACTCTGTCAAAGCGACGTCAGTGCTTGGGATGGGGGTCATACCAACAAAAACATGGCTCGGCTTGGTTCCTCATTGAGAGAAAGAATGTGCAGGCTGACAGGCCATTTCAGCCAGCCCATTTGGGAAGTGGCGGAGCGGCTCGGGGGATCCAGATAGCTAAATATTTGCACGAGTGTTTCTTTTCTTTTGGTCCTCCGTGGGTTTCGGTCGGGACGCCACGGAGGGTTGAATGCCGCCGACTCACCGTCAGTCACCTCACGCTGATGCCACTTTTTGAATGGGTGGATTTGGCCTCTAGGATTGGCTTCCTCCATGCGGAGATTCTGCCCAGTGAGAAGCTGACAACACTTGTCTAAGAAGCATTCAAGAATAATAGAAACTACTCGTACTCCTATTACTATTAATAGCCAGTATTTGGCTAACTTGTCTTGTCATCCATGGATTTGCAGTTAGGTCATTGATTCCCTTACATTCATGTTGATGTGATGTTTAAAGAAACACAACACTTTCAAGTACAATCAGTAAGAGTGCTGAAATGGGAGATAAAACATCATAGGCTAGCAAATTAGCATAATGGCCTTTTTCATAGTCTCAATTATTTCCCACATACCGTTTGTTGTTGCCATGCTTGGAATGTAGCATCTGTGCAATTGGAGCTGATAGCAACTTTTTCAGGTGTGTTAAGAAGAGGCTTTTATTGGAGTGTAAAATACAGAAGAATCTGTTTTTTGAGCTTTTGAGCTAAGAAGGTACTTTTCTATATGAATGGCTGGAGTGAACACAGGATATACCTTCAGCTTCCTAATTGTGACGGTGGTGCAGCGCTGACGGATGGGTGCGTTCCAACCGACTTCTGCAGCCGGGCTCCCGCGCCGTCACATCAGCGCGGTCACTCATCTCTCCACCATCCACCGGAACAAAACTGTTTGCCCGGGACTTATTTCAGCCGATATTCAGTCACTCCGTGTCGACTCGACAAATTTTGACTTAATTGCTTCCCCCCTCATAACTCCCAAAGCATGACAGGAGATGTTCGCTCGGCCGCGCCTTTTGATCTGGCCCCAGTTCGTCACGGCTGCACGCATTAACAACAAGAAAGTCAACTCAGGAGTTATTAAATTTCTGATAGATAAGTTTCGGGAATACCGGATAAAGCCGGCGCGTAGCCCTGGGTAATAGGCAGGAGTTAGAGCTAAGCTGTGGTGATGCTGGCTCGTCTACGCGCTGAAGCCTCACAGGCCCGCACGAGCCTCCTCCTACCCCCGATCCCCCCACCCACCCTCCCGCCGCTTCCTGCCCATGCCGATGTGGCCGCCAGCCAGCGGCTTGTAGACGGCGGCGGAGGCAAAGCATATCGTCGAAACCTAAACAACCACGCGGAAACACAAAACAGCATCATCCCCCTTTTTGCTTTTGGTTCTTGGAGAGAGTCGCAGTCAGATGTCGCAGGGAGTGCTTTGACATTTCCAGCCCTGCTTCAGGCACACTCCTGTCCAACCCAAATTGCCGACTCAGGGTAAAATGTGACCAAGCCGCAGATGAAGACGCACAGATCCTGAGAGAGGGGACCTGAGCTGCTGCCGGCTTGGGCTCGTCTTTCCATCACTTCTGCTTTGGATTCGGCTTGCTCCCACTGGAACCTCCTCATGAGAAAGCGCGACTCGGAGGCGGAGGAGAGGAGTGTGGGGTTGGGTTGGGGGGGACCTGACTCCACGTCTGGCTCCGTGCACGTTTCGGCCTCTCTTTCCCACCCTCTTTCACCTCTTCCTCTCCTCTCGTCGCACGTTTCTGTCTCCTCCAATCTCCCTGTCCCCCCCATGCTGCTTTTCATGCTTTGAGTCCTCGGACTTCACTCGCTTTGTTTACGTTCCTCGAACTTTTTAACTCTCGTCCGCTGCGAGCGCTCCAGCTCGTGTCGTGAGAAACCCCTCGGCTTTCTGATAAGAATGATTACCGCCGATAACAAACTGAGTCGCTCTTAAGTCCCTGACTGCCTCCTGTCCCTTTTTTAACTTGGCTCAGGCTGTCTATAAGGGGACCTAATTGTCTCCAGTGTCCAGAGTTCCAGTGGATTTTTTCAGCATCTGCACAGATTTTCTTGTGAACACTCTCCAGACTTGCGATTCCTCACCAATCCCTCTGAAACTTGAAATGCACATTGGTGCTGGTTAGGAGATGAAAACCAGCAGGTTCTCTGTCTCCTCTGTAAGAGAGCAGCAAAAATGTTGAAGCATATAGAGCAGACTTTTGAGTGGCGCTGTCATGTGACCTATTACAGAGAAGAAAGAAGGAGCGAACAAGCTGCGTTTATAAGACGATGACGTCCTCTTGCAACCAGTAGCAACCCATGTGCGTTTCCCAAATGCATCAAATCTGTGACCTTTTCCCAAGAAGAAACGTTATGAGTTGAAATATTTACCAGTTGAATCCAGTACAGATAAAACAAATCCACGGGTGCTTCAAAGCCCGTCTTCCAGGGTGTCCGCGTCGAGCACGCCCCCCCCCCCCCCCTTAAACACGGCTTCAGCCTCATTGGACAGCGGGACATATACAAGCCACAAAAGCGGGGCTTTTTTCCAGGAGCAAACTTTTAGGCTGCAGAGTCGGCGAGCTGTGCGATCCGGTCCCTTCAAACGCCAGTGTTTACCTGAGAGCCCCGTAGCCACACAGGCAGCGGCACGGCAGCGGTCCAAGGCCCAGCAACACCATGGCACTCGCGCTGATACGGTGCAGCTGCTGGCGGCAGCGGTTGGCGGGCAGCAGGGGCCACTGCGTGTGCCTCATAAACCAGCACACACATGTACAGAACAAGACGAGCACTCCCCACTCACCAACCCCCCCACCCACCCATATCCTGTGCACTCCTGACTCAACAATCTCATCCCTCCCTCATCAAAGTCTTTCGCCGCACTCTTTCAGACCCTTTGTCTCCCCAGGAAAAGCACCATTCGATCCTCTTCCTTCCAATCGTTTCTTTTTTTAATCGAGCTGATCCAACCGACATCATCCTGTGGTCCAAACCTCGGATGTGCTGAAAGGTCTCCGTATTGAATTATTTTCCCACCCGAATTGTTTAAGCTTGTCATTTGTAGTTGTTTGATCAAGTCTCCTGAAAATAGCTGAGGGGAAGGTCAAAACGAAGGTCAGACACCCAAAAAATGACCATGAGTATGACAGTGGGAGTGATGCTCCAGAGGTTAAAAAAAGAAAAGTGACCTGAAGGGAAGCGAGGAAGGTTGCGCTCGGGCAAAAAGGGAAACCTTGCATTTCTCACCTGCTTGGTTCTTGAACCCGGCTTGAATATTCGTAAATGTGGCGGACCTGTTGGCAGGGAGACAGCGGGATGACGCTGGTCAAAGTTCTTCCTTCGCTTCGTGACAGCTGGCCCGCGCCGCGCGGGACAGTACATTCCTGTGCACTTCCTCCCACTGACACTCGGTCAGGATAACGGGTGGCCGCGACAGCTGGATTCCACGGACGGCACACACGAGAACACATCCCAAGCATGCAGGATACGTGGCTGCTCCTATCAGCATCGCCTGAATGCCGATGAATTACCGTCTTCATTGGAACTGATGGACAGTGTGATGATCCAGACTCTGGGTGTTTGCAAATTCCCTTTGCTGAGTTTGGACATCATTGTTTGATTTTTTTGTGGTTTTTGGCTATTTTAGCTTGTCACATCTGCTTCGTTGAAAACACTAGAAATCACACCAAACACTAACAGTCATATTTTGATGGAGACGTCTGCACAGTTGGCCAGTAAACACGCTGAGGCTGGAATGCGGTGCTGCGGGTTGCTGACCATCATCGAACACCCCCGCCGCCACACTCCTGTTGTATATGATGCGCACTTAGATCTGTCTGATTTGGTATACGAGCTGGCTGTGCAGCTCCCTTTGTCTCTTTATCACACTCTCCCACACACACTTGTGAGTGGTTCCAGACAGTTCAGATGAGACTTGTCACGTCCGTTGACACAGGGCCCAATTAAAGGGGAGGATTAAGCCGGGGGCTGGGTGACCTCCTCAGGAATCTGCCCGAGACGCTGTGTGTACACTGTCAGCCCCCTCTGACAGGACCTTCCCTTTAAGCACTTTCACCTGCTAATTAAGACGCCGCGCCACCGGGCCAGCATGTGTGCGTGCACGTGCACCTGTGTGATCTGTGGCCATTCTCCACACACACACAGATACACTAGATTTGCAGCTCCAGAGGCATCAATGTAAATATTTGACTCTGAGACTGTATGGGGGGGGGGGTTCTGAAACCCACGCTGGCCCACGTCAGGGTGTGCGGCTAACGGCCAACAGATAGCACCTATCTCTCATAACATTGAATCGTGACGCGCCTTTTGGTGCGTGCATCCTTGGTCGGTGTGTGTCGAGCCCCCCCCCCCCCCTCCTCCAGTAACAAAGGCCGGCCTGTGTTTATGGTGTGAGGAGATTAGAATGGACGGCAGCGAGGCAGGGGCAGTGAGCTGTTGCCGGACAAAGTTCCTTGATGACTGATTAGCAGTCGCCCCCGGTGTTTTACCCTGTTGTCACTCGTTTCTCTTTGGTACTCCTTGTAATTAGCAAACTGGAAACAGACGTCTGGGAAATAGGGGGGGGGGGGGGTAATGACTTTCAGGTCTAACACGGAGGTGGGCGTGTTGATGAGGAGGTGAAAAGGTCAAACTGAGGAATGACCAGGAAGAAAATTTAATTCACCATGTGGACTCGTGTCATTGTTTAAACTCTTGAAGGCCACAAGGGGGCGAAGTATCGAGCAAAACCCACAAAGCAAACCCGTTTTAATCAGGAAGTCAAGCAAAACAAATGCATGTTGAACAAAAGGTGCAAACAAGTAGCCCCGTCAAAGCGCACAATCGGGTTCAATAACTTACGTTTTTCAACTGCCCACATTCACACGCTCACAAGTTGTGAATTTTGTAGCACTGACAGCAGGTGCAGGTTTTAAATAGAAGCCACTGCCCGCTATAAATAGCTCGATAAGAGTGGTGAGACTGAACCAAAACAATGAGCTGAACAGCATGGAAATGTTCTGTGGAGCTGATGGAGGCTGCAGACTCCCAGCTCCCCGTGTCGCAGACACGTTTAATCAACTGGCTGTAATCGAGACAGATATCTGAAATACCTCAACTTTTAAAACATTGTTTTTATTGTTTTTAGAACGAGTCAAAAAGCTGAAACGGCACCGGGTGAAGCTGAGATTGTTTTGAATTCACGTCAGTATAGTTTTTGAGCTCCAGGGAAAAACTGTTGTCCCATTAGCATGTTTAAAGATTGTTTGTGTATCTTCAGCTCACCAGGGTGGAGAGAGAATAGCTTTGCTAATGAGCTAGCCTAAGGAGGTCTTACTTAAAGACAGTCGTTCTTCCAAACTTGCCACTAAATTCGTTCTAAAACACTGATCACCAAACATTTGTTCTCCAAAATAAAAGCTCTGGGGCCTCATGTACAAAGGGTGCGTACGCACAAAAAAGTGGCGTACGCACTTTTTCACGCCAACGTTCAGATGTA
>JAUESE010000101.1:2689238-2705353 GCA_032274725.1 Malacoctenus triangulatus
CACACACACACACACACACACACACACACACACACACACACACACACACACACACACACACACACACACACCTACCCCTCTGAGCTGATTCCCCTCGGGGGGGCGAACTGGAGCCACGTTGTATATGAACAGATTTAGCTTGTCTTCGTTTGTTTAGGCTGATCATTTACCTTCTTTTAATCTCAGTTCTAAAACATAATCCCAAATACTTGAGAAAGTGCAGTCTGGGGGCTTTTTGGCCCTCAAAAGACCACCCATAGGAAGTGACCCCCTCTGCTTCGCCTCTGCTGCCCTCCCATGGTGTCAGATGAACTGCGCCGCCCTGCCCCCGCCTCCCCACCCTCCCCAGCTGACCGCTGGACTGAGTTGAACTGGTGCAGGTGCCACATTCCTGCATAACGAGTAACCCCCCCCTTCCCCCGCCAGCATAGCTGCCTCCATGATCCCCCTCATTGGCCCGTCACTCACTCGAGGTGACCTCATCCCCAACGTTCGCCAGCTCCAACGGTCACCACATTGAACTTGGTTCCAGAGTGCAGCTGTTTACATCAAGTTGGAGTTGCACCTCTTAAACGTTTGGGCCTGGACCATCGGCAGCTGCCTGGGTCCCGTCAGACTTGAAGGGTCCACTCAGGGCGCCAAATGTCACTCTGAGGCCTTTTGGCGTCCAAAATTCGAACTGGTTTACAAACCGACTGTCCGCTCTGTGACACCGGTGAATCACCACAGAGCTGCTGGATACAGTCTAAGCTGTATGTAGCCCATTGAAGGCAAACAGAGACACAGAGCCAATAAAGAAACCTGACAAAATGGTTCACTTTTATTGCACGCTGTCGTGCAATCTTGTTGTTTGGAATCAGGTGTCTGTGAAACAGATCCCAGAATAAACCAGCACTCAACATCTTAACAGAACAGATCTTTGAATAAAGCTGAAAGAAAGGTCTGTTATTGCATTTTCATGCAACATAAACAACGCGTCCACCAGCATTAATGACGTTTGATTTACGCAAACTATGGACTGAAGTTCTGTTTTCTTTTCTGTGAAGCATCAGCTTCCAGCACCCCCCTCCCCCCCCTTCACATGTCAGATCTTTTATGACATTCCAGTGCAGCCAAACACTGGCAGTCACACACGCTCACACTCATACAGAGGCAGGAGCCTTAAAAAACAAGTGCACCAAACAGTTCAGGTGGCTCCAGTTTTGTATGCGATCAAACCAGGGGTCAAGAGATGAGACTGTACAGCAGAGAGACTGTACAGCAGGGATCCTCAAAGTCCCAGACAAATTTATGTTTTAATTAGGAAACGTCGTTGTTACCTTAAGTCAAATTTTATACAGCGGTGTGTCTCAACTTTCTGTGACGGCCAACCTGCCCTCTGTCAGAAACAGGAGTGTGAGCAGAGGGTTTCTGTCAATGACAAGAACCAGCAGCCAATCCGTACATAGGGCATAGAGTAGGGCGGGTATTTGTAACAACAACTCTGCTAGCAAACTGAAACCTGTGTTGTTTGAGAGCTTGTGAAATGCACTGCAGGGAGAAAAAGCTGTCCTTGTCAGTTTATTAGGAAGAGGAAAGTGGACCAAGAAAACAGAGACTTTAAAGAGGAATGGACGGAAAACATGCCTTCATTTTCATTTCATTGTTCAGGTTTTATTTATTTGTTATTTTTGTAATATTTTTGTCAATATTTTTTGTTTTGATTATTATTGCCATAGTTTTGTAAGTTGTCTGTGCTTGAAAGAAAGCAAAGACAAAAATTTCGATTAATGAATTAATGAATTTTGAACATTTTTCCGGTCCTCTGGCCTTCAGTGGAGAGTAAATATGGACCTCTGAAAAAAAAGTTTGAGGCCCCCTGCTGTACAGTGACAAGCACTCTGACCTGACAGTCGGAGGGTCATGGGCTCGTGTCCCGTCACGGGTGTAGGATGAGACTGGTAGGATGAAAATACGGGCACTAAGGTGAGACGCACAGTGATGCAGGAGAGGCGCTTGTACTTAAACACTTGAACTTCACAGTTTGAATCCAGTTGTGGATATTCCAACTTGAACCTCATCGAGAGACTTCCAAATAAACCTTTTTCTTTCAAACCTTTCAACAGGGCAGCACAAGCAGAGACCCACCCGATCAAAGCCAGGAAGAAGGTCTGATGGGTGCTAACAACAGCCAGGCCACGCCCCCAATCCCAGTCCCAGCCATTGTCAAGGTGAGCCACTCATCGCCACTGGTTTCCATGTCGGTTCTCCACTCGGGCCTCCTCGGGCCTAACCCTGCCGCGTCCTCGCCTCCAAACAGTCCAAGACGTCGGACAAGAACCGACACAAGAAGCCCAAAGATGTGAAGCCCAAAGTGAAGAAGCTCAAGTACCACCAGTACATTCCGCCCGACCAGAAGGCCGAGAAGTCCCCCCCGCCCATGGACTCAGCCTACGCTCGGCTCCTCCAGCAGCAGCAGCTCTTCCTGCAGCTGCAGATCCTCAGCCAGCAGAAGCACGCGCAGGCTCATTCTCAGACACAGCAGTCACCGCAGCAACAACAGCAGCAGCAGCACATGCACACTCAGCAGACGCAGTCCCAGGTGCAGCAGAGGCAGCCTGCATTCAGCTACCAGCCTCATCCAGCAGCCCACATCCAGAAGTGAGTGTTGTTTCAGAAGCACTCCTCTCACGCTCTTCTCATTTTGTCCAATCGCTGAAGTTGCACTGACTGTCCTTCCCTTGGCTTCCTCCAGGGGAACCAGTGAGCAGCTATCAGCTTGTCCATCCAGCGGTCCGTCCAGCGCGCCCAACAGCAACTCCTCCTCACCTGTCAAGACCCCATATCCCAGCCAGAGCTGCATCTCGCCGGTCAAACCCGGGCCGCTTCCCGCCAACCTGGATGACCTGAAAGTGAGTGTGACCTCAGATAAAACCCGAATGCAACGAATGCGTCTGATGCTTTAACTCCGTCGTTTGCTCCGTAAGGTGTCCGAGCTCAGGCAGCACCTGCGTATCCGCGGCATGCCCGTCTCGGGCACAAAGACCGCCCTCATCGAGCGGCTCCGCCCCTTTAAGGACTCCAACGCCGGCTCCTCACCCTCAGGCTCCTCCGACATCACCACGGTAACCTTCCCCGTCACGCCCACAGGCTCTCTGTCATCCTACCAGTCCCCATCCTCGTCCAGCGCCCTGTCCCAGGGGGGTTACTACCCTTACCCGAGCACCTCTTCCACCCCACCCATCTCGCCGGCTTCCTCTGAGCTCTCCCTCAGCGGCTCACTGCCCGACAGCTTCAGCGACGTGCCCATGTCCTCGCCAACACAGTTCGCCCTGCACCCGTCCCCGGCCCAGCTGTGCATAGAGGACGGTCTGGCGGGGGGGCAGCGGCTGGGAGAGGGGGGAGGGATGGACGGCTTGGAGGCTGAGAAGGACAAGATGCTGGTGGAGAAGCAGAAGGTGATCGAGGAGCTGACGTGGAAGTTGCACCAGGAGCAGAGACAGGTGGGCCACGGGGGGCTTTATCTGTGACATAACAGGAAGTTACGCATGCAGGACCCCACCCCCACCCCCCACCCCCCATGAAGGCAGCTCGAATGCTTTAGCTATTATAACGCCTTCAAAGGAGGTTTAAGTAAGCCAAGTTATTTTAATAATACAAGTATACATTACTCACCATTACTCTAAGTATTCTGTTTCCTACAACTTTTTCCAAAGCTAAATGAGTGACTGGTGAGCTGCGGTGGGACAAACGTTCCCTAAGGCCCCCGCCCCCCCACCCCCTGAACTTCTTACAATACTTGCACTTGACGCTGATTGTCAGTGGACTTAATGAGCAACCAGAGAGAACACTCACTCGAAAACAAGCCCACTTTGTGATGCACGACACGTAATTGAGTCCATTTTTGTAGACATTTCTATTGCGTGTCAGTAACTCCACAATGTGAACCAACTGGAGTTCAAAATACTCTGATGAATACGAGCTGATTGGCTGGAAACAAAGCGTCTAACAGGAACTCGTCCATCACTCACATACTTACTGATGTGTTCTCACTCAGGTCGAGGAGCTGAAGATGCAGCTCCACAAGAGGAAGCGCTGTTACGGAGCCACACAGGACGCGGCCCCACCCCCGCCCCCGCCCCACCCCTCCCTGCACCACCACCCGCAGCAGCCGCTGCCGCCGGCCACGATGGGCCAGCACTTCTTCGGGGTGACCATAAAGCAGGAGCCCATGTCACTGTCCTCCAGCTGCCCGCTGTCCTCGTCCAAGCAGCTCAAGAGTCCGTCCAACAGCTGCATGGAAGACATGGGACACTGCAACCCCCCCAACATGGCCAACATGGGGGGCTCCGGTGGCCCACAGTGTATGGACACCGGCCCCACTGCCGGGAGCCCCCCCACCATGTCCGCCTTCCTCAGCCCGCAGTGCTCGCCGCAGGACTCTCCCATCGGAAAAGCCAACGGCAGCCCCCAACCCTCGTCCCCCAACAACCCCTACCTGCTGTCCCCTCCCTTAGGCAGGGAGGGCTGCGCTCACCCCCGAGCACGCAGCATGCAGGTACAATGCCATGCCAACCATTGCTATGGTGGCTTATGACGATGCTAAGCTAGGCTACCTTTCTTTTCGTACCCAGGTGGAAGTGTTCATCGTTGTTTTGCCTTTTTGCCTAACGACAGATGCCACAGAAGAGCGGTGGCGGTGGCGGGGGCGGCGGGGGCGGTGGCGGGGGCCTGCCCGTGAACTGCCCTTACCCCTCCGACCAGAGAAGCCTGCCAGGCATCTTCCCCGGCTCGGCCGACTGCGGCCTCAGCAGCAGCAGCGGCAAGACCGAGAGCCACGGCATGCAGCCTAAGGTACCCGCCTCGGGACCGCCCCACCTCCGCTATTTGTCACGTCGTCACCTGAGTCACCTCACACTCACAGGACCGTCCCCCCCCTTCTCTTCCATCCATTCCCACTCTGTACGATTGTCGTTTGTTGTGAGTTGCGATGTCACTGTCGTCATAGCGACACCACAGACCGCCAACCCATCTTTCATTGGACCACCACAGCCTTGTAGCCTTTCAGCACATGTA
Organism: Malacoctenus triangulatus; assembly: GCA_032274725.1. Classification (NCBI taxonomy): domain Eukaryota; kingdom Metazoa; phylum Chordata; class Actinopteri; order Blenniiformes; family Labrisomidae; genus Malacoctenus; species Malacoctenus triangulatus. The sequence goes on from JAUESE010000101.1 coordinate 2,694,294, forward strand.
GCAGACTCATTTTGGGTATTCTCCCCTATCGTTTGCTAACGTCACTTCTCACTCATTTTCCATGTAGATGTCAGTAATGCAGTCCCCTCGGTGTGCTGGCCAAAAGTGCCAGGTCTCCCCCCCTGCCTTCAGTAGCTCAGATTCAGATGCATCAGACATAAGACAGCCCCCATGCTATGAGGATGCAGTGAAGCAGGTAAACCCCCAAACCGTGCTCCAATTCAATAAAGATGGCTGGCCAGAGGTTGTTAACCCTCTTTTTTGGTTGGCGTTGCTCTAATCCCACTTTTCCCCACCTGTCCTCTCCAGCTGTCCTCTGCCCCTCTCCCTCCGAAGTCACCACTTGTGCCACACCTCGTCTTCCCACCCAATCACTTTGTTCACCGCACTAACATATTGATCTGTGAATAAGAGCAGGTTAAAAGTACCTGTCAGTCGGAGCCCACCAACTTTGGGGCATCTCGTAATTGGACTCCAGCTTCCAGCAATTTTATCTATATAGCGCCATTTCCAACACAGTCGTCTCAGGGCGATACACATCTGAAAGTGAAGAAGAAACCCAACAAATCCACATGAGCAAGCGGTTGGTGACAGTGAAGAGGAAAAACTCCTTTAACAGGAAGAAACCTCCAGCAGGACCAGACTCAGAGGTGGAGGCTTACTGTCTTTGCCGGTTGGTGTTGGTAGATAGAAAGAGAAGAATAGAACAGCGGCAAAATGTTTACATCCAATATAGAAGATGACATTGATTCATGAGTTAATTCACATGCTTGCAGTCTTGCTGAGGGCAGGAAGTACTGCACATCAGATTCCTCACTGCAGCAGAGAACCTATAGGAGATACAAAAAGGACAGAGGACGGATGGCAGGAGAGACACATGGGGTTAGTGACATGCAGTGGCAACATTTAAGGAGTGCTGCATGGTTAGTTGCAAGCTTTATTGAATGGAAAAGTTCTAGGACTGTTCTTGAAAGCTGACACTGTGTTCACTTGAGGAACCTGATAGCTGAAAGTTCTGCCTCCCACTCAACTTTTAGATATTCTAGGAACTTTCAACAATCCAGCACTTTGAGAACAAAGAGTTCTGCTAGGCTGATATGGCACCAACAGCTCCCCAACATATGAGGGGGCCTGGTTGTTTCAAGCTTTAGAGGTTAAGAGAAGGATCTGAAATTCTACTCTAAATTTCACCGGAGGCCAGTGGAGTCTACCGGCAGGACATTCCTCCTGAGTCCTGCAAGCATGTGGCATCGAGTGCATGTTATTTGACACCAGCCTCACTGTCTGCAGCAACGCATGGATGAGCTTGAAATACCAGGAAGATGGTGAGGACGCTCGCCCACTCTGACCACAGGCGGCTAACACGAGCGCCACGACGCGACTTTGTCTCTGTGCCGTCTGTTTTTCCAGGCTCCGGCCTGACCTTTCTGTTCAAGTGCTTCCCCCCACTCTCACCTAACCTGATGGCCCCCCTACCCTTAAATGTGGCCGCACAGAAGTTTGTTGTAAACACCCGAACGTTATTCAGTTAGAAAAAGACTCCTCCCACTTTTTTCTTGTAGCAACTGACCCGGAGCCAGCAGATGGACGAACTCCTGGACGTGCTCATAGAAAGTGGAGGTAAGACATCAGACTTGCAGTGGAGTCCAGGATGAACGCCATGGAAATGCCGCCTCAATTGCACCCCCCCCTCTTGTTTCTCTGTTTCAAGAGATGCCAGCTAACACCAGAGAAGAGAGGGAGAGGTCCTCTGTAACCAAAGTTGTGCCTCACCTTACTGTGTCCCCAGGGTGTCCCGGCCTTGTCCTTCCCAGGTTCCACCGCCAGTACGAGCACCCGTCGCCCACCCAGCTCCCCTACGACCACCCGGCCAATCACATCAGTGAGAGCCACCTGGAGAGCCTACTGGGCAGCCCTGTTGGGCGGGCCGCTGAGGCCGCCCTCCTCAAGCTCGCTGCCGAGGACGGGGGGCAGGAGGAGGGGGATGGGGGCGGGGACGGCGAGGGATACGGCAGCCCCGCCAACAACCATCACCACCACCACCACCACCACCAACACCACAACCACCACCATCACCGCCACCACCCACACCACCCGCTGCAGGACAAGCTCCTGGCCAACAGGGACCTGATGGACACCCCGCTGTCGCCCATGGGCAAGGTGGCGCCGGGTGTCCCCGAGGTGCAGGGCATGGTCAGCATGGCTTTCAGCGACGCGCCGTGGGAGACCATGGAGTGGCTGGATCTGACGCCACCCAGCAACGCCAACACCTTCAGCGGCGTGGCCCCACCCAGCACGTCGAGCATCTTTAACACCGAGTTCCTGGACGTTACGGACATTAACTTGAACTCTGCCATGGACCTGCACTTGGAGCACTGGTGAACGCAGCGCTGACCCCCCACCCCCTCCCTCACCCCTCCACCAGCTGAGACCAGCTTCGGACTGGTGAGCTGTACCCCCCTCCCATAGCTTCAATTCAAGTGCCAAAAAGTTCTACATTAAACCAGACCACTGAGCGACATTCACCAGCCCCCCCCCCCCCCTCGTGCCTTCCTCACACAACCTTTGTCCCTTCTTTTTTGGACAACGATGCGCACAAGTACCGAAGCTCGGCAGACACGTGGAGGACTGTCCCTCCGGAGCGGGCAGACGGTGGTTCCAAGTGCCTTTTTCATCATTTTTGACAACCGTTCATAGACGTCCTCCGTCCACATTTGTATTACTGGAAGAAAGAAAAAGCAAAACAAAACACACAAACCCAGGATGAATTGGATCACTTAGTCATGGCCATTTTGTAAATATCACTGGTTTGTGTACGGATGGAGGCCTTTTTTGTGTGTGAGCAGTGTGGGGAGAGGACACAAACCACAAATCAAGCGCAACATGTAACCAAAGTTTCAAAGTTTTGCTGTAAATATAATGAAAGTTTAAAAGAAAAAAAATACTGTCACTGTGCACCTCTAAGCTTTTAATACACACCCGTCACAGTTTGCTTTAGCATAAAAAAATATGTGTGTAGGAAATTTTTTGAAGGAGTATTTTTTTGTACACAGCTATTTTCACTCTGGCATATTTTATCCACAGGATGACAGTTTGCAGAGAGAAGCCACTTAGAGCCTCTGAAGCCTTCGGTCTAATGAGCGTCCCTCCTGCAGACGGATGTGCCTTATTCGGAGCATCTTGTGTACTCCAAAGAGTTTATATATATTCAGGTCCCTTTTTGGGGTTTTTTTCTAACTTTGTATCAAACAGTGGTTCCCCTGAAAATCTGTGGACCAGATCTGGCACCCCAGCCATTTTTTGTGCCTCGGTCATCATGTCTGTTGGTCAGTTTTTCCCTTAGCAGCAGCAGCAGCAGGCTTTTTTTTTCATCACATTTAGATGTCGTCTGTGAGTATCAACAAGGTCTTTTTTTTGTTGAGCCAGCATCCCTTCTTTTATGGTACATGATTGTTGTGTATCTTCTCTGGTTCATGCGAGGAGTGATGAAGAAAGTCTCTGCTGACACAGTCTTGGAGTTTCCTCAGTCGTTTATTACAAGTACAATGTCGAAATGAGTTGTCCACACAGAACTCAGAGAAAGAGTAGCCAATATCTTTCTGACTAAGTTTTCCTGGTTTTCCGTTCATATGAGTTGCTGACTCTGCCCCTTTTGTTCTCCAAGAATTTCTTTGAAACGCGCACAAGCAAATTATCTCCTTTTATCTATGGTCATTCATCCTATCCTGGCCTTCTCCCCTTAAACTTACCTTCTTTACTTAGGCTTAAAAGGTAGTAAATTCCAGAGCTCCTGGTGGCAATTCCTCCTTTGTCACAGCAGGCGGAGGAAAAGATACCACATTATCAAATTGTAGCTACCCGCTTCTTCTCCAATGGCGTTCTTCCATTCCTCCCTCCTCAGACACACACACACACACACACACACACACACACACACACACACACACACACACAAACAGGTAGTAGAGCTGCCCTGAGTGGGTACCGATGGAAAAGCACCAAGAAGGAAGACCCTAAGAAATGATGTCAAGAAGCCCCCACCCCCACCCCCACCCCCCACCCCTTTCCCCCATTTCATTCCAGAACACTGAACATTTCTAAGAGCTTAAACCCTTCGACTCACTGATGGGACGCAACGCTGGAAGGGGTTTTTTTGGGTCCCCTTCCTGTTGATTTTACCACCCTGGTACGAAAAAACCCCTAGCACGATCCAAAGACTGATTCCTTTCATCTCTGTTTTTTTTTCTTCTTTTTTTGGGTTGTATTGAGTTTTTCTGGCCACTTTTATTTATTCTTTGTTTTTCCATGTTTATGCCAATGCTGTGTTCATGCTGACATTCCTCCCGAGAGCAAATTGGGGATATATTTTTGGATTAGCCAAGCAAACGTTCACCACCTCCGACAGAACGCCCCCTTTTGAAACGTGCGCTCTTAATGACTCCTCCCGAGGAATGACGGGATTTTGTGATTGTTGGTGCTTGCGAAGAGAAAAATGTAATAATATATTAGCTGTGAATACTGCAGGGTGAACGCCCACTGGCGTCTGTCCCGACATTCAGCCGGGACGTCCAGCAAAGACGTTACAATCGTCTGTTTTTGGCTCGGGTCAAAGAAACCACCTCCCCTTTGGTTCCAATCGCTATTTAGATAATAGAAGTACATAATCTGATAACTCAAACTAACACCTGGTGCTCTTTAATCCTTTTTGATACTCTTGTCATGATGTTACCCAATGAAAGTCACTCCAGCCACTAGAGGTCGCCAGACAACCTAAAAAAAAAATCATATCAGGGAAAGAAGCTTTAAAAAAAACCTGATTCCTCTGAGGTCGTCAAAAGAACATTTCAAACAATGTATACCGAAGGAAACTTTTCTTTTGATGCGATGTTGGGAGATGCCGCTCTCGTCAGTCGGGCTTCTTCTTGTGTCCTGCTCTGACCAAACGTCATTTCTTCCTGTTTCCGTGGTCACACGCTGCCCATTCATGAATGTAAGCCAAAGCGTGCGAGACCCCCCACCCCCTCCCTCCACCTCTGACAGGAGCCTCCATGTTGCTTGGCCACTGACTTGCTTGACTATTGTACAAACCAGTATCTTTTGCTTGCCTCCGTGTATACTACAGAAAGAAGAGCAATAAACTTAATCACAGCAAGACCATTTCTGCAGTTGCTTTTTATTCACGCCCAGTCCACAAGAAGCACACGGTACAGGTCGTCAGGCTTTTCCACGGGAACTTTATTTGTAACCATTGATAAAGATACAATATAATATCAATTGCCCTTAATATCATCTTAGAATCTAATATGAACATTCTAGTAAATTGCAATTTTTTTACAAGTACCCTGGAGATTTGGTATTCACCAGCGGTAAGTTAGCTTTCCTGGAAACACGCCCCCACGACAGTAGGGAGGGCCATGGGGCGGCGGACCCGGCCCCCCATCCATGGGCTTTCTCAGGAGGGGGGTCTGCACCATTTCGCATTGCAGGTAAAAAAAAAAAAAAAAAAAAAAAAAAAAAAAATGGAAAGAAAAACAAAAGACAAAACTCCCATGAAGACAACGGTGTCATGCACACGACGCAGCTCCACCTGCCAGCTTCTGATGGTTGGCCTAATCCACCCCACCCCCCACCCGGACCAGCTGCGAGGGTTCCAAGAAACCACCCTGAAACGGTTGCACCCGACCTCACGCCCAGGTGATGGTGGTCTATTTTATTTTATTTTCGCAAACTCATCTCGACTTCACACCTTTGATGTTTTCTCACACTCCAAGCACTTTGCACTGGCACCTACTTGGCTCTACACCGGCTCGACTACTCCACACCGTTTTGGCGTCCCGCCTTATTGTGGGTGTGGTTATCAGAGCAATGCGAAACTGCATTCGTAGGCAGAACCAACTCTGAATGAAGGGGTTACTCACTGGCCAATTGGATGCCTACGGTCTGGTGACGTCATGTTTTCAATTTGGCACCAAGTTCAAGTGGGAACTAAAAAAGTATTTAACAGCAGGAACTATTATCTTAATGGAAATGTCTAAGAACCAAGTTGAGCCAAGTAGGTGCTGGTGGGAAATTCCCACCTCGCTGCAAAGTGGCGACTTTGAATCACAAAACTTCATGTCATGTTTAATTTCTTACAAATAAATATGCCAGCTTTTCATTGAAAGGAATAGGCCACCCCTAGACGAAATTTAGTCCCTTACCATGTTCCCCTGAGTTGGATAAGTGAGCAAAAGCGTTTTTTTATTCAGCCCCGTGATTGTCTGTATCCAGAAGCGCAGCGTTAGCATAGATTGCTGTAAGTGGATGTTGCCAGTTAGCCAGTCATTCACAAAATAGTCATAAAGGAACTCAAGAATTTCCCTAATTTCATTGTTTGACCTGTACATTCAAGCTGAGTTCAAATATCAATGCCAATATCACGAAGGGGTTTACCTAGGACAGACAAACTCTTTGGACTACATTCGGGCAAAGCACATACTGTAACCAATCAACTGTGAATTTTACAGTGATTAACTGGCAGCAATTGACAAGTTATTGTAAAAAAAAATTACAGTGATTCACTGACAACAATTTCCACAAATTACTGTAAAACAAAAAAAATTTTAAAAAGTTTTGCAGCTATAGAGGTAAATACATGACACACGCACATTTTTAGATTGTGGGAGGAAGCCGACGTACCCAGAGTGAACTCACAAATGCACATGTTGCCTGCATAGTGCACACAGAAATGCCCCCACCTGGATGCAAACCCAGGACCTTCGCTTCGGCAGGCGATCATGCCAACAAATACACCATCGCGAAGCTACTTATACATGTACCCTCCTAGCTCAAACCATTTGAGTGCTATTTAAAAATCCCTGTTTCACAACATCTCCTTCAATGTTTGGCTGAGACAAAGAAACCATTTCTGACCCTTGCTGTCGTTTCCTAAAGTACACAATATGTCACGGTAACTTTGAATTTCTACAGTACAGGTTACAATACTCCCCAGAGTAGACTACACAATATGCTACTTTGAATTTTTACAATACTAAACTGCTTGCTGCTATTGACTAAAAGTACATGTTATTGTATATCTTGATATATTAACCAACTGTGCATTTCTATAATACCATGCTGGTTGATTTCCCAGAATACACGATATTACTTTGAAATTTCTAATGGTTGCTGTAATTGTCCACAGTACATTACTGTGAAGTTTTGCACTGGTTGAGGTTTCTATTGTACATAATATGTGACTGTGAATTTCTACAGTACAATGAATACTGTGAACTTTATAGTACTGCACAGAGTATTACAATATTGTGACTGTGAATTTATAAAGTACTGCAATGATTATTGTAAATTTCTACAGTACTAACTACCACCATTTCCTACCATACACAATATGTTACTGCAAATTTCAATTATTGTGAATTTCTACAGGACTGTTATATTTGCTGTGATGTCCTACAGTCCACATTGTTATTGTGAAATTTCACACTACTGTACTTGTTGCTTTGGTTTTTACGGTCATGATATCACTGTGACTTACTACAATAGGACTTGATCTGCTGTAAATGTATATAGTACTATGTTCATACCATGATCTATACATTATTCTACTTCAGAAACATTCACAATAATCTACTTTACAGAAACACATTAAATTACTGTGTATTTCACAGTCATTAACAGAGCAGGCAAAGCACAGGCAAAGCCCCGCTGATAGGCACAATGTCACTGGAGCATCTGTGTTTGGTTTGAATGTACAGGCCAAACAATGAAATTAGGAAAATTCTGAGTTCATTTATGACTATTTTGTGAATAACTGGCTAACTGGCAACATCCAATTACAGCGATCTACGCTAAGCTAAGCTAACACTGCGCTTCTGGATACGGACAATCATGGGGCTGAATAAAAGACGCTTTTGCTCACTTATCCAACTCAGGGGAATATGGTAAGGGACTAAATTTCGTGTAGGTGTGGTCTATTTGTTTAAATCACACTACCCTCGGTGGGCCTCGAGTGTTATGCGTTTCAAGACCACCATCCGTCCATCTGAGTCATTTGGTTAACTAGCTGAACACCAAGAAGTGACACCTATGTTCCCCCATACAGAGGTGGCTCTCTGCGATCGGGACTGACGGCAGGTGGACCCCGGCAGAGCACCGCCCCCGCCCGGCACTGGACGACGGTGGGGTTGCGGTAGGGGCAGCTGGACTGCGGAGACGCACCTAAGTGCTACTACGTGGTTTGGCGTGGAGACATTCTGTCATCAGTGCGAGCAAGAGAGACGTGCCGATTCAGGGAGGAGCATGCCGAGTCCACGCTGACATTTCGGGTCAGAGAGCAGTAACTTAGTGAGAACGGACGCTTCTCTTCTTGTGGTTGTTGGATAGTTTATGATTTAGCAGCATTTTAGCAGTTTATTTTATTTGTTATGACAGGACAGAAAAAACGTACTGGTTCCCGCCAGCCTCTGTGGCAGCACAGCGTGTCTGTGATCAGTGTGGATGAACAGTTCTGCTGTACAGTGCTATGACGGGGCCACTGCGCCAGTGTCATGGCTCGTTTTCAGACCGCAGCATGAGCGTCCAGCGGCCTGCCACCCGAGCGGCACACCCCGTCGCCGCCCGCCGCGAAAACACCTGCGTCTGTGAACGCGCCCCAACTTGCGGGCAGAGCCTGCCAGGAACAGCAGATCAGATGTACTATATACATTAACATTTACACCCAAGGACATCCGTCCAGAAAAGAACTCGACATCAGGCAATGTAGCGTTGCATCAGCGCCAGTGCGTGCACGCCTCTTGTATGTTTGTTTTGTTGGAGTCACAAAAACAAGCTCTCTTTTCCCCAATTGTATTTTTTTCTCTCATTAGAAAAAGTAGAGGTTAGCTAAAGCAGACGCCTTTAAAATCAGTACTTTTTCCTGTAGTTTGCGAGAATTTGAGTTACTCGCATAATCGGACTGAAACATGAGTTCTCAGCGCACGTAAACAGCTTAGGCCTACTGGAATTGGACTATCCGTAGCTTGAGTAACATGATTGAAAGCTAACATTTGTGTTTCATATAACTGGAATGCCTAACTACCTTCTTACTTTGGAACGAAGAGTACCATTAGCAAGCAGCTAAAACTATTAAGTATGTAAAAATTCAAAGGGTACAATCAAATATTTATTGTATTTTTTTTACACATCTGTCCAATACGAAAAACTATTACATTAAAAAGCCAAATCTACGCATTGGTAACTGGCTTTGCAATGTCAGATAATATTAGAAAGTTTGGTTTTTGGTTGAAATGACACTTTTTGGCAATGTATACCAATAGCAGCTAGACATATTCACTTACATTGTTGCTAAGAAACGGTTTGAGTTCTAAGGTGACTCCATATTTTTTTTTTTTAAAGTTTAACAAAGCCAGCACTAAAGTTTAAATTGGACACACTGAGGCTTACCCCTGTGACTCAAACGTAAACAAAAACAGATGACGGTCACAACCTGGGGCCGCTGCTCAGGCCCCGTCCACACGAAGACCACGCTTTGAATCGCACAGCTGGTTCGTCCACCCAGAGCAGCGGCTTTCAGAGCCCCTCAAGACTTTTCAAAACAGAACAGAGTAAACAGAACTGAAAAGGTGCCGCTGAGTTTTCCGTGAGGCTGGTTCATTTACGCTGCTTCCATTTCTTCTTCTCTGTTTCGGCTGCAGCCTCACGGTGCCACTTACAGGCCTGGCATGCACACTACAGCCTTTTTCCAGCAGTTTTGTGCAGACAAACAATTTTACCGATGCGATTCTGCTTCCCCCCTTCATCTTCGTGTGGACACAGCCTTAGATGTGACAGATGTCAAAAGTCTCAGTCCTAATTCAAGACGAAGTCTCTCAGATTGCATATTGACATTAAAAGAAAAAAGTAAAGCCACGCTACCGAATCCATGAGCTTTTTAGAGACAAATACTTTTGCATACCCTTTCATTTAGCATGAGTAAAGGTGCTCACAACAACCTGCGTAAGTCTGTGCGTGTGTGTATGTGTACTTAGTTGGTTTGTCAGCATACATCTGTACATGTCAACAATTCAGAGGTGAACACACAAATGCATACATACGGTCCGCGATGTACAATCCATAAGGTGGCTTTTTGTTGTCGTTTTTTTTTCTCTTTGTTTTTGTTCGCGAGCGTCACTGTTCAACATCTTTATTTGGTAGATTCTGTAAATGTGTACAACGAGTTCAAGTATATATATATATATGTATTCCATTTATGTAGACTCTTATTCCTTTATCCGCACACACAAAGATGCATTTGCATTTTTACTGGGGGTGATGTCATGTCTTCAAGTTTGGCTGAAGGTGGGCAAAGTTATTTGACCGGGGGGGAGGGGGGATTGCCTCTGGATACTCATCACATTCCACCGGGTAATCGGGACTCAGTTCCTTTGTTTTTTTGTTGTTCTTTGGAACGCGTGAACGAACGGGTGATTCTACGTAACTAAGACGTCGAGCGTTGCATGACAAAGCGTAGTGCCCCCCCCCTTTTCAAAAACACGGTCAGTCGACATACATGGGCGAGATGGGCGAGGCGGGGATCTGGTCGAGGATGCGACACACGTAGCTGGCAACGTCTACGAAGCGCTCCTCGTACATCAGGATGAAGGAGTGTTTCTGAGGAGGAACATGGCGTTATAGAAAACGAGGTGTCCCTGTTTGTCACTATGAATAAGAACTATAATGATGGGAACTTACCAGAAGCTCCTTGTACTTTGGCCTTTTTGATTCGTCCTTTGTAAGGCTGAGGAAAAAAAACAAAAAACAACAATCAACGTACAACTACTAGCATCCCAGCGACTACTAGCGACCTTTGACCCGGTAGGACCTACCAGAGGTTAACAAAGTTGATGAACTTGGGGGAGAACTGTCGCTCCTCAGAGTTGCTGAGCTGAGGCGGCTCTCCTTTCACCACCTGCGTGAGCTGGTCGAAAACGCTGTTCCACTTTGGATACGGGAACCTTCCCGTGGCCAGCTCGTACTGCGGGGCACAAAACGAAGGTTGGGGGGGGGGGGGGGGGGGGGGGTTT
>JAUESE010000101.1:2705363-2726149 GCA_032274725.1 Malacoctenus triangulatus
CCCCCCCGACGTCACGTGGGCTGACGGTTGGGCTCGCTGTGGCTGGTTTAAATTGTTTGGAAGCTTACCAGAGTGATTCCCAAGCTCCACACGTCTGAGCGGACGTCGTAGCCCTGTCTGGAAGCACTGGGGTCTATCCGTTCAGGCTGAGAACATACAAAGAACCACCTGTGATCCAGAAGTTCGAAACCATGAAAGAGTGGTGCACCAATACCACCTAGTGGGCAAACTGCACCACACGCAGTCCCTTAAAACCGACCCACAATCACACACATCAGAGCAGGTGAAAGACCTTCAGGAAGCCGAGTTGAATAAAACAAACCACTCAGACATGATGTAATCTAACGCCTAAACCAGAGAGAAGCACTCTGGAGTTTATAAGGACAATCCCTCACCTTTTAATATTCCTCCAAAGCCTCGGTGAAAAATAAAAAGTGCGGCTTTCATTAAGTCGGACGTATTCAAAATGTGCCACAGCAGGTGTTTCCAGGAGCGATGGAGCCTCCTGATACCTGGACATGAGCATTAACAGGGGGCTTTGTGCCCTGGCTGCTTACCGCCATGTAAGGTCTGCAGCCTGCGTCTCTGGTCTTGGCTATGGAGTCCACCAGCTGACCGCTGATGCCGAAATCGCACAGCTTGATGTTGCCTCGCCGGTCCATGAGAATGTTGGAAGGTTTGATGTCTGTGGAGAAAAAAAAGGACGAAAATACAAAGGGAGAATGAAGCTCCTGGAATTAGACGCAGGCTTCATCTGCAGTGAATGAAGAAAACTCACCTCGGTGAATTATTTTCAAGTTTTCTTTTAAGTGGTTCAGTGCTTTAACAGTCTGCGAGACAAAATAAAAGCTTCTGGTCATGAGCTGGAGCAGGAACATGTAAAAATGTGCAGACGGAACAGGAAGTGATGCTTACTGCTAATGTTATCTTGCCTAATATTTCCTCTGGAATGACATCATCTAATGCACAATATACATATTTGTAGAATTTGTCTAATGAGGTAGACATGAGTTCCATGCAAATCCAACAGTCCCCCTGAAACAAAAAAGACAGCATGTTAGCTCCTCCAAGGAAGGGGGGGTCACCATGCAGGCGAGGGGGGGGGGGGGTGTCAGCACCGGATTGTCAGACCTCTCTGAAGAGGGCACCATAGAACTGAACAATGTAGGGACAGTCGCTGCTCCTCATCACCACATCCAGGTCCATCAGCAGCTGCTTCTGCTCCTTCTCGTCCACAGTGGAGCGAATCCTCTGCAAAGAACAACACAGAAACACAGGCAGTTGATTTCCAAACCTTGAGCGCTACTTCTTGACCACCGCTCGTTTCTGTCTTTTAAAAATAAACTCTCCCACAGCCTGGGGGGAGTCTCACCTTGACAGCCATGATCTGGCCCGTGGGCTTGTGGACCATCTTGTTGACGGAGCCGTACGCCCCCCGGCCGATCTCCCCGAGGTCCCGCAGGTCCTCGGCGGTGAAGTCACAATGCTGCTCCGGCGAGATCTTCAGCTTGCCCGACGACTCGATGCTGTGCGTCCGCAGGCGCTCTCTGCACAGGGTGGGGAGGGGGGCCCAGAGGATGAGGTGAGATAAAGGACAGGAGGAGGAGGAGGAGGAGGCGGCGGCGGCGGTCATAGGAAGGTGAAAGGGAGGGACGTTACAGAAAGGACAGTGTGGAGCCATGAGAGGAAAGACATGCATTATAGATAAATAGGAAATATAATGAATATTTCGGCAAGCTCCCTATGAGTTGAAACTCGTTAAAGACTCTCAGAAATCTTGAATAGCTCCATTCAAAACTGTTTTCGCTCTCTTTTCTTCCCATTGTAAACAAGTGTCCCCAATTTGCATATAGCAGTTTAACAAACAAGGTCCGTGAACTCTGGTGATTTCTGTCAACTTTGACAATCAGAACATCCGGTCTTCCCACACATTTACACCTACACAGTGAGGCTATTTATGGAGGACACGTCACAGTCTGAAAGAAATAATAATTTCAGCAGGATCTTATTAGCGCCCACAGAATCCTGTCGTTGACCAGAAAACACATTAGCTTGGAAGCAACAGCGCTCGGACGTCCGACTCGCATCCTGACGCTCCTACAACAAGCGGTCGAGGTGTTTTCTATCTTAATGTTTGAATCAGGAAAGATGAGTGAGAATCCTGGAGTATCACTTCACTTGGGTCCAGCAGGTCATGTGTTCTAATTGTGCCATGCACTCGTGAGTTCATCACATCGGCTGAGTTCCTGCTAAAGAAAAATGTTGGGTCCAATGACGATGCCATGGTTCTTCTCTACATTTTGACCCCATTTTGTTCCAGGACAAGTTTTCTGGCTCTCCTGAGCTTTTGTGGGTTTTCCCACAACAACAAGGGCTTGAAAGCCTGTTACAGCAAAAGAGCAACCAAGTCAAAGTATAATGATGCCTGTATTTGAGGAAATAGCCCAAAAATAAAAAAACATTCACACCTGCATGCTTTTTTTTTACTCCCAACTCCACCAAGCTTGCATGTGAGGCAAAATGACCAGAATGTCATGTAACTAGGCTGTAGGCCACCGGTTGGCCAGTGAGGATGAGTCATGACAGACACTTATTCCTTATTTTGGAAACCCAGCAACAGCGACTGCGTGTTCCCGTGATCTCTGTCGATGAGGTAAAAACGGTCAACCCAGCAGATGTCGTTTTTACTCACATGTGTGGGTTCTGGAAGGGGGGAGCCGTCGGATGCACTGGGAGCCTGGAGGTGGGTTTCACGGGGGGGTTGGCAAAATTCAGCTTCAGTGCTTTGCGTTTACCTGGTGGGGGACAAAGAGAGGAACAGATCCAGATAGCCACAACCTTGGAAACCACACTGTGGGGTCCCACCAGGTAGAGCAGAGACGGGGGGTGGGGGGGGGGGGGGACACACCCAGTGCTCATCTCACTGAGTAACATCTATATACACTGCAAAAAACTAAATCTAACCAAGTAGATCCAACTTATTTCAAGTCACAAATATCTTATCACAGCTAAAATAAGACAATCACCTAAAATTTTTTAATTTTCCTGCATACTTTAAGTCTTTGCTTTATTTTAAGAGTGAATTCTAACTTGTGTAAGTGAGAGATTGTGTTGCTCATTTCAATACAAAGTTCAAGACGTTTTAGTTTAAAATAAACAAAAGAATTCTGCTTGTGAAACAAGTGAAATTTACTTTGGGAAAAAGAGATAATCAGTAGAATACCTAATTCTTAAACGATCATGTCTCCTTTAAAGTGTGAAGAGATATTTAATTTCAAAACGGGTCAAATTTAATAGGGAAGATTCTGTTTTTTTTGCAGTGTATACTTGAGATAAACCTAAATGTGCACAAAACTAGAGGATTTTTTTTTTTTTAAATGAAAAAAAGTCCAAATGATTCCAGTTTTTGCACAGTTCAGAGATCGCAATATTGTGGGGGCTTATCTCAAGTCTCTTCTCAAGATCAGAGAAGCACAAAATGCAGTTTGAACACAAGCAAAGTGCCCACATGTCCAGGGGTTCCCAGTGCAATGCTGAACCATTGGGTTTTTTTAGCCGTGTGCTCCAAAACAGACTCCATGCAGCAAGTGTGCGAGTTAAGAAAGTGGATTGCTGTGCGGTGAAGCCAAAGGCCGAACACTGGGAATTCCTGTCCACAACATCTCCACTGATGGACATCGTGAAAAAAACAAACAAACCTGAACCATTCCAGCAAGACACCAAAGTGGCCCAACACTCTGACAGCACTTCATTCACACCGAGTACGAGCACGAGTCTCGTGGTTCCAGGTGCCAGTTTGTATCTGGAAGGAGCTCCAGAACGCGGTTGGCAGGTCAGAGGGACGGATTGTCCGAAGTACTGGCTACAAGTGTTGGGCCCCCTTCGCCATGCCCTGTCCAAACCAACTCCTCAGCGCAAACAGACCCCTTAAAACCCAGAAGGCCCCCCTCCCCCTGTGTGATCTTAAAATCCTCTTGGCCACAGCTGGACGGTAGCGAACAGTGGACAGACTTCCCAACTACCAGAGCACCACACAGGCTGCTTCAGTGGTCTGGAGTGGCTCCCCCCTCCCCTCACCCAGTGTCCTTCCATGAGAACAAGGAAACCCACTGCAGACCACTGAGATGGAGAATAGAGGTCAGTGTGCTTTATGTGCAGGTCTAATGCTTACACTGGGGCACTCCAGACAGGCTTATCTGAAACCCTGAATTAAAAGAAAAAAGCATTTTACTCAATGGTCTTCGGGCCCCAACAAGTAGCATCACTGCAGGGAGTCGCTGCTGAAGAGCAATTCACCGGGAATGTGCTCCAACATGTAAAAGGAAGGGCCAGATTCTGCTCGCTGTGAGTCAGAGCACTTCAAAGCAGAGAGACTAGAATGTAGTCAGATTGTGCCGATATCAGCAGCAGAATGCTTCCACCGATTGGTCTCCGAGCATCACACACAACAGCAAATGTCTAGATCAGAAGATGACTGAATTTAACTTGTCTTTACATTGGCAGCTGGCAGAATGTCACTCTTGAAAAACGTGATGACACCTATCGACTAAACATATCACTGCCATTTTCTCCACTTCTGGTTCGGCTCCTCAACAGGATCAACAGCAATCGGTAACACCGCCACATTTTGACATCTGTGCTCCCGTGGAAACGCTCCCAGTTTAAAGGTCTGTGAGCTCCATGGTGTCTTAAAAAATGGGGTCTGTCTACTGTGTCTTATCTGGGTCGTTCTAATATTGTAACTCCGTCGAGAGCATGCACTCAAGTGGATATAGGGAGGGTTTCTTTCCTTTTATTATTGACAAAAACAAACAAACAATAACAGATGATTTTGTGGGGAGATGAAATGAAAATAAGAGAAGAGGGACGGGTAAGAGAACATTTCAAGGGAATCCTTTGCAAGGATACAGCCTCCATGAACACAACGTCAAGAAATATTTGTCAACAGCAGAGTTAAGACCTTTATAAAAGAATGAATAAATAAGGTTGGAATACCTGTTTCATTTTGACATCTCCAGCAGGTGTTGGTTTCTGCAAGGTTTAGATAAAACATTGATACTCGACATCTGTCACACAGTAAGAACATGCACCTCAGATCAGCTGGCCGCTCGCGACAGCTCTGTTGGTCGGTCAGCAACGAGACTGACCGTTATTCACGAGCTGCCATTGACACATCCATTATCGGACACCAACCTGCCCAGAGTGTTTTCTAATGAAGGGAGATATAACTTTGTTTGTGCGATGGAGCTCAATATTACTTATGTATCAGAAAGGAATGACAAATGGACATAAACACTAAAAGATGGCAAATATATCAAGTTGGGCCAAAAAAAACAAAAAAAAAACAATCCATTATAAATGTAAAGAGACGTAAATGATACAATACAACCACAAATCTTCGTATCAGTTGTTTTCATGTTGATGTGTTACTATGGCACAATGAGACAGGAGGGGACCAGGAAATTCTGTGCCCAGGGGCCCTATTTTTCCCCAACAATATGTTCACAGACTAAAACCATGTTTGCAGGTATTCTGAGCCTTTAAAAGTGGGTCCTGGGCTGCTGTTTGACCAAGCTTTTAAAACGGGAGACGAGAAACACTTTGTCCGCCTGGTACAGGTGTTGCTTGTTGCCAGGTTGGGGTCACCGTCCGACAATGGATGTACACATAGGGTAAAGAAGATAGCTTAAACCTTTAAACATTAAACCTCCACGACCGTTAGAATACCAACTATCGTAAGGCTTTTTTTATTAATATTGAAGCACTGCAGGTAGAAAAAGGGCAGTGATCTCGACAGAACTTGTTAAAAACTGTGAATGTCAAAAACTCAACGACGTAAATGTCCTCATGAAAGCAGCCGTTTCTATAGTTGACCAAAAACAATTATGTTGCGGAAGTTTGGAGATTTAATTGAACTGTTTGACCGTAGGGCAGTAAAACGATGGCCTTGCTCCGAGGGGGGGCAGAAACACTTCAGGGTAGGCCTTGATGCTACTCGTTAGCAGCCTGGTGCTAACAACACCGGGGTACAAGTTAACACAGTGTAAGACTGCGACTTTATTCTGTGACAGTTCACTGGCGGATACAACTTTATGACTGAAAAACGTTTTACTGTGCCGCAAGAGGCCCGTAAACTCGTTTACAAACGGGAGTCCGGGCATCTTCGCTAACCTAATAGCGGTGTCGTTTCGAGAGCCTCAAGCTAAAAAAGCAACATAAGACAGATAGCGGACCTAATTATAACAGCCTTCAGAATAAAAGTCAAACGACTGGGTAACCCAGCAGTGATATATTGCAATACCCTGCCCGTTGAAAATTTTCCAAAGAACAGCATTCATTTCATGTATTTGAGAAGTAATATTTGCGCAAAATTCAATTTCGTTAACTTCTATAAAATTAAGCAGAGCTTTAATGAAAAATTATTTATTCTGGTTAAAAGTTTCCCTTAAAACAACAAGACTTTACTTACTAATTTTGTTTACTGCATGGCGAAACGAAAAGAGATGTGCTCTCGGCATAATGGCTACATTTGGGTAGAATGGGTTTTAAGTGATTAAGCCATGATAGCTATAGTTTATGTCCATTGAATTGTCTTCACTTGCATTTTGGATATTTTACTTTGAAGGTTTAAAGCGGAAGTCCCAGAATGCTTACTGTCTCTTGACCGTCGCTCGAGCTTCAGAGAAGCTACAAGCTACCTCTTCCCAATAACTCCAGTGTGTCTCCGAGTTGAACCGAAGCAATGTAGCTGTCGGAGGCCGAGCGTAGCCTACCTTGCATGCTGCTGCTCTGCGTCTGCTGGTGGAGCTGGTGCGATGTGGATCCCACGATGTTGCTGAAGCTGCTGGAGCCCGTAGAGTTGCTGTTCGGACTGGGAGTCGCCATTGTTGTGTTGGATTCCGGCAGCAGCGCTCGGGCTGCAGTGCAGAGAAAGAGTGAAACTTCGTCCTCTCTGCCTCCACACGGGACACTGCGCCACTTGAACGCAGCAGCCTGCACCACGGCCACGTCTGTGCCGCTGGTTGCCTTCACGGCCTGTCGGAAATCCAGTCAATCACGTCTTTGCTGTGTGCACTTTTTTGGCACTCAAAGTATACTGAAAAAAAAATCTGTTTTATTAATTTTATAGATTCATACGATCCTATTTGTATTCATATTGCACAAATTAGGTAGTGCAGTCA
The DNA here is from genome assembly GCA_032274725.1 of Malacoctenus triangulatus. Taxonomy (NCBI): domain Eukaryota; kingdom Metazoa; phylum Chordata; class Actinopteri; order Blenniiformes; family Labrisomidae; genus Malacoctenus; species Malacoctenus triangulatus. Next base: position 2,712,545 of record JAUESE010000101.1, read on the forward strand.
TACTGAATCATAAAATCAATTTGTTTTAATCATTAAAATTCAAAAATCACTTCCATCAGGTACCTGGGCAAAGCAGCCTAAATTCAAGGCTTTTTACTTGTCACAATTTTCATAATTTTTAATTTATTCACATGTTCAATATTTAAAAGATGATCCCAAGATCATGCACGTTTGTTGGTCATCAAGCAAAAGTGACACATTTGTCAGGAAATGAGCTACTGGGGCTTTTACCAGTGTGCAGCATCACCAATTTGGCAGGGGTCTCCCTTCCTAAGACCTTTAGATGTCAAAAGATTGGGTTGTTAGCAGGCTGCTGCAGAGCTTGATGGCAAAATACCGATTCATGTGTTGGAGCTGGGAGAAATCTAAAACTGAGGAAGGACAGCGACACTCCTGGACCAGCGGTGGACACCACAGGTGTGGCCAATTGAACCAGACCATATAAAACAGAGGTGGGGACTCCCGGAGGGACCACATTCCTGCATGATTTGAATGTGTCCCAGTCTGGTTACCCGTGACTGTAATGAGCTGTTCGTTAGCAGGCTTTCACCAGGGCCTCATGATTACAGTGATTAGTTCCAGGTGTGTCAGAGTAAAAGCACTCTGAAAACATGCAGGACTGCAGCCCTTCAGGACCAGGATGCTTCTGCTCCATCAGATTCATTGTTCTGCTGGAACATTTTTAGCTCTTACCTGTAGTTCCATCTGCTTGTAAATCATAGGCTACATTTAAACTTCAAGAAAAAAAATCCTTAGAGGTTAATTCACAACTGTCATGTCATGAAGCTTGAAAAAATGACAATATATCAAATTTGACTTATTTCTTGCTCGTGTGACCTGTATGTATCAGACAATGCCAAGATGTGAAAGTGATGTGGCCGAGCCAAAACTTGCACACCGGACAATTGATAGAAAGGTTTTATTATGCAGGTCACTTGTAAACAGGTCAAGTCAGATTGGCTCTTTCATGAGCTCCTCTTTTTTTCCTCCTGAAAACAAGACACAGCAACACGCAAGCAATCAAAAACATATTGCACAAAGATAAAGCATTTAAAATCACTGCATATAACACATGAGGATTGTGCAATGTGCAATAAGGCAGTCAAAAACCAACAGAAAAATCTTCTTTCTTGAGGCAATTGCATATAAAAGTTTTACTGTTGCCACCGCTAAAACCCTCCGTGCAGATCAGTCACTTCATCACACATACTGAAAAATAAAACAACTCAAAAGTTATTTGAGGTGATGTATCTGTAAGTAATCTCTTGTCTATATCTGACTTTCAAGTAAAAACTCCTTACATTTCTCCAGCAGCTTGATCACATTCACTGAAATAGTTCCTCACTCCCAATGCGCTGTTTTGGTTTAAGTTAAGACTAAAATTGTGGTTCAGCCAGCAGGATGCTGAATGATCGAGGATGCATTTCCACTATTTGAATCAATAGTGACCAGCTTCATGGATCCATGTGTATAGAAACTGTCAAATAAATGGCAAAAGTATGCAAGTCAACAGGATTACAGTGCTAGCAAGTGGCTCCATAGTGCCACCATGTGTACATTGGAGTGACAATACGTGCCAGAATAATGTCACTTCTCATCCCATTTGATGTCAAAAGTGGAGCACCTCATGGTTCTTCCACCAAGAGGCTCTTGCACTGCAGGAACTTCTTTTCCCCCAGTTTGTCCTGAACCTTTGAAAGCGGCAGAACAAGAATGAAACGATTGAAAAATGTTTTTTTTTTTCTTCCTCCGATGTTCGGCTCCGTTTCTGTTCCTGCTCCCATCACACTCATCATCATCCTTTCAGGTGTGGACGTGTCCGTGTCATGTACTTTGCGACAGCAAAGTACATGACACGGGCGCACAAAGGCCACCAGTGGAGTTATAATACCACCAAAATAAAAACTAGCTCACTAGAAGCCGGAGGAGTGCCAATGGATGTGAAGAGATAATAAACGGACAGGCAGAGCCAACGAGAGATCTGCTCAATTCTGCCTCGATTGATTATCCAAAGTTAGGCTTTTCATCTGACTGAGGTCACCTGTTGCCACAGTAACAGTGGGAGCTATCGATTTCACAGGCCTACCTCAGATTAAAAGCCAGTTTTGTTGCCATCACTTCTACGATCAGACAAGACTCTCACAATGGGTCCATTCCAAGCTATCAGTTTGAAAACCTGAACCGTTGGCGTGATCCGAGAGGGGTGTCGTGGAAACCTTCACGGACGCGCAAACATGAGCACCCGATCCGCAGTCCTGCCGCTACCTCTCAGCACCATCCTGTCCTCATACACTGACACCGTGCCGAAGGCGTCGCTGTTGGGCGGCGTCTCGATCACGCCCTCAAAGGTCAGGTGGTGCACGCCCGTGACCTCGTCCTGACAGTAGCCCCCGTCGTGGTCATGCCCGGCCATGTAGCACACCACGCTGCGGTGGGCGCGGATGACAGCCAGGACCTCGGTGTAGTTCCACGCGAGGCAGATGGCCGTTGTGGAGGAGGGGTGGACGGGAATGTGACCTGGAGACGACAATCCAGATTACCCGTGACAATCGAATTAGCTTCCAGTTAAAAATTAGATTATACCTCTGATGCGGGACTGTTTACTTGAATACAATTGATTGAAGCAGAACATTAAAGTATCGGTACAGCGCAGGTCAAACAGAGGGCGATTACTTACTGACAATCGTGACTTTGTCCTGCTCTTCGTCAGCCACCGACAGCACTGAATCGAGCCAGGCCAACTGGTCCTTGCTGAAGCCGCCATTGAACATTGTGTATCTCAAATTGTGGTTCCTGACGACTGTTTAGAAAAAAAAACGCAAAGTGGTTAGCCAGGAAGTGAAACCAGGAGCATGTACATAAGGGACATACAGATGAGCTTTGACCAGAGCAGCGAGTTTAATGTTTGGAATATCATTGTAAATGAAAAAAATTCTTTTCCCCCCCCAAAAATCTTTTCAATTTAAACAGAAAGACTTTCACAAAAGTGAACAAGGCTGTAAAGAAAACATTGTAATGTCTACCTTCAAACTGCATTGCAGAAAGTAAATGGAAATGTTTGCTGTCTAAAGAGTCAATTGTTTGTCATATGAACACATTAAAATAAAGATGAACTGACAAAGAAATAATGAAAAACGTTTCTAAATAGAAATCAAACACTCTGAGTAACATGTGTCTGCATGAAGCCGGTTTAGACTATTTTCAGTTGCAAAATGCAAGTACAGACTTTCTTGTACTGTCTGGGGGGGGGGGGGGGGGAATCTGTCAACTCTGATTGGTTTGAAAAGGGATTTCAATATTGCAGCATGTTGGTCCGAAGAGTGAGATATTACGTGGTGGACAGTTGAGGTCTCTGTTGCTGTTGTGCTGCTTTAAAAGGCTCATGGCACTGATGTACTCCTCGCTGTGCTCGTCTCTGCCCAGCGGACTCACGTCGTACGCGTCCAGTACTACGAACGTGAAGCCGGGGAACGGTGTGAACAGGTAGGCATAGATGTCCGCCCTGGCGGGGGCCTCGCGCAAACTCCCGTCGGCGCGGCGCGCGCTGTTGAGCTCGGAGCGCAGCAACTCGCTGCGCGTGAAGTTGTAGAACTCGTGGTTGCCCCAGACATGGTGCACCTGTTCGGGGCCGCCGCTACGAAACTGGGCCAGCACTGTGTCCAGCGCCCGCTGGGACGCGTCGTCGCGCTTGTTGAAGCCGTCGATGATGTCCCCCAGCTGGAGGACGAAACTCGGCCGGACGGCCGAGTCCGACCAACTCTTCTGGGCGTTTCCGAGGAGCCGCAGGCTGCTCCGGTAGTAGCGCCGGCTCGTCTGGGTAAAGTTGTATCCGTCGTCGAGGTCCGCGTACTGGATGTCAGCGATGACGCCGAACGCGAAGAGCGGCGCGTCCTCGGGATGTCCGTCCATTCTCGGCTGTGTCTTTGGTCCAGCCATCGCTAGTGTCTTGTGACTACCGAGAAGACCGACGAAGACCGTGAGCCAACGACACCGATGTCCCTTCCACCACTGACATGACCACATCCAGCCTCAGTCGGCGCTCCGGCTTCTGTTGTTGTCCCTCTGAGTGACGGAGTCACTGGTGGCGTCAGCGGTAAGGACACAACGACTTCCGGTTTTTCTCTTTCAAAATAATGTGACGTGTATCCACACACGGGGCTGCCGGCCCCCGGAGGAGGTTCCTAATTGTCCAAACAGCCCACTGTAGTTAAAGGTGCTATATGTAGGATTTTTAGTAAAAGCTATATTTTTAAAAAAAATAATACCTCAAAACTACGTTTAGAGGGGTGCGGAATGGAAATAGAGTGTTTTCTCAAAAATTTTATTTCTCCTGAAAATAATTATAATAGAAATTTTGATGGGTTCGACAATGGCGTTGTGTTTACGTCTACAAACCGATAAAGTTTTATCTGATGAAACTCAAAGAAGTACAATGCTGCTCACTGTTGGATAACGTTACACCTCTCACCTGAAATGACCCCATATATTCTTTCTTTTCCTTGTAGGTTTCCTCTAAGTTTCCAGTTTGTGTCTGAGCTTCTAAACAATGGCCACGGCTCAGCAGAACAGGTCTCTCAACTTTGGTGAGATAAAGTTCAATAAAACTTGTCATTTGTCCTCGTTTTTCTGCATGAATCAGTGACGGGAAGTGATCTTCACCAGAGACCAGACCAGTGTGTCCGTGTGGTCACTTCACAGGATGAAGGGCTCAGGTTCGGGCTCCAGTGGGGCTACTCCTGTTTACACTGTGCGTGGGCTCACAGGTTTCCTCCCACACTTCCAAAGCCACTCTGTGAATTCTGCGACTCTGTCATCCAGCTGTGTGACTGTCTGTGTGCTATTGTGTGTCTGTCTCTCTCTTTGTGATGGCCTGGTGAACCTGTTTAGGGTGTATGCTGCCTGCAGCCATTGTTACCTGGGATCAGCTCCAACAACACTGCAACCTGGGGATGGAAAGAAAAAGGAAAAACAGCACAGAAGATGAATGGAGGGGTTGTGGGAGGTTGGAACTTTTAAACTACATGTTATTGAGAGAGGTCGGTGCTTAAAGAGCTCGTACATCCAAAAGTCTTTTCGTTGACTTCTGTACAAACAAGCAATTCTCTGGTAACGTTCTTCTTACATTTCTCTCTGACATGCTTTTTGATGACAGGGACATTTTGTCTAAAACAGACTTCAAAGTTTAGATTTTTCTAAGGTGTGAGTCAATTGAAAAAGAGAGTTTTGATTATTTATTCAAACTTCAGCCAAAAGATTTGTCAAGTTTTTTGGGCAAAGCTTGCATACGCAGCTCTGATATTCATCCCACAAATGCTTGTTTCTTACTAATTTACCATTATTTATCAAAACAGCACAGGTCACTTCTTTTTGCAACATTTTAGCATTGAGAAAGCTTTTTGGTTTTGACACAATGTAGTTAATATCGTGCAATATATCGGCTCTTCTCTTTAGAACCAATAGGGGGCAGTGGCATCCCACCACTTGGCATCTCAACAGAATTCATCACACGGAAGAGGAACAGATCAACACATGTTTATTCATAGCTTTGTGTTTTGAGTAATAAATGTGTAAGAAAAGGTTGTGTTATGCCGATTAGATTCCTCCCCCCTCCTCTGTGGAGGGTGTTTCCTTTTCTCCATCTGCGAAAAAGAAAAAAGTTAAGTAATTGAGGAAAAGTTTCGCTTGCTACATATTGTTCTGTTTCCTGTCGCCTAACAGGAATGTGGACAATTCAAACTTGAGTTCACCTGCTGTTTCTTTTCCAGGGGCCGACGGTGTCAAGTCAGTGATGCCATGGGGAACCCACTTGAGCACGGTGGCAGAGGCCAGCTCGCCCCACTCGCCCTCGGCTCGGTCCTGCGAACGTCTGATAAAGGTGAGCTCAAACTGACGTTTTGACCCATCAGCTAAACAGACACACAAATCTGTTGGAAACATACTGCAGCAGCAAAAGGAGCATCCCATCACACACACAAACATGCAATCGGGGTATGGTTTGCAGAGGTGGCAGGAAAGCCTCGAAACTGGCAACCCTGCCCAAAATAGTCTCCCACCATAAAAGCACTGTCAAACAGGAAGCTCTATGTTAGATATCGCCCCACCATGGTTGCCTTCACAAGTTGCACCCAGTTGACAACCATGACATGAAAACTGCTAGACTATGACAGTTGCACATGTGCTGCATGCCAGTTTGAAAGACACAGCACACGCACGGAGCCAGTGGCAGCACCTCCTCTGCTCCCGCTGAAACGCCCGAGGTGAGGTAACCCTCCCTGGAGCCCGGGTACGCAGACTTCTGAGCTTTGGCATTTCCTGTCGGCTGGAGGGTTCAGAGGTCAGAGTCACAGATGTGCTGTTGCCACTAGGACCGGCACTCGTTCCCCCTTTGCTTCCACCTTCGCTGCATGACTCTCATATCCAGCTTGATTTTAAAGACCTCATCCACACAGCTTGTGTCTCTGCTGCCCTCTAGAAGAGACACTTCTGTTTCGAGCATGCAACTGAGGCAAATCATTGCATTTGTCCGATTTATAGGTCAGTTGGTCATTATTTGACTGATCCAGCCCAATCAAATTATCTAGATGTGGAAAAAACATCTTTGAAAACTCAGTTCTGTTATTTCCCACAGTTTTCAGGACCAGCTTGGGTCTTCAAACATCTCAGTAGTTTCTTCTAACAATGATATGATGTTGTACTCCAACATAAGACCTGGTAGCATATCCTGGCCCACAAAGTGTAAAAGAGGAGCACTGTGTTGAAGTGGGACCACCTGCTCAACTTGTTGATACTCTCCATGCTGCTCACAGCCAATGTCAAACACGTACTTTCCTGGTCCGATGGGCTGCAAAATGAAAGACTTTATGAGAGATTACAGGTAAAAAAAAAACAAAACAAAGTATTTGTTAAAAACTCTGAAAGTCACATCACTGCTGATTTTCACTCTTCTCTTATCATTTTTTATCTTTCACTAAGCATCCTTTATTCCCAGAGCTTGAGTTGTGACTTATGAATGGACTTCCTGTTTCTTGTGGAAACTCTTCTATTTCTCAGGAGTCAGTTGAAGCTTGCAGCTGGAGCAGGAACAATGGAACGAAGAGGGAAAAACTCTGTGTTTTGTGACACTTTTGTATGGAATCAGCAAACCAGAACCTACAATGTTGTTCACAAAGTTGCCCTTGTATCTGTGGTTGGCATGGATGTACTCCCCAGACGTCTCCATCTTGCCGTTCACCCACGTGCCCTTGTACTTGGAGCCAATCTCGAGGTGGTGGTACACGCCCTGACCGTGCCTGGCAGAGAGACGACAGCGCCGGTGTTTCATATGGACACACATGCTGGGGGTGCTTCAGCTTTCCGTGCGCACCTCACGTGACGCTGCCACTCCCCGTCGTAGGTGTCTCCGTTGTGGTAGGTGTAGATGCCCCGACCTTCTCTCAGATCCTTCACCCACGAGCCTGACGGTCACAGAGTTGCACCCGGCGAGGGGCTTAGTTTTCACTTTGAAAACACTGCTGATCCCTCCAGCAGAGTTTAAAAATTCTTGAATAAACAAGAAGGAAGTGTGATCAGCCGCCTCTAAAAAAAACTTGCTGAGCGTTCTGGTTTCGGTTCCCTTTGAATTTCGATTTCTTTCTGTACATTTCAGCGTGGCTCATCAGTTGTGATCTTTCGAGTTGAGCTGATTTGATAATACCTTCATACTTGGACCCATCTGGATAATAGAAGGTGCCTTGACCATGTTTCACGTTCTGGTTGTAGCCTCCCACATATCGCGACCCATTCTTGAAGCGATATGTCCCCTGGAGAGTGAGAATGTGACAAAAGACATGTTGATGCTTTGTGACAACGGGTGCTGGTACATCCACTTGTTGAAATGAGTCCTGGTGGCCTCATGGGTAAGGCAGTGGCCTCCTAAACCAGGAATTATGGGTTCAAGTCCCATCTGGGGTGAACTACAGTACCTTGTGGTATGGTTATGATAATACAACATGCAATGAACAGTCCTCTTGTCATTGAACATTCAATTTATAAAGTCACACTGCCTGGAATAATTATCTGCTCTGTGAAAGGTCACATGTGCTAATATCAACTGCTATGTACTATAATTTGTTGATTCAATGTTTGAATCCAGGAGATTTTTTTAAATTCAAATCTGTTACTGTTACTTTTGTGCTTTTGACAAAAACATTTTGCCAGTCCAATCCATTTTTCATGATATTCATCCATTGAATGATTTCTTTTTTATTATTTCATTAAACAGTGTTTGTCTATTGGAGATTGTGGCGCAAACCAGATCACATTTAATGATCACTGATGCAGAAAAGAAACAATATTCAGCAGTTGTATACAGTTTTTCTTGATTATGTAAAAGTTAATCAACTCCCATATTTTTGCACATATCTGCTGCCAAGCTTGTCAATATTACCACCACTCTGACTTTAACAAGGAAGAGAAGTATGAATATAGACTCCCCCATCATTGAAAGCCCCCCCCACCTGTCCGTGTCTCTTGCCGTTCTCGTACTGTCCCTCATAAACGTCCCCGTTAGGCAGGACAGCTTTACCGACTCCGTGTCTCTCCCCTGCCTCATTCCGGCCTCCTTCGTACTCCTGCTCCAGTCACAACGGACAAAACACACATATTGCTAACACGTTAGCTCCGGCAGGCTATGTCACAGCAGCAAACAGGGCTCATGACAACGTCTCACCCCGAGTTTATTTTGTTCATCATCAAACTCATCCGAGCCTATGTCCGACATTGTTCTACGGCGAGTCCCAAGCGACTGAGAAAAAGAGTAAGTTTTAATTTAGTTTAAGCTTGAAACGGAGCGTTCAAAATATTGCACTGGATGCTGAACCGTCTCTGTGTGTATTCGTTGCTTTGGCAACCCGAGAGCCCACGTGACCTATACTAGGTGCACGTAATTAATTTGTCCTGCCCAAACAAAGAAGTAGTAGAGTTCCCTTGAAATGTAGAACGCTTAAAAAAATCTGTCATACTTGTTTGTTTACATATTTGTGTGTTACTTAAAAAAATAAAATGATTCAATCAAAACTGTGGCTGCTTCCAAGAAACATACAAGGAAGAATACAGGTAGGTTATTTAGGAGGGCCCAGGGAGCTTTCTGCTGCTGCAGTCCACTTTAACACATTCATTTCGAACATTTATTACAAGACCAACTATTTATTTTAATTTCCTTAATTTTAAACATTCAGTTAACAAAAAATGCATCCTGTAATGCAACTTTGATGCTAATGCTACTTAGTTCGCGGCAGTTGTTCCATCCTTGAGACAACCCATTACTCAGCTCTGCCACTCATCCCACAAATGCATGTTCCTTACAAATGTCTCATCAATAAAAACAGAATTAAAAGGGCTTTTACATGATATGAGTGTTATTGCTTGAGCGAAGTATGAGAATGAAAAAAAAAGTCCCTTTTTTTTTTTTTAACCCTTCATGAAGAGTTTTGGGGGGCCACAACTTTTTGCAGATGTCGAGGCTGATAAGAGATGAGGTCATGCAGGAATAATGGTTATCTATGTCCATCACAGTGCATCCCTGCCAGATAATAGACAGAGTGACCTCTGATTAGCAGCCCTTTATTTAGACAACTTGAACTTGACTTGACATTAACTCATAATCCAGGAGCTTTTACCATCTGTTGCATTAAAGATTAGGATGAACTCTTGCTGCGATCCGCCGTGTTCAGCCGGGCCCCCTGGAGACGCATGGCGGAGCCGCGCTGGAAATGTCCAAAGCAGCCAGTCAATCAGTCAGCTTGGTTGCCGCTCATCATCAAAAAAAAGTACACAACAAACAAAAGTTAATGGAAGGCGTTTTGCGACAGCGGCGTTAATCCGTGTCGCTCCGTTGTCCCCACACTGACTCTCATTGTCCCTTTGAGGACAGTTCCTAAGAATACCCCAGCCCTAAAAGCAGCCTCGCATTTAAGATGGGAGGTGCAAAATCACCTGCTGCTTGTTCATGATTTAGCACCTGCTTGTCAGTTTACGGCCTTCTAATCTCCCTCTCATGACGCTGACGAGAGGTTTAAAAAATGACTGACAATTGGTAGACCTGGAGCCACGCTCTCTTTTTTCACAGCAAAGCTCACAAAAGTGTGATGGATGGAGAGGAGGACCACATAAAAGTGGAGAGAAGAAAGAAAAACAGACGCTGACAAACTAACTTTCTCCACAACACTGCTTGTGTACCTCAGTCACACTCAGTAGATGTTTCTGTTAACTGGAGGAACTCTAACTACAGATGGATAGTTAATAATGGGCTTTTTTGATTATTGAGAACCATATTTTAAACAGATTTCTGTTATTCAGCTGAAGGGGCCACATTTTCATTGTGAACAACTGAAAATAGTTTTTTCACGTCCATAAAGAAAATTCTAGAATTAGAGTATAAAAAGAAAAGAAAAAAAAAACATTAAATGCCCTTTTTTTTCTTTTCTGTAATGAAATAATACGAATTTTTAGAGAATTAGAATGGAAGCAGCTCTTTATTTATATCCAGGATTTAGCTCAAATACAACATAATATGCAACACACCTTGATATGGAGCAAAAGATGGTTCGATATACTCAACTGGATAAGTGACTTTAATTTACTGGGCAGTTTTTTGTTCCTTAAATCTTTAAGAACTGCTGGATTTTTTTTAGGTAATATTTGATATCTGTGTCTTTATTTCATGGAAAAAGACAGGCTGAACATCGTTTACCTAAAGTGAGACTATTTCTGAGATTGAAAGTGTTTGAGGTTCTTCAAGAGTACCTCGGGTTCATACATTCCTGCCTTCTTTTGTATCATTCGCGTTGATGCTGTGGCTGTTGCAGCCTCCCTCCCTCCCTCCCCGCCCGTGCCCGTCCCGTCTTCGGTGTGTTGCCCCCAACCCTGTTTGTTAAGCCTGTCCTCAGGCGTTCCTCTGGGCAGAGTCTTTAACAGATGATGGCAGCAGAAAAGAGAGGGCTCCAAATCTCTCTGATGCAGCCATTAGTCCGCTCTAATCTCTAAATCCATCCCAAGAGGATCCTGGAGGAATTTCTATTGAGGGATTCATCAGTGACGCCTTTATTTAGAGGCCTGTCATAGCAATCAGGAGTGTCACAATGCACCCTTCAGTGTACAGGTCAAAACAATCAACCTTGAAAACAGGATGGGAAACAGGATTCTGTATTTTGAATATGAATCGTCCTTTTTTGGGTTTTTATTTTCCTGTTAACAATCTCAAAGATTTCCTGTAGTCATATATGTGGTCTTTATTATTGTATTCTCTTTATGAAATGGATTAATATAAAGACATTTTATTAAATCACCACACTTTCTCCTCCATCAACGTTCTTTTCTTTTCTGCATCAGTTTTAACAGTGGACAAGATAGCAGCAGTCTTCAATTTTAGCACCTGTTTGGCTTTAATTTGTAATAATTTGTGAGAGGATCAATGTTTGAAGTGATCAGGGGTTTTCTAGAGTTACTGAGAGGAAAATTAGGTGTGTGATGAGGGTTACTTGGCTCCTGTGGTGTTTATATTCTTTCACGCTAGTTTGAATGTGTAGTGGTAAGAGCAGAGCACAAATACCCAGAGTAGTAGTCGACTTGCAGGTTCCTAAAGTCACCATTTTCCCATCCTGGGGTCCAAGACCCCCAGGTAACAGACTGATTCTGGGCGACGTGTTCTGAAATAACATGCAAAGACACATTCTGGAGTCCAAAACTGTTTTAGAAACTGCCGATTGCTTTTATTTTGAAGGCCTCTCCTTTTGTATGATGTGAAGAATCAATGTGTTCCACAAATGTCCCACCTTTTGAGGCTGGAGCATGAAAATGATCAATTTAAGCAAATTGTGACGATGTTTCAAAGGCCTTTGGTGGGAGCTGACGGGGTCCTACAGCACATCACTAACAGTCGGCTCAGAAAATCTACATTTTGTGACACTTCAAACCTGCTCCATAACTCTTTGACAGGCTGTCGTTTCCTCACATCCTTTCTGTAATTTGCTGCGTGTGAAAAACAACAGAACAGCTCGTGACATTTTTTTTGTGCTGAACGAGCCCGAGCGTGTCTAACCCCGGTGAGAGAGGTCTGGGGTCTAATCCAGCTGGGCTCAGTGTCCGAAACGCTAAACAAACAGTGTGGATCTCTGCGTGCTTGGAGCATCTCTGTGAGCCCTGGAGCCCTGGCAGAGGTCACCCCTCCTTTGGCATTCATTCTTTTCTTGAGCTGCAGTTGCTCCCCGACGCACAGTTTATAACAAAAGCCTGGCGACATCTCCATGACATCACATGCCACACTGATTGCTTCCCTCCACCCACATTCATTTGGGAGCTCTGCCCTAAATATAGGGGTTTGTCATCTCCACTCGCGCACCTTATAAAAGCCGCAAGGGTCAGCGCCGTCCAAACAGCGTCTTTCATTGTTGTCGTGGCTTCAATAGATATCGTCCCCACCGGTGGGAATTCAACCAGTTTCCAACTGAGGGATTTCTAAGTGGACGAGATCTTCCGTAGCCACGCAGAGGTAAGACATCGTCGGTCAAGCACCGCGATGCAAGCTCTACAACCCTTCCAACGTCTAACTCTTGCCCTTCAGTCCCCGCAGGGGTGCGCGCTGCAGGCATGAGTTCTGACTCGGAGATGATGGTGTTCGGGGAGGCCGCCCCGTACCTGAGGAGGCCCGAGCGAGAGAGGATCGAAGCCCAAAACAGGCCGTTCGACGCCAAGACCTCAGTGTACGTGGTGGACCCCAAGGAGCTGTTTGTCAAGGGCACACTGCACAGCAAAGACGGGGGCAAGGCCACTGTTAAAACCCAAGCAGGGCAGGTACAGTGTAAAGTCTGTGTTCCCACGTTCACTTCACAAGAGTGTTGTTGCTGGCTGTCTTCACGTTGGCTCCCTCACCCGAGGACACGTTTGTCTCCACTGCCGCAGGTCGTGACTGTGAAGGACGACGAGGTCTTCCCCATGAACCCGCCTAAGTTCGACAAGATCGAGGACATGGCCATGATGACGCACCTCAATGAGGCTGCCGTGCTGTTCAACCTCAAAGAGCGTTACGCAGCATGGATGATCTACGTGAGTAATGCGGCGGAGAGCCGCCACAGGTCGACTGGCAGCATCACAAACACCTGGTCGAGGGAGGAGCTGTCGGGGGTGCATTAACTTGAATTTGTGTAAGCGACAATCTTAGACAAAAGTCATGCGGCAGGACTGCTTTTATAAACCTTGAAGGTTAAAGAAGAAGCACAGCAATTCGACTTTATTAAAGTTTGTTGGCCCTACTAATGGCAGTGAAACTTCACTCAACTGTGTTTAAAGGGGCCCTATTACACATTTTGGATGCCTTTGTCTTCGTATGAAGGTCCACAATGACAGAAATTCATGAAGCTCTTTTTCTCAAGCACCGTTATTCATTATATCTCGGTCGTCTCCTTCAGCCCTAATAGAATCCCCTTTAGAGACAAGCAGAATGAGGCTCTTCCGCATTAAACCCCGCCCCTACAATGATGCAGGATGCCTCTGAGTGGTTAACTGCTGGTAACTGTTGTTGGGAGCGCACACATAGACATTCTCGCCATAGAGACACTGGCATTACTTGTA
>JAUESE010000101.1:2726249-2740644 GCA_032274725.1 Malacoctenus triangulatus
TATATGTGTGTATGTATGTATATATATGTATATATGTATATATATATATATGTATAAATACATATATATATCTACATATACATACATACATACATACATGTTTGAGCCTGAGTCAGACCCCGAATCTCAAACTGAACAACTCGCCGACGTGCCACAAAGACTGCAGCAGGATGTATCTGTTTGGTAAATACTATGCTTACCATGTTATTTAAAGCACTATGCCAATGATTACTGTCTTCAACTTGCCTTTTGCACATGCCCCTGTTGATAGGTGTACATGTACAGCTATCATTTAGCTTGGCTAATTATCAGCTGTATGTAGCCTAGAAATTCCGTTGATGAAGTAAGTCAGTGTAAGTTATTTCTTCTCAGACAGTTTTTTCAGTACTACTTACAGCGTGTGGCTCCGGGTCAGAAACGCGGTCCTCCTTGATTGAGGGGACAGACCCTTGTTTCAGCAAAATCTTGTTTGCAAATCTGCCATTGTACTAGCCCTTATTCAGCCACCAGTCGTTGGTGAAATGACGATCGCAAACAAACACATTGGAACAACTCTGTGTCTGGTTCCCGAAAACAAACTCCATCCATTGCTGTCTGGCCGTAGTTTCATTTGGGAATTTGAACAAGTGCAACTTTCCGACACAGCCGAAGAATCACTTCTTGTGTGACATGTTTTGATGAAGGATGTGTTGCAATAACGACTAGACTTATAACCACTTCAGGAAAGGTGAGCTGCCTCGCTTTCATGAACACACACAGTGTAGAGAAGTTGTCCAGTCCCTGAGCTCCTCTCCCTTGGGACGTCAGTAAAAAACTGATGTGAAAAAAACTCTCTGAAACAAAACGTTTCTACCACCACAGAAACTGCATGGAGAGACATGCTAAATCTTTCAAATATGATTTTATGTGAAAAGAAGGGGTGCTGCTCACTTGTCTGAATGAGCTTTCAACACTATTACACTGTGAATAGGTAAAAAAAGTTGAAATAGCATAATAGGGCCTCTTTAATGAAGACACTGACTATCGATATCATCTTATTTTTCAAAGACTGTTTTACGGATTGTTTTAAATGATGTCAATACACTTATAGAATCAGAAGAGTGTTTGTGCCGTGAAGGCTTCGTGCAGTTTTAATGCTTCTCTGTAGTACAGAAGTGCGAACAAAGTTGCCGTTCTATTGTGTCGAACTGATATTTACAAGACGTGTCTCTCAACAAGATACAAAAGTACAGGCTCCAAAATAAAAGCATAGCACAGTGTGCTTGAGATTTTCTTCAGTTTTAATCCCGACAGCTTTAGATCACCTCAGATCACCTCTGCCTGACCGCAGACCTACTCAGGGCTGTTCTGCGTCACCGTCAACCCCTACAAGTGGCTGCCGGTGTACAACCATGAGGTGGTGCTGGGCTACCGAGGAAAGAAGCGCCAGGAGGCCCCACCGCACATCTTCTCCATCTCCGACAATGCTTATCAGTCGATGCTCACTGGTGAGGCTCCGCCTGGAATGCTTGCGCCGAGATGTCCGTCCGCGTTCCGCTCTCTGCTCCGACTTCTTTTGCTCTAACATGTCTGATGTTTGGTTGCAGACAGAGAAAACCAGTCCATCCTCATCACGTAAGCTGCATGCAGCCTCACACGCTACAGCCAACACCTTCACAGTTTGTCACCTCACGCTGGTTTGTGTTGTGTGGTGCCATAGCGGAGAATCCGGTGCTGGGAAGACGGTCAACACCAAGCGCGTCATCCAGTACTTTGCGACAATCGCTGGCTCTGGGGACCGAAAAAAGGAGGTGCCATCCTCTGGAAAATTACAGGTGATGATGCAAAGTTTTGTATTTTTACTGAGAAATTCTCAACCAAGATACAACACTCCTGTTTCTTCCACTTTAACTCTTTTTATGTTGTTTAATCTCACTTCAGGGGAATCTAGAGGATCAGATCATCTCCGCTAACCCGCTGCTGGAAGCTTTTGGGAATGCCAAAACTGTCAGGAATGATAATTCGTCCCGTTTTGTGAGTGAAAAGGAAGATTAAAGTGACGCTCCTGAGTTACTTCTTGACTTGTAATCCAGAAGGATAAAAATGTTATTATTTGCTTCAGGGCAAATTCATCCGAATCCACTTTGGAACTTCAGGAAAACTGGCTTCTGCTGACATCGAGACGTGTGAGTCCAAAGGCCTGTAATGTTTTATTGTCGGAGCCTCCTGGGAATTCACTTTCTTTCTTTTTTTTGGACAGACTTGTTGGAAAAATCCAGAGTAACGTTTCAGCTGGCTGCAGAGAGGAGTTACCATATTTTCTACCAGATAATGTCCAACAAGAAGCCCGAGCTTATCGGTAAGCAACCAGTGGAATCTGCTCTCTGTTGGTGTGCCTTCGAGAAAAGAAACTGACCGCTTCCCGTTCTCCCTTCAGAGACCCTCCTCATCACCACCAACCCCTACGACTTCCCCTTCGTCAGCCAGGGGGAGATCAGCGTGGCGAGCATCGTGGACAGTGATGAACTGATGGCCACTGATGTAACTCCTTCTGGCTCTCTCTCAGTGTAGAACTGAAACTTGTAGTTTATAATGGAGGAGGTTGCCGGGTTTTAGTCTCTGAACTTGGAAGGGGCTGAGGATGGGAAAGTGGGGGGTCTGTGTTTGTCTCCGTCCCTACCGCCACCACTCTGGGCCCTCGACTCCCACACTGCTCCCAGTATGTCCGGTTAAGGTGAGCCACGTGTCTGTATTCCCTCCATCAGCTGTGTGTTGATGTGCTTTCAGAGTGCCATCGACACCTTGGGCTTCACCGCGGAGGAGAGGATCGGGATCTACAAGCTCACCGGCGCTGTGATGCATTATGGAAATATGAAATTCAAGCAAAAGCAGCGAGAGGAGCAGGCGGAGCCCGATGGGACAGAAGGTGCCTCCTACCATCAGTTTCTGGCCATGTGAATGGCTTTTTAAACTTGTTCACTCCACTTCCTAATTCTCCCTTATGACTGTGTTTTTTTCTCCATCAGTGGCTGACAAAGCAGCTTACTTGATGGGCCTGAATTCCGCAGACCTGTTGAAAGCTTTGTGTTACCCCCGAGTGAAGGTCGGCAACGAGTATGTGACCAAGGGCCAGACTGTTCAGCAGGTACATCAGTGCTGCTCTGGTCATGCTTTAAGTGCAATGCCTGGTAATTCTGCCGAATACAAGGAGCAATATATTTTTGACTTTGAATAAAAAAAAGAAAAATTATGTCAACACAACTTGCATGAACCATTACACACCAACATAAATAACCTTACCACATCAACACTTCCTGTTTCAATCCTACTGTGTTTGTGACGTGTCACGGGGTGGTGGGCACCTCGGGGTTCAGGATCAGAGGTTATTAGGGGACCGGTTTTTGCTGCTTTTAGGTCTCCAAAATTAGATTCACACAAAGAAAAGCTTAATGGCCCCATGCTTTTACTTTGAAAGCTCCTGCTCTCTTGTTGCCAGATTCACTAAGGACGAAGTTTGATTGGACGTCCCCACTCGTTCATGTTCACACCGACAAAAGCAACAAAATTAAAATCATGTACTCCTGGAATAAAAGTCTGGACTGGAGGCACAAATGGTAATGTGTATGTTGTTTTAATTTTAAGGTGTACAATTCTATCGGTGCGTTGGCCAAATCAGTTTATGAGAAGATGTTCCTGTGGATGGTCCTGCGCATCAATCAGATGCTCGACACCAAGCAACCCCGGCAGTTCTTCATCGGAGTGCTGGACATTGCTGGCTTTGAGATCTTTGACGTGAGTTGGCCCTGCCCCGCCCTGCATGTCCACGGCAGTGAAGTCGCTACTGCCCTCTCACGCTGAGATTTGTTTTGCTCTGCAGTACAACAGCCTGGAGCAGCTGTGCATCAACTTCACCAACGAGAAACTGCAACAGTTTTTCAATCATCACATGTTCGTGCTGGAGCAAGAAGAGTACAAGAAGGAGGGCATCGAGTGGGAGTTCATCGACTTTGGGATGGACCTGGCTGCCTGCATAGAGCTCATCGAAAAGGTCAGCGCGTCCTGATATGAACTCCCACAAGTTCACATGCCACCCAGTGATTGAGACCAGTGTTGTTTTTGTCAAGGATGACGATAACAAAATTATTTCGTTGACGCCCCTTTTTTCCATGACAATAACGAGACAGTGACGAGCTAAACGTGAATCTTTGATGACGAAAACATGACGAGTTGTGTGCGAGTTTTCGTTGACGAGACGAGACTGGACGAAAATGTTGGTGGGTGGTCTGTCGGACGTTCAAAGTGCATTACATTTCTGCCTATTGTGCTGTAACGTGTCAGTCAAAGGCTAAAATGTATGGCCTTACATCGCTGCCAAATATCACATATAGTTATGACTAAAATGTGACTAAAACTAATGATCATTTCGTCCAAAAGACTAAGACAAAGACTAAAACTAAGATGACTGCCAAAAACGACACTGATTGAGACCCCTTTTTTTTCTTTCCAACGTCCGACAGCCGATGGGCATCTTCTCCATCCTTGAGGAGGAGTGCATGTTCCCCAAGGCATCGGACACCACCTTCAAGAACAAGCTGTACGACCAGCACCTGGGGAAATCCAGCAACTTCCAGAAGCCCAAGCCGGTCAAAGGCAAGGCTGAGGCGCACTTCTCCCTGGTGCACTACGCCGGCACGGTGGACTACAGCATCACCGGCTGGCTGGACAAAAACAAGGACCCGCTCAACGAGACCGTGGTCCAGCTCTACCAGAAGGCCAGCCTCAAACTCCTGGCCTTCCTTTACTCCAACTACTCTTCGTCCGACGGTTCGACACCACGTCTGACACCCCAACTGTTAATCTCCGTCCCCATGTGACTGGAAAAAAATAGCTTTGTTTCTTGCTTTTAGAAAATGCAGGTGGCGGCGGGACTGGTACCGCAAAGAAAGCGGCCAAGAAGAAGGGTTCCTCCTTCCAAACTGTGTCAGCGCTCTTCAGGGTAACTACATCCTGAAGCTGAATCTTCACAGGTCGCGAAAATCTCCTGTGATTGAAAAAAACATCTGTCTTCACCTCCAACAGGAGAACCTGGGGAAGCTCATGACCAACCTGAAGAGCACCCATCCTCATTTTGTCAGGTGTCTGATTCCGAATGAAACCAAAACTCCAGGTAACGCTTGAGAAAAAGACTCAATCACGCCAGTGGTGCTTTAATGTCGACGTATTCATCACAAGCGCTGACATCTTTTCAGGTATTATGGAACACCATCTGGTCATTCATCAACTGCGATGTAACGGCGTGTTGGAGGGTATCAGGATCTGCCGGAAGGGCTTCCCGAGCAGGATCCTTTATGGGGACTTTAAGCAAAGGTGGGTCAGCCAATGTGTCTGTGAATGTGAGTGGGAAAAAAAGCTCACAGACAAGGTGTTTTTTATTCCTCTGGTAGGTACAAAGTACTGAATGCTAGCGTGATCCCAGAGGGACAGTTCATCGACAACAAGAAAGCTTCAGAGAAGCTCCTGGGGTCGATTGATGTGGATCACATGCAGTATAAGTTTGGACACACCAAGGTAACTCTACACCAACCCCCTTAGGTTTCATCAGATCAAAGGTCAAAGTGTGAAACAGAAATGATGTTTGAACTACATCAACACGAATATGTTCTATTTTATTACAACAAGCCAAAAAACCCACGAAACTCATGTTTATTTTAGGACCTCTTTGTAAGTACTTTCTCTCCCAAAGGTGTTCTTCAAAGCAGGACTCCTGGGTCTCTTGGAGGAGATGAGGGACGAAAGACTAGCCTCTCTCATCACCATCACTCAAGCGCTATGTCGGGGCTTCCTGAGGAGGAAGGAGTTTCAGAAAATGATGGAAAGGAGGTAGCATCTTCACGATCGCTGAGTCAGAGCCGCAAACACGGTAACAAGGTAAAATCGAACTGTGTTCTGTTGCAGAGAATCTATTTACATCGTCCAGTACAACATCCGCTCCTTCATGAACGTGAAACACTGGCCCTGGATGAAGCTCTACTTCAAAATCAAGCCGCTCCTGAGGAGTGCCGAGACGGAGAAGGAGATGGCCCAGATGAAGGTGGAGTTCGCCAAATGCAAGGAGGATTTGGCCAAAGCCGAATCCAAGAGGAAGGAGATTGAGGCCAAAATGGTTTCTCTGCTCCAGGAGAAGAACGACCTGTGTCTGCACATCCAAACTGTGAGCAGAGGCCTCCTTTTTCTTCAAATACCTGTGAAGTATGATTGAAGGAGCTGTGATTCCCTTCACAGGAGAGTGAAAGCTTGGCAGACGCAGAGGAGCGATGTGAGGGCCTGATAAAGAACAAGATCGCCCTCGAAGCCAAAGCCAAGGAACTGAGCGAGCGGCTGGAGGATGAGGAAGACCTTAACGCCGAGCTCACTGCCAAGAAGAGGAAGCTGGAGGACGAGTGCTCCGAGCTGAAGAAAGACATCGACGACCTGGAACTCACCCTGGCCAAGGTGGAGAAGGAGAAGCATGCCACGGAAAACAAGGTGATTGACCGCGAGTTTCCCCCGGCCGACAAGGATGCAAACGCCTCCTAACGCAGCAAATCCAATGCCGCCATGTAGGTGAAGAATCTGACCGAGGAGATGTCCTGTCTGGATGACACGATTGCCAAGTTATCCAAGGAGAAGCTGGCCCTCCAAGAGGCTCACCAGCAGACGCTGGATGACCTGCAGGCAGAGGAGGACAAGGTCAACATACTGACCAAAGCTAAGATCAAGCTGGAGCAGCAGGTTGATGATGTAAGCCTGCATGTGCTGATACTGTGAAGGAAGACGCTCAATTTTTTGCTTCATTTTACTGCAAAAATATTAGGATTAAATTCTAACGTTAATGTTGCAGCTTGAAGGCTCCCTCGAACAAGAGAAGAAGATTCGAATGGACATCGAGAGGGCCAAGAGGAAGCTGGAAGGAGACCTGAAGTTGACTCAGGAGTCCATAATGGACTTGGAGAACGTGAAGCAGCAGCTGGAGGATCGTCTCAAAAAGTACGTATGAGTGCATCAGTGTCTCAGTCCGTCGTTGCTCAACAGACCCCCCTGACCAGCTGGTTTGACCCCCGCAGGAAAGACTTTGAATTCAGCCAGCTGCTTTCCAAAGTGGAGGACGAACAGAACATGGCAGCTCAATCTCAGAAGAAGATCAAGGAACTCCAGGTAGCAGCAATCATGGAGGCGTGGTCTGAGAATGAGTTGGTGGTGTCCCCTGGGTGACTGCTGGTCCTTCACCCCCCCCCAGGCACGCACCGAGGAGCTGGAGGAGGAGATTGAGGTGGAGCGCGTCGCCCGGGCCAAGGTGGAGAAGCAGAGGGCCGACGTCACCCGGGAGCTGGAGGAAATCAGCGAGCGACTAGAGGAGGCCGGGGGCGCCACTGCCGCCCAGGTGGAGATGAACAAGAAGCGCGAGGCCGAGTTCCAGAAACTGAGACGTGACCTGGAGGAGTCCACCCTGCACCACGAGGCCGTCGCCGCGGCGCTGAGGAAGAAGCACGCCGATAGCGTGGCTGAGCTGGGCGAGCAGATCGACAACCTGCAAAGGGTCAAGCAGAAGCTGGAGAAGGAGAAGAGCGAGTGCAAAATGGAGATCGATGACCTGTCCAGCAATGTGGAGGTCATGGTGAAGGCCAAGGTATGCTCCAACAGGACACGTGTCAGAGGGAGTCTCTGCCTGCTTCAATGTGGACTTAGCCCTTTAAGCGCCAAAGTCGCAATATTGCGACAAGCAACATTGCTGAATAAAACCGGCTGTAACTATAAATGTGGGGCCAAATCTTGTTCATACTTTTCACCAGGAGATAGCGGACATGTGTGCATGTAATCTGAGCAGCATTTGAGGGTGTGGTTATATTCAAAGTTTTAGAGTAAAAAGAGTTTGAAAAAAACGCTCTGGCGCAGAGACGCGGCAGCGCAGCAGTGGTCGGAGCGCAGAGCGGAGCAAAGCGAAAGAGTTTTTTTTCATTCACTCGCGATGCCGACAGGTTGGTTTGCCGTCAACGAAGTACTTCATCAGGTACTGGCTGACTCTAATTCCGAGGAGGAGTACACGCAGTTGTCCATTGAAGCAGAAACTGACTTTATAGTGACGGCGAGTCCGCACACCATAACGCACCATCATAGCGGATGCTTCACCTCTGCGCGGCCTCGGCGGAAGCATTCTATGAGCGCCAAGCAGGGAAGCGGTCGGGGTGGCAGGGAGGCTAATAACACCGCAAATATCGGTGAATGTAGCGGGGATGAAAACAACCGCGTTGTTGCGGCCGCCGGAACACACCGCGAATAGCTGAAGAAGTGGCGTTCACTGGCGCACTGTAAATCACGGCGACGTCGATAATGATGATGATGGCTTCGGCAAAGTGATGGCGAGAAACAGATTTGAAAACATTCTTTCTTTCCTTCACTTTGTACATAATGATGACTGCATTGAGAGGGGCCAGCCAGCTCAGATGGACTCTTCAAAGTGCATCCCATTGTTGATTTGATCATTCCTAGTTTTGTTGCTGTGTATGGTCCACTCAAGGAACTTTCCTTGGATGAAATGACTTTTGCATTCAGGGGAAGGTCAACATTGAAACTGTACAACCCCAAAAAACGTGACAATATGGCAATGAAGCATCTGTCTTGAGTGAGGCAGCTCAGGTTATGAATTGTGGTGCATCTACGATGGTAAAACGAACGTCCAGATTGTGTTGTTTGTTCAGACCGCACCCGCCCGAAAGGCCATCAACAGACACAGCTCAGGTGCTGTCAGTGTGGAGTAGGTCTTTGTGGTACCTTTCATTGCAAGGCACAGCACAAAGTGAAAAACTACAAGCAGTGCCATCTTGATCATTGAAGGTCTTTGAAAACATTACAATTCCATATGGCCGCTAACCAATGCTAAAAGATCATACAAATTGGATCAGTGAATTTATTTCTATCCCAAATTTCGTTATTTCGATATTTCACGATATTTGACAGTATTCCCTTATCTCAAACTGCTCTCAAACTACAGCCTTTTGAAATCTTTATAAGAAAATTTACATTTTCCAATATGGCCACTACCTTGTGACGTCACAATAATCCAATTAGATGACAAATCTACTTCCATCCAAAAATTTGGTTCACACTGAAGATATTTCTCGTTTACAGTATGCCTTTATCTCAAACTACTTTAAAGTTACAGCCTTTTGAAACCTTGATATCAAATTTGAACATTTTCCAATATGGCTGCCACCTCGTGACATCAAAATATGCAAATTAGATGAATATTGTCACTCCAATCACAGACTTTGAGTCATACTGAACACTTTTCTCATTGACAGTATACCTTTATCTCAAACTACTTTCAAGTTATAGCCTTTTGAAATCTTGACACCAAATTTGTATATTTTCTTGAAAAAAACTCCTAAAGGGCGCCTAAAGGGTTAATTCCTTCGCTCTTCTCAGACCAACTATGAGAAGCTGTGTCACTCTCTGGAAGACCAACTGAGCGACTACAAGACGAAACACGATGAGAACGCCCACCTGATCACCGAGCTGAACGCCCAGAGGGCGCGGCTCCAGAACGAGAATGGTGAGCAGCCCCTCCCACAGCGTCCGGCCACCACCTCGCCCCTATGTTCCTACCCCCCTTATTTCCTGAAGAAAAATAACAACCTTTGACCTTTTCATCAGGGGAGTTCTCCCGTCTCCTCGAGGAGAAGGAGGCCATCCTCTCGCAGATGTTGAGGACCAAGCTGGCCTTCAGCCAGCAGATAGAGGAGCTGAAGAGGCAGGTGGAGGAGGAGACGAAGGTTGGTGATGTCATTAAACAGTTTGCAGATTGTAAATTTCAACATTTTTGCCTGGAGACCAGGCTGAGCCTCAGTAGGATTGTTTCCAGGTCCGTTTCCACCTCCCTCAGTGCTGACTCAAATATTTCTTCAGCTCAAAATTCTGTTTTAATATTTCTGTCACAATTTAAAATAAACCTCGAAGTTCCTGACAAAATGGTTTGTTCCAAGCTATTTCTAAATTCCATGTTCAGAGATCATTGTGCCTTTGCTGCAGGCCAAGAACGCCCTCGCTCACACTCTCCAGTCGGCCCGCCACGACTGTGACCTGCTGAGGGAGCAGTTTGAGGAGGAGCAGGAGGCCAAAGCTGAGCTCCAAAGAGCCATGTCCAAGGCCAACAGCGAGGTGGCGCAGTGGAGGACCAAGTACGAGACTGACGCCATCCAGCGCACCGACGAACTGGAGGAGGCCAAGTAAGGGTGGCTGTCACGCACGGGACCGCCGGCAGCATTGCACCAGGAGTTGTCGACATCTGCCTATCTGAAACCACCAGGAAGAAGCTCGCCCAACGCCTGCAGGAGGCGGAGGAGGCCATCGAGGCCGTGAACGCCAAGTGCTCGTCCTTGGAGAAGACCAAGCAGAGGCTGCAGGGGGAGGTGGAGGACCTGATGGCCGACGTAGAGCATGCTAACGCACAGGCAGCAGGCCTGGATAAGAAGCAGCGCACCTTCGACAAGGTAACGGGGACGCCGGCAACAGCTTCTCATGGGTGCTGGAACGGGCGGACCCACACGGCCAGGCTCTGAACGAGGACAACCCCCCCCCTTGTGATCTGCAGGTCCTGTCCGAGTGGAAGCAGAAGTATGAGGAGAGTCAGGCGGATCTGGACGGTTCACAGAAGGAATCCCGCTCACTGGGCACTGAACTCTTCAAGATGAAGAACTCGTATGAGGAAGCTTTGGAGCACCTGGAAGTGCTCAAGCGAGAGAATAAAAACCTGCAACGTACGTTTGTAAAACACTCATGTTTTGATTTTATTTGTCGTAATAACTCTCATTCTCCACAGAGTTAAATATCCTGTGCCTCCGATCAACCAGCACCAGAACAAGTGTTTTCTACTGTTGTCTGCCGTAGAGGAAATTTCAGATCTGACTGAGCAAATTGGGGAGAACGGAAAGAGTCTCCATGAACTGGAGAAGAGCAAGAAGCAGGCTGAGACGGAGAAGGCAGAGATCCAGAGTGCTCTGGAGGAAGCTGAGGTGAAGAAACAGGATGTTCTATGTGACATGTTTCTGTCTACGGCTCTCCTAGATACAGCATACCTGCAGGCGTGCAAAAGAAAAACGCACTTAACACATTGTTTTCTGTGACCATTTTGGTCCTTTCCGTATCTGTATGTTTCCATGCTTCTTCTCCCCCTCTCAAAGGCTTCTCTGGAGCATGAGGAGTCCAAAATACTGCGCATCCAGCTGGAGCTGACCCAGGTCAAGGGCGAGGTGGACCGCCGGGTGGCCGAGAAGGACGAGGAGATTGAGCAGATGAAGCGCAACCACCTGCGCATGGCCGAGACCCTGCAGTCAGCCTTGGACGCTGAGACGCGTGGCAAGAACGACGCCATGAGGATCCGCAAGAAGATGGAGAGCGACCTCAATGAGATGGAGATCCAGCTGAGTCACACCAACCGGCAGGCGGCCGAGTCCCAGAAGCAGCTCCGGAACCTGCAGGGCCACCTCAAAGTAAAGCCCCCCCACACACACACACATAGCTCCACCTGCAAACCGCTTCATTGTCTCGACCGATACGCAGTGGCTGTCTCACACTGCAGGAGCAGACCCTCCACCTGGACGAGGCCCTGCGGAGCCAGGAGGACCTGAAGGAGCAGGTGGCCATGGTGGAGCGCAGGGCGACCCTGCTGCAGGCGGAGGTGGAGGAGCTCCACGCTGCCCTGGAGCAGTCCGACAGGAGCCGGAAGCTGGCGGAGGGAGAGCTGGCCGACGCCAGCGAGCGGGTGGGGCTGCTGCACTCCCAGGTGGGCGCAGAATTACAACAGCAACCGCACAGACTTGGGGCTCTGCACACATGCAACCGTGACACAGAATCATACGATCGTGCCGGGTGGCTTGTTGTGTACAGGAGCTTGTGTTGATTTCATAGATTTTGTTTTGCTACAGAACACTAGTCTGCTCAACTCTAAGAGGAAGCTGGATGCAGACGTGAGCCAGCTGCAGGGTGAAATGGAGGAAGCCATCCAGGAGGCGCGCAATGCCGAGGAGAAAGCCAAGAAGGCCATCACCGATGTAAACCTCTGACCTGCTTTGTTCGCCTGGCGCACGATTCGCCAGATCATTCCCCTTTTTTTTAACCGTCGGTTGATCGTGCTCGATCACATGTGCCCACGCAGGCCGCCATGATGGCCGAGGAGCTGAAGAAGGAGCAGGACACCAGCAGCCACCTGGAGAGGATGAAGAAGAACCTGGAGGGCTCGGTGAAGGACCTGCAGCAGCGGCTGGACGAGGCAGAGAGCCTGGCTCTGAAGGGCGGCAAGAAGCAGCTCCAGAAGCTGGAAGCGAGGGTACCACCGGGCCACCGTCCTGTGGCAGGCAGGCACAGCAGAACAGCCATCACCGCTGGCATCCCTCCCTTCATCTTTCTCTTTATCTCTCTTTAGGTGCGTGAACTTGAGGGCGAGGTGGAGAGCGAGCAGCGGAGGGGCGCCGACGCCATCAAGAGCGTGCGCAAATATGAGAGGAGAGTCAAGGAGCTGTCCTACCAGACCGAGGAGGACAAGAAGACGGTGCTGCGGCTTCAGGACCTTGTGGACAAGCTGCAGCTCAAAGTCAAGGGCTACAAACGGCAGAACGAGGAAGCTGTGAGACCCCGTGACTTCCCCACCCCCCCCACATCAAAAGCTCCCGCCTCCGTTGCAGTCCGATCTCAAGCTCGGCCTCTGTTTCTCTAGGAGGAGCAGGCCAACATACACCTGGCCAAGCTGAGGAAGGTGCAGCACGAGCTGGAGGAGGCGCAGGAGCGCGCCGACATCGCCGAGTCGCAGGTCAATAAGATGAGGGCAAAAAGCAGAGACTTTGGAAAGGTAACGGCAGACACACTTGCTCTTTGGATCATATGTTCTTCATTTGCTTTTAATCTCTCCTTTTCATTCCATCCCACGTTTCCTTTTGCTTGCTTTCTTTCCCCTTATCATTATCTTTTTCTCTAGTTTTCTTTTCTATTCTTCACTTTGCATCCTCATCTTTTTCCCCTCTCAATTCTTTCTTCTGTCCTCCTTTCATTGCAGGCTGCTGACTTTGAGTAACCCCTGCAGTGCCCCCCCTCACACACCCTCTGAGAAAGTCCTTAACACAAGTAGCGGCCAACTGAAGTATGGCGGCCTGATTGTTTTGCTGTGTTGATTGTAGCCTAATAAAGAGTCTGAAGCATAACGTGTGACTGTCTTGTTTTTACTGCGTGGAAGTCAATTAATTATCCCCAGAGAACAGCTCAGTTTATTTTAGTACACTGTCAGTGAGGGGTTTTTCAAGTTGTTTGGCACATACCATAATTTAGGTCAAAACACAGTCCTTTCTAAGTGACAGTATTTGGCAACTTGACATCACACGGTCCACCAATGAGCTTTCTGTACTGTGTGGTGGGACCACCCTGGACTTTCAGTGTTGACGGTGTTTTTCAGTTGGGATTATGATGGTATTTTTTGTTGTTTTGCTTTATAAATGTTGGCATAAAAACAAAGGGTGTTGGCCTATGGCCCTCCAGAGTCACTGCTTCACAGTGTCAAACATCTCCCTGCTCCATCACAGCTGCTGGAAACGAGAGCAACGTCTTCAGAGCGCTGCAGCAGCCTACTAACGAGCCATCATTGGATGCAGGTGTGTTGGAGCAGAGAGACATGGATGGTGGGTGATAGTAAATGCAGATGGAAAGATTTGTGGCAAGAGGACAATAATAATAAAAGGCACGCTTCAAAAGTTGCTTTGGTTCGTGTCCTGACTGATGCTTTTGTGTGTGTGCGTGCGTGAGCTGACTGGGACTCTTCTGCTTCCTCCTGTGCTGCAACTCCAAACCACTAAATAGGATAGAGGCAGTGGATAGTGCCATGATGGACAATGAACACGTTCAAGGTCTGGTGTAACAGTGTCTGACTGGCGTGGCAGCTCAGCCCCCGTTGTGGGTAATGTCTCATCTGTGTTGTAGGAGGTTAGGATTCACTTGAGGTCTGATCTTTGGTTTAGAGTTCAGATTAACTATGTTGAAACAAACCTCTGCATTTGCAGGAAGAGTCAGAGGTGGATTGAATACAGATTGAAAGCTGTCCTTGTGTTGAGATCAAAGCCGAAACTCCAAAGTCTAAAATGAATGGCTTGTTTTTAGGATATAATAAGCTTATGAGTTGACTCTTGGTCAAAATGTATTCAATGAATGAAATGTTTTACCAAAGGAAACAAGTAAAGTGTTAGCATATAATGAACTTTGCAATATCAAGTCAATCCATCCATCCATGCATCCATCATCTACCACTTATCCTGAGCCAGGTTGTGGGGGCAGCAGTCCCAACAGAGACTCCAAGACCTCCCTCTCCCCAGCCACCACCCCCAGCTCCTCTGGGGGGACC
>JAUESE010000101.1:3168886-3183895 GCA_032274725.1 Malacoctenus triangulatus
TCCTAGCACGTCAACTTCAGCTGCTCCCGAGTGACAGCTGACATAATTGACTCCAATATTGATTGCAGATAGTTTTTTCTGCTTTTCAAATGTCACAAAGTGTGCAGGAACACCCTTCATTCATATTTGAAGGGGGAGGCTTCATCATGTATCATGTATCACCATGACTACATATTGGAGCTTGACATGAAAGATGAGTTTAGGCTTTATTCGTAAGTACAACTGAACTTTTGCTGGTAAATTGACACCAGCATCATCTGCATTTTATCTCTACATCTCTGCCTGGAACCTGCTCGGATACATAAATGATGAACCGACGTCAGCTTTGAGCTCTGGACTTTCTCTATTTAAGTGTTACTAAAATACACATTCAAATGTCAACATTCCAATCTTTAGTCCTTTTTTTCTCAAACAAATGCACATCAACAGAGACACTGATAGACAGACATGTCCCTCTTCAAATCTGTCCTTCACTTCCACTTGTGTTCAAGTACATTTGCTCATTTTAATATTGTCCATCAACTCTTGTGTTCTCTGCCAGATTGCTTTCATGCTGTTTGTCACACATCCGAGGAATTCTCAAATCAACTCAGGCGAGATCCTCGCAAACTAAATACTTACGTCCTTTTTCATACGTTTCAATCCTACCTGGAACAGAAACTGAATTCTTGCTGTGTGAAGGACTTTAACAGTCTGAGAAGCGACTGAGAGAAGACAAACGGTCAACAACGTCTTCAAGAGTCACTTAAGTTTCTCAGAGATGCAACAGGAGCGACTTGATCTTGAGGAAAGTCTCCTGGAAGGTGTTTTTGTACTGCAGTACGAGGACATTCCTCGGGACTTTACATGCTAACAATGTAGCTTTCATAATCTACTATGTTCTACAGCAGCGCTCTAGCGTCTAGTCAGCCTGGAGAGGGACAACAGAACGGGGAGTTTACGATTCAGGAGGGACTAAAAACATCTTTCTGGACTGTATATTTGCAAAACATGACAGCAAATAGTGAACACTCTGGGAGGCAGCTGGTGAGTGAGTGGACCTTACTGTGACTCACGACAGCAACTCAAGGCACAAACATATTTTGAACAAAATTTTCCAAACTCTACCTTTATCCTTTATGAAACTGTGTTGTTATCTTTAACCAGCTGTCAGTGTCAGACCCTCCCTGCTGTCCCTCACGACCACATTCTGATCAGCTGCTGGACGTCTGAGAAGCATCTTGCCTTTCTCTGAGCCCCCCTCCCCCTTATTGATGGACCACTGTTCTGACACAGCTCCCTCCAGTCGCAACGCGTCCAATTCCAGCCCACTCCTCTCTCCTTTCATTAAGAACCCCCCGCAGTAATCAGCAGCGGCTTCGACGATGACGGTGAGCACAAAAGGCAGGTTCGAGGTGAACTCGGGTCAAAGCTGCCGGAGCCCCGAGGATCCCTCCGCGACGGAAAGCCGGCCAGCTGTCCAGTTTGAACCAGGCGACTCCAGCCTCCTTAATGCTCTGACAATAACAAACTACGGGGAGCTTTCGCCATTAACCTTTTTTTCTCCAAATTATATAACGCTGCCAGCAGGGAGGGAAACCATCCGGAACGCTTTGACAGAGCCAACGCTCTCTGAGCCACTCTGCCTTTTTAGTGATAAATAGATAAATGATTCCCACTGATGGAGATCTTGGCTGCCTCTCAATTAGTTTCACTTTGAAAGCAAAATGACATTGACAAAAATCGGGGTTTTTTGGGGGGGTTCAACAAAAACTTTAATGTTTCAGAGCTTTTGATGCTTGAAACTTTCATACAGGTTGCTCCCACGGCAACGGGGGACTGATGGTACAGGGTGGGTGTCCAGGATGTTGGATGGATTTGGCTCACAGTGCTGGAAAGTTAGTCAGGACATGTCATGATACGTTTATGAATACTGATGAGACGGTGGATGACTTTCTCAAATTCAGGTCCAAGTGCTGCTTTGATATTAACTCCAAAAAGGAGTTGGAGTTAGGATTCACCCCTTTAAAACTGTCTCATATTGAGCAAGGTAACAATGATCCTCAATAGAAGTTTATAGGCAATGTAACGGGACTAAGCAGCCAAAGGTCCTTCACATGTGCAGATGAATTCCTCTGAGTTGCATCAAAGTTCCTTTCACTCACTCTTCATTACTTCCCTCCGTTGCTGCCAACCTGCTCATCGCCTCCCCCTCCCCCGATCTCAGAGCTATTAACTTTCCGGCCCCGACTGAGTTGGGATGACTGAACGTTAATCTCAGACCGGGCTGTTCGTCAAGTTCGCGGGCTGAGGGGTCGGACATGCTGCTTGTTTTGGCCTTGGCAGCCACTTCCAAGAGCAGACACATGAATCGCAACCCGAGAAAAAAAAGCGGGGGAGTAGGGGAGCAAAGGGGGGGAGGCACGTGGCTGAGATAACGCGCCGCACTCCGTGAGAGGAACTCCCTTCCTCCCTCTGCTCCCGCTTACTCACCCCTGACATGGCAGAAATGTGCAGACGGAAGAGCCGTCTGATATGAGAACAGAGGAGGAAGGGGGGGGTTGATGGAGGAAGAGGGAATCAAATCGCTGCGCTCACATTGAAGCCAAAAAACCTTTTGCCATTAGTGTCAGCATTATACGATGTCGGTCAGAGGCAGTGGTGAGAATCCCTCCATCACTCCAATCCCTGACATCACTCGTTCCTGCCACATTTCTTTCATGAAACAAGAAAACTTTGGAGCACTCGGGACCATGAATACAAGGTGGAACCGTGGTGAAGATGGGAGGGGGGGAGGAACGTTACCTTGATTCTGGAGGGAAGAGGTAGAGCGACCAGGTGTCCCTCTGCCGACACCACTCGGGCTGCTTCTTCTCCAGCCAGCGCAACAGCCGGGCGATTCGACCCTGTACAGAGCAAGAAAGGAAGCAGGCATTCAATTATCAGTTCCGATCAAAGCGGTTCATCTTTAATAACGCGTTAGTTATTGTAGAATCCGTTTGGCTTTTTGTTAATCTGGATTCTAAAGTTGGGACAGTTTTCATTGGTGTTGACGGAGGTGCGAGCGGTGAGCCCACGCACCAGATTGACCTCCTCTTCCACGTTCTCGTCCTCAGTGTTCTCCTCCAGCGAGACGTGCGTGGGGCCCAGGGCCGACGGGGATCCCTTCCCGTTGCAGTCGCTGTGCTCCGAGGGCCGGAGGTGGGCCAGCGAGGGCGGCCTGGAGCTGTGCATGCTGGCTGAGCGGTACAGGTAGGGCACCTACACAAGAGGAGGGGGGGGGGGGGTAGAAAAGGTCAGGCACAGAAAGCCACAGGCACGTCAGTAAAGAGCCCCGAGTTAGTTCACTCGCTTCCAGCCGACTGTCCTGTGTTGTTGGGTATCATCAGTTCGAACTCTTGGGCCGGATAACGAACCCCAAGTTGCTCCCGATTGGTCGATAAATGGCAGCCATGGCGATGAGTTAAGTGAGGTGGTCAAACTGCACGATATGGAAACAGTTGGTGTACCATTTCTCACCAGCAGGGGGGTCAGTGGTGGTTCAGAGGTTAGAAAGATGAACTTGTAACCAGAAGGTGGCTGGGGTGAGTCCTGGGACCATCTTGCACTCGAGGTGGGGGGGGCACCGTGAAAGCCCACCTTCATCACTGCCACTACAGACCTTTTAGAAGCGTCCCCTGACCACATGACTGCCCCCTGGGTGCATACTAGTGATTAGTCAGGACGTGGGTTCCAGTCCTCCTCCCGTATCGAAGGGTAATTTGGCTGCTCAAAAACCGCATTAGAAAACATGAGATTAATGTGATCCAATACTTGGGTTAAGTCCAAGTCATCAATGGAGAACAAATCCTGGTTTTCTGCTTGTGTGTGCTGGTCAAATACTGCCGTGTGCTCAATAAAACGGACCCTTCTATGAGAAAGTAGTTTGTTCAAACTTGACGTCTTGCTGATTCATCTAATTCATGTTGTCCTGCTCGACAGTGAAAATTGTTGTTTATCTATTGTGGTGTTAAAGAGTGTGAAAATCATTGTTTTTGAAATAAACAAGAAATCGCAACAACTGGGTGAAAGCAAAGAGTGTAAAAAGGTCAGAGTACCTGGAGCAGAGCGTCAGGAGGCAAATCCATGGAGCTGCGCGTCTCCACCGACTCCATCCTCCGGTGCCTGGGCCCCCCCTGCGACTGCGACATGGAGTCCGTCCTGGCCAGGGAGGCGTCGTCCTCCTCCATTAGGCCGCCCCCCTCCTCTCCCCCACCCTCCCCTTCCTCCGAGCTGGAGCCGCCTCCTCCGGACAGCAGCGAGCGCCGCTCCCCGGACTGCCGCTTGGCGCGCTTGTGCGACGGGACCCGACCCAGGCTGTTCCAGCTGGACCTGCGGCTGGTCCGCCCACTGCCGGAGCTCCACGGGGCGTAGGGGGAGGAGCTCCGGGCGCTGGTCTGGGGTCAGAGGAGGAGAGAGTAGGGCGATTGACAAAACAAAAAAAAAAAAACTGTGTAATTGAACTTGAACAACTTTCCGGACCCTCACCGGTGACTTGTCGTAGCAGGCCGGGTCCATGGAGACACTGCTGCCCCGCCGGGACTCGTAGCCCAGGATCGGGTCGCCCCCGACCGGCAACTTGGGGACGGGCATGGGCGTGGCGGCAGTGTGGGTGATGAGCGGAGGGGTGAGGCTGGTCTTCAGGTCCACGTGACCGTTCACAGGCACTACTGGTGAAACAAAGAGGGACGCAGATTTATGACTGCCTGGAGGCTTTCCTATGCAACCGAGGGAGACTATAAACTACACGTGAACTTATAGAAGATAGAGGGAGGAGACTCCTGGGGAAGGTAAACAGACACTATCGAGTACAAGGGCTCTTGAGGTATCACAGAGAATAAAAACACTTTCTTTTGGAGTCAATGTGAACATTTATGGCTAAACTGCAGCTTATTCTTTGGTAGAACATTAAAAATACTTAGTTCAAAGTTTCATTGTCACTGACAACCAGACAGCTCACAGAGGAGCGCCAAGTCAGGCAGCTAACCCAGTTAGCAGTAAGTCCAGCAACACGTCTTCAGAATCCAACAGTCAAAATGTCGGCTAATGAATTTGTTATCCATAACGTTGCTGTGGTGCTGGATGGTCGCTGAACTAACAGAGACAACGAGGCAAACAACAAGGTGAACATCGAGAAGATAGGAGCTGATGGTGTGAGGAGACCCGAGGTGGGCACTCCTGGTCCTGGAGGGCAACAGTCCTGCCCAATTCCAATGTGTCCCAACTTCAGAACACCTGATTGTAATGAGGCTTTCTGCAGAGCTTCATTTGGGCTGGAGCCCTGCGAGCCTCACTGCAACCAGCTTTGCTGAAGCCAGGAGACATCGAAATCGCAAAGGAATCCGGCCCTCCAGGCCCAGGAGTGCCCACCCTAACAACAGACAATACCCATTAACTGTGCATCATTCAACCTTTTGTTTGATTGTGCTTGATTGAAAAATGTTCTTTTTACACATAAAAGAAACAAAAGAGAAGCGGTGATCAAAGAGTGATCAAAGAGTGAAATGTTTTTGCTGATGGTGTTAAACTGCAGCTCGTGTGTGAACGTAGGTTGAGCAGGATTACTGAGCTTCAATGTATCAAAAGATGTTCAGGAAGAAAAGAAGGCAACAGATGAAACGGCACAAAATCAGAAGGAAAAAAAGTTGCTGACAAATGACTGGGTGGGAAAAACAGGAGGGAGCAGCACATTGTGGGTTAGTTCCAGGGATGCACTGCCTTTTGAAACGCAGCACTTAAAAATGGATGCCTCACGCTGGTATGGAGCAGGATGAATATTTTAGCAGGGCACTCCTCTTATGGGATGCGTGGGAGGCAAATGTTATGTTTAATATTATGTTTGGCAGCAGCACAAATACATGACATGCGGAGTCGAGCGCGGCTTTAATAACGCTAATTCCTCCGTCTTCCAGCCTTTACCCGGGGCCGAGAGGAGATGTATATTAGCCTCTTCCAGCGACGTAAGCAGTTTCACGCGGCGGAGGGGGAAAGGGGGGCGGGGGGTGGGATGAGACGGTACTTGTGGGAGTTGGACTCCACGCTGTGGTCTTTCCACTGGGCTTTTTTCCCGGTCTGTGCCTACGGTAATTAAAGGGGATGGGAGCTGGCGTTTGGAGGAATAATGGATGAGGCTGCTGTTGCGGTTCGATGCGGCGCTGGGAGACGACCGGGAGTGCGTCGCTTGAAGCGTGGTCGGCGGGACGACGACAGGTCAATGCATTGCTGCATTGCGAACTTAAACATGCACGTTTGAAGTGAAACA
The DNA here is from genome assembly GCA_032274725.1 of Malacoctenus triangulatus. NCBI lineage: Eukaryota > Metazoa > Chordata > Actinopteri > Blenniiformes > Labrisomidae > Malacoctenus > Malacoctenus triangulatus. The sequence goes on from JAUESE010000101.1 coordinate 3,175,167, forward strand.
CGCGGTGTTTTCTAGAGGGATGCAGTGGAGATTAGAAGGGGGCGTGGTAGCATTTAGCTGCACGAGCGCAGATGGTTCAAGCTCTGCCAAGTGTTTGCAATCAAGCCGCAGCCTCCGGGCGGCCTCGGTCGGCTCGGACGAGTGTGGGCTCGCCGCGCACGCCTCACCTGCAGAGGCTGACAGGTCCTTCTTGCTGCCGTTCACATCCTCCATACTTCGTGCGAAGGAATCGATCTCCGAACCTGATTTAGAAGCGTCACCCTTGACACAGGAGGAACACACACACACACAAAGTGTTACACAAAGACACCTGTGAAAAACATGTTGTTTTTGCTCTTTCTCAGAAGAGTTGAGAGAAAGCGGGTGGGTTGAAGTTGCCTCTAAACACAGATCCCTGCGCGGCTACAGCTAGCGTTGGCCGTGGATTCGGTTTCGAGCCGCGGATCGGTCACTAGAGGCAACCCGACGAGGTCTCACGAGCAGGTCGGCAGGTGGCGTGACCTCCCCCTGATAGGTTTCGGAGTGAGGGCGAGGCGGGCCGCCGACGTGAAGGGTTGTCATGCAGGGGGGAGTGAGAGGACTTAAAAAAGAAACCACGCTCAAACGGCGACTTCACCTCAGTGTCTTACCTTTAGTTCGTTGTGAGCGCTTACGTCGCATCTTCGGCGTGCTTCGCCAGCTCTACAGTTTGCACAAAGCACTCCGTAACTCCAAAACCTAGCTTGACGTCCGTCAGGACAGCTCAGCGCCTTGTGGACGTCTCCGAAGTGACGTCGAAACCGGCCACATTAACACGTTCGTCGTCGCAGTTTTTCCAAAACTCCTTGTGAGCGCCTGAGTCGCTCTCCGCCTCGCGCCGCCTGCAGACCCCATTACTGTGCGCGAGGGTGCCAGGTGGAAGCTGGATTAATAAAATGCCGTCTGAGAGTCGAGGCCTCCGTGGTGGCAAAGTGAATAAACGGTGCGCACAAAGAAGCCTAAGGGCCTAATTGCCATGCACCTCCTCTCCAACTAACAAATTACTTTCTTTATGCCCCCCCTCCCTCGAGTATTAGACGAAAACAAAGTAGGTACGGGTGTGTTATTTGTTCGGTATCGGTGTGTGTTGGGGACACGATCTCCGAGGCTATTTTGCATATTTTCTCCCCTGCGGTTCGAGCGTCGCTTCCTGCGACCCAGACTGATTTGCCTTGACCTCGTCGAGTGCGCCAGGATGAGCGAAGGAGGGGGGACGGGGACGCTGATGAACCGGCAGGCCGATTAACTGAAGGGCTACTTGAAGCCCCCCCCATCGTCCCAGCGCATCTTGGCTTCTTAAAAATCTCGGCGTAAACACGGAGCACTTGGAGAACGTCGGGCAGACGTAGCGATGTTAGTCTGCTGGGGAAAGTTGACATTTCTGGAAACTATAAGAGTGAACTTATATTCTGAGCTTTAACAGGTCAAATAAGTAAATTCAAATGTGTCATTTGAACCTCTACTTAAACCTATTAAATACAGAGACTGTGAGAGTGAAACACACTATGACTTTCTCATATATCACTGTACATCAGTCGAAACTTTGTCTTTTTGAATTATTTGTTGTGTGTTAGCACCATTTCAATGACCAGCCTGCACTGATCACTTCTTGTTACTGAAGTTACTTCACTGGAAAAACAAAATCAGAAATTACATACTGTACTTTCAGATTAAAAGACGAGCAATTTCAAGTTTGAATGTTAAAAAACCTAAAGTACCATATTCTGGAGCAGTGGTTCCCCATCTCCCCCTTAGAACATGACCACACTGGCTACCGAAAGACAGGGGATCTTCTCTCTGATTCGCCAACTTTGCAGTGAAGCCAAATGCTTTGCAGGTTTACAGTTTGACACTGGCAAAACTACGCGTTCTCACCAACATACAAAAGCAGGAATCTTCAAAGTAGGAGCACAGAGCAGTTCTCAAAATCTGTCATATTACAACATTTCCTCATTTCTGCGCTCTTCCATGTGCCGCAGTGCTCCAGCTGCTGATCCATCCAGAGGTGACTCGTAGCAGTTTCGCTCTTCACTTTTGACTGACCGTTTCAAAAGACCAAAGCGACCCGCAATCTGCTCAGGCCTAATCCTCTGATTGTTGGCACGAGGGAGCCACGGCGACATGACACCGGGCTGAGCTGAGGCCAGAGATTAATCCCACTCGGACACCGACCTGCTGACACGCCCTCTCTTTGACGCTCGGCGTCTCTCTCTGAGCTACTTCCTCCTCTGCCTTGGCTGATATCTAAAAATTCTCTGTGATGTTTGTACAGTGGTGCTTCAGTTGGCATAAGAGATCAAGTTCTACACTAAAACTGACCAATAAAAACAGATCACTAATCAAATTACCGACAGTGACCTTTTCATTTGCTCTTCTCCTTGATAGAGGAGAAGATGAGGGTGGAGTTAAAAGTCCAGAAGCAAAGAGGAAGTGGCGGGCTCGGGGGAAATCCCCGCTCCTGAAATAGTTGTTTGGATAGCTTGTTTACACGCCGCCACCCCAATTTGGGCTCGATGGCGAGGGGGCAGGAGATGGGCCCGCCGCTGATAGCCAGACAATAATAGACACCAGCAGCGCCATGGAGGGTGGGATCTCAATTACAGCGCCTCGAAATAACGAAAAAAAGAGGGTGCAAATGGGAGTCTGAGAGAGTTGCTGTTGATGGGAGGAAGGAGGATAATTGTTTATGTGCTCCTGTGTGTGTGTGTCTGTGTGCGTCTCTCAGAGCCGCGGACGACTGCAGCTGCTTCACTGTGTTTCGACGGGATGGAAATCGAAGGCGACGTCCGCGACTGCTCTCAGAGCCAATGGGAAGAAAGGTCGAGGACCACTGCTCACAGCCGACGCTGAAGCCTTCCCGACGTCCCAAAAATAAACGAAAGAGTCCTAATTTTGGTTTTGCTTTCCAGTATAAATTCTGCTCTCTTATCTTAAAATCAATTTTATTCAATCTCTCACAAGATTGTCGTTGCATTAAGAGTTGGTCTCCTAAATCATGATAAATTTATCTGAGAAGATTGAAGTTTTGTTTATAAATACCTGCTTTATCTTGCAAAACACTTGTTTACATAAAGGGTTTCTTGGACCTTCTTTCACAACACTAACTGTTTACTTACAACTTATTAACACACCAAAAAAATTATTAAATAAAACAGAATGCAGGTCAACCAAGTTAAAAATCCACAGATTTTGTCGACGTTTATGCTGAAGAGATATGAGAAAAGTTTCTGAGACAAAAAAATAACAACACACAAACATAAAACTACAACAACAGGTTGGTCTGTTTCAGCAGCACAAGAGACCCCAGTCAAAGCCCCCCTCAGACAGCTGCAGCTTCCAGGTGGAACCATCCAGAACGAGTTAATCAGAACAGTCCTGGATCACTCCGGATCAACTTTAACAGGATATAACGAGGAACCACCCTTTACGGTGACAGACTCGGGCAGAGGTGGGCGTTCGACACAGGTGGGGGTTTGACATGGAGTGTGCTCACACACAGGATGCGATACAGCGGCGATGCAAGTGTTCACTCACTTTGGATTCTTCCCCCCCCCCTCCCCCCAGCAGCCACTGAAGGGCTCCGGTTAGTCCCAGCAGCACGGGCATCATGCAGGAAGCGGGTTAGATAGAGACACTCACAGGTGATGTCACACATGCTCTGGCAGCCATGTTGGAGATCTGTCGCTTTTAGGTACATTAATTTACCCTCTAGTGGTACCACGTGGAATAGCAGGTGGGAAGCAATTTATTTGGGAACTTTCTGGGCCAACTTTAAAACATCATTAGTCTGCTGTGATTTGTTGCTCCTATAGAGTTGGAATTGAAAGTACTGTTATAGAGTCTCATGTTGTTTTTTCTCCCAGTTGTGCTGTTTAAAACTCTTTCCTCTATTTTAAATGGATTGCCGTCGTTTTCACTCTGACGCTCAGAGAAGAAAACATCAGCGGATGTATAGTGAAACAAACAACCCGCCTTATTCTGTGCTGGAACATCGGCCGGTTAATCCTCCTTTTGAGACAACTTGTTTCCGCCTCAGTCAATTTAAAGGCCCCGATAATTTGAAAAAAAAAAACACATTTCCCTCGATGCGTCTCGAGTTTGTCGGAAAATAACTTCAAGCTACTAATCTGTGCTACAAACGATATTAGTAAAGTAGCCGCATACCTCATTCTTTCTGTTGCTCCTGAAGGTCTTGGTTAAGAGAAAACTCTCGTTCAACAGAGTCGCAGTACCAACTCAGCAATACAGGCTTGTAATTTGACACCAGCCTCATTGGAGCACCAGGTCTAGGGCTTCCCAGATTGCATGGCAGGAATACGCAGTGTGTGGGGCCAATTCCCAGATAAAGAAATCTGTGATGAGCTCTTCTCCAGCAACTTCAGTTAAAGCCCCAAAGAAAGATTCAGAAAACACAGCATTCACTCTGAACCCTCTGCAGCAAAACAGTCTGTTTTGGATGAAAGAGGAAATTGGTAGAAGCCCAATAAGTCCTCCTGAGCTTCCCTTCCGACCGGCCTTACACTCGGACTCACCTTTGACTACTTGAGTGGCCGAGAGCAACAGACCCGACAGATCCAGGAGATTTGGCTTCATCCTGCCAGAGCTGGCTCAGGAAGCTTCACTCCATGTGAGCCGAAGTAAATGTTCCAAACTCTAATGTTCTTTGGGAACTTTTGTACTCTTGCCTCCCTATTAACAAGTCAAATATTTTGCTGCGCCTGCTCATCTTTCACAACTTGTACTCGGGGACGCTCTCCGGGGACCATCATTTTCATTGGAGCTTTTGGAAAAGCTCCCGCTGCGCTACTCTGCCGGATTGGATTGGCAGCGGCAAAGACCTCCAAATCTTGCTTGAATGAATTTTCTCACTGTTTCGAAAAGATTTCTAAAGTACTTAAAATTTCAACCCCAACAAAAAGGGTCTTTTCCACTGACCGCAACTCTGCTGTACAAAGTGGTGTTCATGTCGACAACAAACAAAAATGTCTTAATGAGACTGAATTGCGATCGTGAGCCGTTATTGTGGCAGTCTGAGGAAAAAGCTCCGTAAAATCTGCATACGTCTATTTTTGTGTATTTTGTTTTAAGTGTTCCTTTTTTTTCCACAATAATATTTAATGTGAACTTCGTCTGTTTTCCACTGTCAATAAATTAAATTATTCCCATTTTAATATTTGAATCACATTTAAACATTCATTAATTTCAAATTCAGACTGAATTTGAACCTCTATGTCTTGGCTCCTTCTTGTTGGTCCTTGCTTTTGATCCTGAGTGGATGAATCCATCCTCCCACTGTATTTGTAGGTCAGTGGGACAAACACACCTGGTTCTAATTAGTGTGATGTCATCAGGCTCTGCAGCAGCCTGCTAACGAGCATCATTGGACTCAGGTGTGTTGGAGCAGAGAGCGACTGCGGATTGAAGGCAGGAGCTGGAGATGGACCCTCCCTGCTGCTCATGACATGCAGCTTGACTATTGAAAACTGTTGAAAACCTAAACTGTTAAAAAAGTAAAATTCTTTGGTTTTTTTTGCAATTTTAAAGTGATTTCATCTGAATCACAAGTGCCAAGCCATCATTGTTCCAATTCAGCAAGTCATTTTCTGTATTTTTACTCGATATCTTCATTTTAATCAGACTCCTGCGACTTCTGCTTCTTCCATTTTTGGTGAATAAAAAGTTCTGTTCAGGCTTCTCTGACTTCCACCGATGTTTTTCTCAACTTTTATGCAAATCTTAACCTTATGCCATCGCCTTGATAGTTGGACTGAGTTTGTGTCTTATACGAAATGACTTTGAGTGACTTTTGGATGGCTGTAATGCCCCCGCTAATGTTCAGGTAGTAGAAACGACTGAGAGTGTGTAAAATCGGGTGGGGGGGGGAATGCAGCAAGAGTTCTGGTACCAAATGTTAGTCGAGGAAACCTGCCATTAGTGAGCAGCATGTCTGCACTTGATCTCCAAGGGGGTGGCTGCCAAGAGATCTCTGACATCACTGCGGACCTTCTGGGGATGAGGTGTGAAAGGGGAGGAGGGCCTGAGGGGGAGGGCGAGGGATGCGGGTCAGTCGATTTAAAGGGAGGGAGGGGGGGAGGGAAGGCAGAGCTGCAGTGCTGTACATACCCCTGACTCTACAGGCAGCTGAATAAGGCTCAGCTGGGCATGCAAATCCTCCCGCTTGGACACTTCCTATTAGCGGGGAAGTGATTCGTTGCAGCCGGACAGGAGGAGGAGGAGCAGGAGGAGGAGGGAGGCGCACGCGGGAGAGAAGGAGGCACAGGAGGGGGGTTCAGAGGTGGACCCACAGCGAGTAGACAAGAGCAGAGAGGACAAAGTTAAAAAAGGAGAGTCAGCCTGTTGGAACAACGGGGTTTTGTTTTTCGTCTTTTCCCCCCGGAAACATCCGACATGCAACAGAAACATATCAAAGCGGCTGTCCTGGATCACAGTGTGCAGTCACGTGCTGCACATGTGGACTTCAGCATCCCTGGATTGGCTGAGAGCATCGAGAGGTCAGGACAGCAGAAAGAGTCAAAGTGCAGCACAGCCATGTTTGTTTTTTTGTCGTTCGTCCAGAAAGCAGATGATGCCAACACACACATACATATATAAATATAAAAATATATATATATATATCCAATGACAGCGCCTGCGCATCGGTCTGGACACGGAAGCACATTCCTCTGCAGCGGACGCATTTCGCAGAGTGCTGTGGGTGTGAAACGCATGTTTATTGTCACGCTGAGAGGTGCAACGAAAAAGGAAGGAACGACTTTATGTGTCTCCTCAGTGGAAAGGTCTCCGCAGAGAGACGAACGAGGGGGGGGCCCTGCTTTGCGCTCTCTGCAGCGGCTATTGGATTCTGTCACACGGACGCGCTGTCACACCCTGACAGGGATACACAATGAGAGGAAGAGTCGGGAGAGGAAACGCAGGAATGGTTCAGGACGAGAGGAGGGGAGGAGAAAAAGAAAGCAAAACAAAAAACAGATAGAAGAGGAATGTTTCTCCACTTGTACCTCAGATTAATACACTTTTGCGATCGGCTGCGTTTGCACCCTGGCACCATCCCTCCCCGGCTCAGCTCGCGTCATTCAAGTGCCCGTTACCCGGCAACCCTGACGCAGGGAAAGTTTGGCCGACTAAAAATAAACTTAGGAAGAAAAAAAAAAAAGGATGTAAAAGTTACACAAAAAAAAAGGAAAGAAAAAGAGGGGAAACGGAGAGCGGGAGGGAGAATGAAACAGACAGCTCTGTGAAAACACACGAAGGCGGCAGAGAAAGGGACCGAATCAAAGGGGGGGTGGATACGCGTTTGCTCCGTGTCCGATGATTTCCTCTGCGCCCTTCTGTCACAGGTGATTCTCACCAGACAGAAAAGCATCCGACTGAAATCTGAACACTTTTTCCAAGTGCTACATGCTGTTTTGGCTTCTATGTTGCACCCTCATCCTCGGTCGGGGTGGACGTGCATCAGCTCGCTACAAGTCCCCCCCCCCTTCTTCTCATACGCTCGGTATTTATATAGCCGATAAGCGCGGGAGCAGCAGAGGCCCATTCCAATTAATCCATATTTTATAAGCCTGTCAACCTTTCTCCCCGCCACCCTTCATCTATTCTCTGTCCTCTCAGTCAGGGAGCTAAATAGTGCCTGAGATCAAAGCCTAGGTGCCGTCACCCCCTTAAAGAAGCAGCAAGGGGGGGGGCGGGGGGTGGACAGGCAGTGATTGACTGGATGCTTATGCAATTTACTTGCTCCATCTGCTCTCGCCTTCTTTTCCTCTTTTCTCAGTCGGCTGGAGCGACGCGCTCCCTGGGAACCGTGTTCGACTTCTCCACTTCCTGTTTTTTATGTCTGCGTCTAATGAACAGCCACTCATCCACATTCTTCTTTTTTTTTTTTACCCTGCTTGACAAGACAGCGACGGCAGATTTCATGCGTGTTTTGTTTTCCCGGCGTGGAAAAAAAAAACAAAAAAAAAACCGAGGTCCCGAAAGAAAAAAACAAAGAAAAAGATTCAGCGGGGAGCTTGGAAACAGTGCGTTCAAGCGCGATGAAGACGGGGATTTGGGTGATGCGGGCGGTCCGACCCAGTGCACAGAGTTTTTTCTTGTGATGTACTTTCGCGGCATCGGCAAATAAGCCCGACAATAATGAGGATGACTGCTGAGACGGTGGGAGGAGAGTGGGAGGAAGAGAGGCCGACGGCAACACGAGGGGCCACGATGAAAAAGCAAAGGAAAAACACAAAAACGCTCTCGTGTCCTGATGTACCCCGCTGCAGAGAGCGCAAAATGTAGGTTAATGCCCACATAGTTTATGAAACGATGAGTCAGCGGAGGTGGGAACACCCATCAATTAGCTGGAGGAAGATAAGCAGCTCGCTGGACGGAAGAACCTGGAAATAACTCGGACCGGGTCAACCCGAACGACGCGATGCTGTACCTCCGTCTGGAAGCCCTCCACCAGGATGGCCACCAGCAAGTTGAAGAGGACGTAGTTGCCGAAGGTCATGAGTGCGATGAAGTAGAGGGCAGCCACAGGGGAGGTGGAGGCCATGCCGTTGTACAGCACCTTGTTCCAGTCCTCCTGGGTCAGGATCTGGGAGGGAGACAGGCGTCAGCGAAGGTTCACCAGTCAGCCACAGATGCGTCCCCGGACCGCTGGGGGGTCAACTCAAACCAACGCCGCCTGGTGTGACCCAACTCGA
>JAUESE010000101.1:3701301-3712318 GCA_032274725.1 Malacoctenus triangulatus
CACACACACACACACACACACACACACACACACACACACACACACACCTAACCAATTACAGGCTCTTGACAGACAGAGGTTTACACGATCTCGATTATGAGCAGGTTCCTGCATGTACACGCGCCATCTGTGCACACAGCACCGGGACGTCCATCCACACCTGAGCGTGTGCCAGGGAGTCGTGTTGTAAAGATTTATATGACAAGGTGGCAGACAGCAGGAGGGGGGGGCGGGGGACGTCCTGCCCTTCTCGCTGCCCACGCTGACAGTGTTATTGTGCTGGGGCTCCACGCGTGGGCAGCTCCGACCGCAACCAAGGCTTAAACTCGCGCTGTTTGTTGCCTTATCTGACTCCTACTTCCAGACGCACTCGAGCCGCTCTGATGAGGTGTTAGAGAGTGTTGCCGTTGGCCCTCGTTAGCCGAGGAGCGGGAGCTCTGATTGTCCCCCCCCTCCGTGGGCAGCTCCGTCTTGGCCGCCAGCTCGCCCTCCATCCATCTTCGCTCGCATCTCATCTCGTCTGCCGAGCCGGCGTGGCGATCTGCCCGGGAACGTCGCGCTCCGCCTCCGGTTTCCTAATGAATTCAAGCAGTTTTTGTGTTTCCGAGCGTTTTTGCGCTCACCTCCACCTACCGCACAACCCCAATCAGACGCTTGTTAGCGCCGCCTGCAGAGCGCGAGTAAACACGTCGTAACGGCCTGGAAACGGCGCTCGGGCATGATGCGAGATGGCACCGGCTTCTCTCCCGGCGCTGTTGAAGCGCGAGCCAGGAGAGGCTTCTTTAATCCCTCATCTCTGGAAATTTAGGACTGTTTAAACTGGAAAATTATCCGACTATGACTTCTCCCACAAAGGACGACGGTAGGGATTTTTTTTTTTCCAACAGGAGGAATCAGAAAAACAACGGAGGGGAAGCTCGACTAATTGAAAGAAAACAAAGAACTTTACTGACTTTAGAAAAAGAAATAAACAAGAAAGAAAAGAAAAAAGATGAAAAAAGGGTTTTTGATGAAGCTCCTGCGGCTAAATCAACAAACTTTTGCACTTTGTCGCACTCGCTAAAGCTTTTGTTGTACATCGCTTTGGACAAAAGCATCTGCTCAATGAAACTGTAGAACTATAGTGCAGCAAACACAGAAGTCAGCCAACTGTGTCGTCACAGAGTGCAGCGAGAAAAAGCTAAAACAAAAACTACGAACTAAAATTGAACTCACTTTAAGGTTACAACAGTAGCTTAAAGGATCAGTGCAGTTTAAAGTATCAGCTCTTCATGTTTACTGGATTATATATGAAGGGGGGGTTTGGAACTGGCAACCTTTGGAATCGAAGACGAACCCGAGCAAGTTTGTTTAAATACAAACGACAGAACTTCAGGAGGTTCTTCTCGAAATCTTTATGAAAAGTCACCGACAAGTCTACGATGCGTCTTTCGGTGTTGAGTTTTAAGTCACTGCCGACATTTGGGGGGGGGGGTTGGTGGGATTGCCAGGCCCGGGGTTCTGGCTGGCGGGGCAACGCCGCCCTGCACGGGCCTGCAGATCGTCCGTCTGACTTCACCTCGGTTCTGGACCAAATCCGCGATCTGAGCAGCAACAGCTTTCCTGAATCTCCCCGTCTCCTGCTAATGTGAATTTTTTTTGTACATGTACACGTTTTTGTTTTTTTTTTTTATGTTAAGTACATACACAAAGTTGTGTCCAAAGGGAGATTTTCACCATGTGGAATCTGCTCTCTGACAAAATGATTGATAGTATAAAAAGCAGATCTCATATTTGGAGGAGAGTCGGCGTTCGCAAAGTTTGGAGAGGAGACAACAATAACTTCACAGATTTCATCCTCGATATATGAGCCATGGCGAGGTACGAGAGTAATCATTTTACTTAGTATTTCCTTTGTTTAGCATATTGAAAATGCAGTAATGCTGTATTTTTTTTGTTCGGAAAATAACGCTCTAAAAAAACGATACTTTTTCTTCTTGGAATAACTTGAAGAACTCTGTAACAGTAAAAAGTCGACCTGTTAAAGGAGGTCAAATGTAACAACTATGTGATAATCTACAAAACAAAGCAGGTCAAAGTTTAAGTGGAATTTAAAGAAGTTTAACGTTGAGTTCAGATCCTCCCTGTGAGTTCTTCTCTCTCGACCTCTCTCGACATGTTTACCTAAAAGCTAACGTCTGACAATCGGTCTTGAACCCAACTTAATGCGGCAATTCACAGGTTACGAGTTACTGGAACTGGATTTACTGTCGTTGTTGCTATTATTATTATCTCTCCCTCTCCTGGCCAGGTTGACTTTATTTGGTATTTTTAGCTTGTTTTTGTGGTTTTATGTGCTTGTGTGGCATCGCTCTGAAACGCACCCAAAAAAACCATCACAAACACACACCGAGTGTCAGCTCCCCCCCACACTTTTCGTGTTTTTTTTAACTACCCGTTTCCCTGCTGTGCTCACCGTCATTTCAAATAGCGAATACATCCCATAAAAGCGAGCGGCAGCAGCCGGCTCGAGTTTTACACCGATAATTATCTGCAGGCAGACACGATTATACGCGGGAAGAAATATGAGCAGAGTGCGAGATGCGAACCGAAGGTAACGACCTCGTTTGGAGGAGGTTTTTTCTCCCAATTTTCTTGGTAAACAGCGATGCTGCCAGCTCTCCTCGTCGACGTTGCTCTTATTTTGGAGGGGGGGGGGGGGTTAGCAGCATTTCATGCCACATATCTTTCAGCCTTCGCCCCCTCCCCGGCCCTCCAGGTCTGGGTCTGCGGTCCCTCCTGACAGCTTTGCAGGTGGGCCCGATTGGAGGGGGCCATGCCAGCACAACAAGGGACGGAGGGGGTGGGGTGGGGGGGTGCACATCTTGCCGTGTGCCAACACCCCCACCCCCACCGCCTCCTGGAACGTCAGCCTAGCAACGAGGAATATCCTCTTGAAACTGCCATCTGTCCCATTGAAAGTGAACTGGAAGCCAATCACAGAAGGAAACGCGGAAAAGTGCCTTGAAGTGGCCACTGGCTCGTCTTTCCCTTTGGTCCACGAACATCAGTCGATTATAGGAGGAAGAAAAATGTAGCACCCAACATGCTTCATATGAAAATATCGTTTTTGACACATAGTGAGGCAGAAACATGATGGAAAGCATGGTAGCGTCGAAGTGGTCAGAGCTCAAAGCTTTTACAGATCAGTAACATGTCACATATGAAATCAACTGACATGTTAAAGAAGTGCTCTCTAACGTGCTCTGTTGTCCATGTTTTCTCCCTGAATTAATTCAACCATTAAATCATCGATATTCATTCGACCTCCATACAAGCGATGGAAGATTCACCACCGTCAGGGGTAACGATAGCAACCGTCTCCAGAAATCTTCAGAAACAGAGTGATTGTTTTCAATAGAGACACGTGAGCGGAGGGCAGAACAGAAGGAAGGTATTTAAAAAAAAAAAGGTGGAGAATGAGAGAAAGTGTCGGGACGGGGGCCGGCGAGAGGAGGGGAGAGACCAGCAGCAAGTCGGAAACCTCCGGTAAATGTCAGGCGAGCGAACGCGTGACGTCAGTCTGGAAGGTAACACCTCTGGACCAATGAAAGTTTCCACTACACACACACACACACACACACACACACACACACACACAACCAGACACGCACGCACCGGTGGTGTTTGGGTTGCTGTATTGGAGGTGTGTGTGCAGTGAAAAAAAGGAGGGGCAGACTTCGAGAAAAGACACGGCGACTATTTTTGGGTGGCTGTATAGGTGGTGGCATGGGTGTAGGCTGGGGTGGAGTGACTGTGTGTGTGTGAGAGGGTGTGTCATGTAAAAGTGTGTGATTAAGTCGTGGCCGTCCACTGTGCATAAATAGGAGCATGTCAATGGTACGTAAAGTGATGGCGACGTCATGGCCGGTTTTTCCGATATGTGCTCTGTGCAGGGTCGAGAGGGTTACCCTATAATGTAATCAGTAATAACTTAGTTACCAGAACGAAAAAAGTAATGGAACAGATTACTGGTCAATTCGGATGCTGTAGACTTCAAAACTGAAGTATAGACTCACCTCTCTCTCTCTCTCTCTCTCTCTCTCTCTCTCTCTCTCTCTCTCTCTCTCTCTCTCTCTCTCTTTTATTGGGGTCCTGGTTTGGGCCCAACTGCTGTGCGTCTCTTTTTCTAAGTGCGGTCAGCAGAGTTCACTATAAAGTAGGAACATGTGTACAGACAAACACTCCCCACGCTCCCCCGCTACTGTTGCTACAAACTCGCGCCGTCTAATTAAATTCAAAACGTCAAGTTCGATTATCTTCCCCCCGCGCCCCCCCCCCCCCCCACCCCCCCCCCCCCCCCCACCACCACCACCACCACCACCGGAAAAAAAAAAATCGGGAGTTTACGACGCAGTAAACTTTTTCGATGCGTCGAATAACATCGTGGGGAGGGGGCGTGTTTTGTTTCAGCGGCGTTGAAAGAAATCCCTCGTCTCGCGGCTCGGCAGGTTACGTTCTGACTTTGATGGTTTCTCGTCTTTGCCTGATTGTGCTAAATCTGCCTTCCTCCATCTGCGTTATTTCCCCCTCACTCACATACACCGGCTTCTGAGCCCCCCCCTCCACCCACCACCCCCCTACCTCCGCCCTCTCTCTGTCATTTTCCTCATGACTCCCCAATCAGCCCCTGGGTCTGGTTTAGCACTAAAATCAACCCCGAGATTTGGAGTGACACTGTTAATCAGCGCTCTGTCGAAGCACGGACATGGTCAGTTTTCGGGGTTGTGTGGAAGCGCGGTGTGTGTTTGCATGTGCATCCAGTGAAAGAAGACACACATGTGCGATAAACTCAAACTGCAAGACTGCAATTCCTGTTAATTAAGATAAAACTTGCAGTTTTCATTGAGTATAAATTTGTAGCAGAGGTGTCAAACTGATTTCAGTTCAGGGGCCACATGCAGTCAAAGGGGACTTTAAGGCGGGGCTGGACCAGTGACGTCATACTATGTTTAGCTTTAACGGTTGGCTTCAAGTTAAAGTTTTGGACTTATCACTAATCGTGTGGTAGCTGGCTTGAGATCAGTGTTCGTCCGATGTTGCTGCCGCCACCTGCTGTTCAGTTTTGCGCTTTACTTCTGCGTTCGGACTTATTTTTGCTCCGTTTCGACGGCACGCCGAACGTTCAACGCGCCTGCTTCATGGCACATCAATGAAATTTGCGTCGCAGCCACTGAATGGAGTCGATTCGGAGGCGTTTCCACATGGTGCGAAAATTCATAAGTCGTAAGAAGAAAGCCGGCGTCTTCAGTCCTACCCTAACATCACCTTTCCGACAAGGATCTCTCGTTTCCACATGGTCTGGTTCAGCAGCAGGGTAACGCTAAGCTTCTGTTACAGCCTGCTGCCACGAACCAGACGAGCCACGACTCTGCCGGCCTTCCAGATAATATGCAGAGAATTGGACACTAACCTTGAACCAAAAGAAAAGTCGCGGTTTGGGCTCTTAGCCAGAAAGACCTCATCCCCGAGCTCCGACACCACTGTGAGTGTTCGCCGCTCCATCATTTGTGTGTTTTGGACCGCCTCTCTCTCTTACTCTCCTCTCTCTCCGACTGAAGAACGTCAAGGGGAACGGCCCACCGGAGTCGCTGCTTGCGACCCCCCCCCCGGGGGACGAGCGGATGCGGCCCGTGATTGACAAGACCGAGTGTCCCCGAACGCGCTGCCGCAGGTATTTTTAAGACCGCCGTCGCGAGCCGGGGAGGGATGGGGGGGTGAGGGGGGGGGGATTTATTTGGACAGGGCTCCTTCTGGGAAGCCGCAGAAACCAGGAGATGTCTGCCGGAGACAAGTAAGAAACGTGGTGTTTGTTTGGTCTGACGGACGAGTATTTAAAAAAGAACTTGTTCCAGGCCGGAGCACCTCAGTGAGGTAACGTTGAGGGGTCACAACCGAGCCGGGGTCAATAAACCCCCCCCAAAAAAAGACCTTAACTTCAGATATGAAGGCGAGGAAAAGCTTCTGTTTCAAAGCAGCGAGGAAGGGTCCAAAGTAAATAACAATGATGATGATAATAGAGATTGAGTCCGCCCACTCAATCGTTTTTTTTTTTGTACAGTCCCTCAGAGGAGCAACCAGAGATGGCCAGAAGAGATTAAGGGGGGCCGCGGATATCAGTTTGTGCCTGTGGTGTGAGTCGGGGGGTGTAATGGTGCGAGTGTGTTTGTGTGTGCCTTGGAAACAGATGAAAAGTCAACGGAGACGCAATAAGCCAGCTCTGCGAGGGAGACTTAAGGTCTTCGCTCCAGAGCCGAGGGGTCTCGTTTTCAAAGCGCAGAATCTGCTCGTAAGCCCCCGCAGACGCAGACTAAACACAGCGCCGGGCCCCTATTGTTGTTCCGCACTGTTCCGGGGCCTCCCCCGGGGGGACTTAGCCGGAGCCATAACCCACCACTGCTGCTGCTGCAGCGCCAATAGACGGGCTGCCTCCTAATGACCCGGGCCCATCGGGGTCACACCGCAGCCCGATCGCAGGGATTCATACAGGGCTTGATTGGAAAATGATGGGATTTGGGGCATGGGGGGGGTTGACAGACGTTCAGGTACAAAAAGCAAAGCCTGAGCGGCCCCCAATTGGTTTTCGTGGCACACTTCCCCCTTTACGGCCCGGGCCTCAGTTGGCGATAATCGATTCAGCATGTTGGCCATTTCCAAATCATTGTATTTTAAGAGCGGACGAAATGTTTCACATGTCATTTTTTTTTTTCCTTTCTTTCCACCTAATAGATGACGAGTCACTCCCAGTCCCATTCTTCTTTTTTTTTTCTCATCAGTTTCCGTCACGTGTCGTTCTGTGGTTTGAAGAGCGTGTATACACAAGGCAGCCATTACGGGAAGGAAAAAAAAAAGGGGGGGGGGGTTACTGGAAGGGGTTGAGGCGCGTTCCCGAAAAAAGAAGCCCGTCGTTCGGTCAGTAGACGGGTTGAAGGTCAGGCTGCTCCGGACGGGTTTGTTACGGGATGGCTGCATGTGCGTCCGTGCGTTTTGTGTATGTTTGGGTTTTTTGCGCACCGCCTCCACCTGCGTCTGGGTTTCCTGGTGATTGCCCGTCATTACGACCGGGATCCGATTTCAGTGGCGCGATTCAATCAGGGCCGTCCGACGCGGGTGTTTATCACCGAACTGCCGGCGAACTGCCGTGAACACGAACTGCCTCTTTTAACACACAGAGCTGGCTTTTACCCCCGCGCTGCATGAAGCGCAACACGATACGAGTTTGAGCTTTAGCATGGCTTGTCAGCTTCAGGAGGGAAAGTGGCCATTAGGGCTCTCCTGATTGTTTGTGTATGTTCGCTTCACAAACAAACCTGCAACGACGCTCCTCCTTAGCCGAGCGTAAGTCCTCATGAAGGTTCGTTTTGTACCTCAATAACAGGCCGCGTTTTGCCGAAGGCGGTGGCCCCGAGGCTTTGCCTGCTCTGAGGTTGTCAAATTTGCACGTTTTGTTGTTGGCAAACTGTGAGAATTGAAGTAGAAACAATCAAATTTCAATTGGCAGGAGTCTTTTTTTGCGTGAAGCAACATCTAATTAGTGTCATTTTATCATACATCCTATTTAAATGTCCAAGAAAGGAGATTATAATGATGTTAAAATTATATGTATGTATTGTATGTAGGTATATATATATATAACATGTTGTCAGTATGACACAGGAGTGCAGAACTGGTCTCCTGCACGACCTTCGTCTGTCTCTATTCGACGGGTGGTCGCTTGCCTGAATCCTTCTAAATACAGTTTGTTATCTCGCCAGATTATGTTCCACATGTGCGTGTGCACTGTGGCCAACTGAGTTTATACAAGCCACACATACACACTTCACCCCCCCCCCCCTCTACTTTAGTCACCTTGTGAGTCAGTTATCTTAACACCCCCCCTAAAAAATGGGAGAAAAACCTCAATGTGGAAATCTTAAAAATGAGAAACAGCTTTCAGTGGCATGAAAAGCGACTCCTGGCGGGCCGGGAGTGCGAGAGGGGGAAGACGGAGATTAAATGGAAGACGGGCAGGATGGAACCACCTAGCCTGTGCGGAGGCCACAGGATTATTGAAAACTTACGATGCGATGGAGGAGCGTCGAAAAACCGATTCTAATTTTGCACGCTCCCCCCTTCCCCCCCCCAAACATCCTCCTCCTCCTGTCAGGTGTCAGTCTCGACCCACGCTGGCCCCCGGCCTGCTTTTGGCCATTCAAAGTGATTGTACCAACTGTGGTCGCCAAGCAGCTTATGAAAGCCTCTTTAAAAAACGTGTTTCTTGTGCGTTCGACGCTGAAGGATTTGTTAACTGCGAACACTTGGCCTGACGGAGACGGAGCGGAGAGAGAAAAAAAAAAAAAGGAGAGGAAGCGAAAGATTTAGTAACGACAATACTGCAAAATGTCAAAAGTTTACAGTGATGCTTTGGTGAATTTTGAAATTTTCTCTGCGATTTATAAGCTTTGGATGCGGCGTGTCCTGAGCAGTAACCTCCGGTCCCGGTCGGGCGTTCCAACGCGACGGAACTGGCAAGCCCTCGCCGATCCGTTTTTTTTCGACACTCAGAGTTCACACGGAGGAGCCAGGCAGGTCCAGGAAAATGGAAGGTGGGACCGTCCGGCTGTGAGTTAGCGGGGAGAAATCCACCAGCACTGGACTCACTAGTTGCAGCAACGAACCAGTTTGAGAACTCGAGGAAAAGAAGCTTCGACGCAGCCGTCTGTACATGGCTAAATGGTGAATGCACTCATGTGTTTGATTTATTTATCTCAGCGTGCGATCAGGCATCCCCGTGTACTTGCGGGCCTGGAGCTCCGTCCTGGCTGGGATCTTTCAGTGCCGGACCACCTCTCTGTTATATTTAGTGCGTGGAAACAAGCCAGTCACATTTACGCCCCCGATGTTCGCGTGTGTGAGCGCCCCCCCCCCCCTCGGGTTCTATCGGCACTTTGGAGCGCTGCCAGCCGAGCAATAACTGTTAAAGCTTTCATGGTTTTTAAAAGTGTGAAAAGATGGCCCACTTTCACCCCCCCCCTCCTCCTAAACCCCCATCGTTTACCCCCACAACTGATAGCTTCATTTTAATTAAATCACTCAGCACGCTGTTGCAGCATCAGATCCAGCTGATGGATTTTGTTTCACTGTGGTGACAAAAAGCTGATTCATTCTGTCTGAAGCGTGGCTCGAGAATTAACTTCTTGTTGTTTTGTGCTTATGCTCTCTGGCGCCCCCCTCAGGAGATATTTACCAACTCGCTTTCGAAGCCCCTGATGAGGTATTTTCACCTCAGGTTGGGATGCGATGACACTCTTTAGCCCTTTCTGAATCGTGTTTATGTTTGCCGGTCTCGGTAGTATGTTAAAACATGTGGTGTGTGTGTTTGAGTGCGTGTGTGTGTGTTGTTTATGGTCTACGTGGAGTGGATCAGTTACACAGTCAGCTGGATTTGCTATCAGACAGCATGTAAAATCTGAGCCTGCTGTCTGCGAGCTGTTTTTGAAGGAACGGGGGGGAAATCGGCCGCTCTCGCTCCCACATGTGTGTCCGAGAGGAGGTGGAAATGTTGGGCAGCACATCAGATTAGCAAAACGCCTCGATTTGATGAAATGATAAAAAAAAAAAAGGAAGCTCTGACCGGAAGGAAAACCCTCCTGAACACTGACTCGGCTCCAGACACGCTGCGTTAACTTTCACTGCGATTTGAGAATCTCACATATTATCAGAGTTGTTGCACAAAGATTGCCGTGGGAGTATCATCCGACCGGACGGAACAAAGACACTGAGAGCGCACAAACAGGATGTATGCACCCAGGGAGAGCCGACGGCGGCGGCTCGCTTCGGCACATATCATGGCTTTGATCCCCCCCCCGCCGCCCCCGGCGGAGGAGGCGCGGACGTGCAAGCGATGCAACCCGAGCGCATAAATCCGAGGTTATTTACTGCCTGATCGGACCTTTCCCGGTCGTAAAGCAGAGAGAGGTCCATGAAGTCATCAAATGAGTTTTGGTGAGGATTTAGAGGAGGAGCGTCGGGATCGGCTCGAGGCGTCGTTCCAGTCCGTTTCCCCTGACGACAAATGAATCAGACAATATTTCGCTTCCTCTTGTTGGACGACTGTTTTTGTACCTTTGATCGAGTTGACAACCGTCTGTGTGTACTCTCAATCGACCGAGTCGAAAGTAACTCGAGGAATCGGCTCAACTGGACTTTCATTCCTTTGAATATGTTCAATTTTATCTTCATCAGATCAAACTGTCTCTTCGACCTTCCAGATGAAGTCACACTGCCCCATGTGGTTCACCATGGTACTGCAGCCTTTTGTCTCCTGCACTCCTAAAAAAAAAATCAAGTTTTCTTATTTATGTTCCTCTTCAAGAATCCAGTCAAAGCTTCATATTTGACTTCTCTTCCCGACTGTTTGACTTCCCGAGCGAAATTTCTGCAGAAATACGTAATAACGAACCTTCCTGAACACCGTGACAACCAGAATTCCCTCATTTAACTGTCACACACACCTTGACACACACACACACACACTTGAGGAAAGCGAGGGAGGGGATTTGAGCCCGACCACAGAAAAAACACCGGCAACGTTGACGTGACGGACCGAAGCTAACTGGTGTTGTCACTGGCCTCTACCGCCCCGGACAAAGTGCTGTGTGTGACTGTGATTGTATTTGTGTTCCTGTAGGAGCGTGTGCGTGTGTATGCGCGCGTGTGTGAGCAGTAAGGCCCATTAGTGTGCAGTAATGGGAGGGGATATTGGTGGTGTATAGGTGTAATTACCTCGAGCTAACATGGAGCTCAGGCCGCGTGGCGCCTCCAACACAAATATGAACTGCAGAACATAGATACCACTTTGTCCTCCTTCACCGCTTGACCCGGGGGAGAAAGTTCAGGCGGGCTCGTAGTTCTGAGAGTGCGTGCGATTGTGTGTGTGTGTGTGTGTGTGTGGGGGGGGGGGGGGGGGGGGGGGGGGGGGGGGGGGGGGGCGGGGGCA
>JAUESE010000101.1:3904365-3916547 GCA_032274725.1 Malacoctenus triangulatus
TACTGGCTGAAGTAAAAAAGTGTCTCATTGCCTTCCTCAGAGCAGAAAATTTGCTTCAAGGATACAAAACACGAGTCCCAGAAACAGCGTGCTTAGCACAAATCCAGTTGCTTGGTTTTGGCAGCATAAAAAGCTTTGAATGATGGGAAACTCCCTGGTGTTCTCTGTTTGCGTCCCCCCCTCCCTCAAGAGCCCGGCCAAGTAATCACCCCGCTACTTCCAGGCAACGAGTTGGGCATAAACCTCCACAACATGCAACAGCAGGACAAATGTCACTCGCAATTCGGGGTTTACAAAGTGATGATTCGTGTTTCCGAAGCAGTTTGAAGCTGTGCTGGTTTAGAGTTTCAGAGGAAAGTGTCCTCACCTGTATTCCTGCATGAAGCCTTGTTTATTGTGTCTATGCTAGAGGTCCAGGTGTTTGGTCTGTGTCCGATTCTCGACACGTTCTGCACTTTATCAGCTCCGTGTCGACTAAACAGAAGCTGTTGAAACCCAAGCGAATGAAAACTGCCGTTGACCTTCGGTCTTATGCAGCAGAAAAAGCAGCACCCAGTCCCCCTTTTGTGTCTGAGGCCGTTACATCAGTTCGTCGGCAACGAGAATAACACTGAGTCAGCCTCACCTCAGTAAGCCTCATCCTCTCAGCAGGCCTCCAGCTTGACCGCACTCAATAAGCTCATTTCCCCAGAGTCATCTCTCCGGCTCGTTCGTTAGCTAACGGATGACCACATCAGGGCCGAAGCCTTCCTCGAGACGTCATTAAAAGTCCCACGGAGGGATGGACCCAGACGGGCCGGGGGGAAATGAAGGTATCACCATAGGGGGGGGGAGTTGGTTTTTTACAGCAGTCCGGTTTTATGGACGAGTCCCTGGAGAGAACAAAGCTGATTCCCTCAACCTCCAGAGACTCGTTCAGGATGTAGGACGACAATAAATTAGTCTGGAAGATCGTCCTCTTTTTATTTCACTGGTGCGTGCTAACTCCAAGAAGAGCTCGAATGCTTATTATTCCAAGTCACTCTGCCAAAAGGAGTTTGTGATGCAGAACCATGGGGGGAGTCCGGAGGGTCTCGCCTTGGCCGAAATTGTCGCCTTTCCTCTGGAAACAGGAAGACACGACGGTTGAACTTCGCGTGGCTGCTCTTCCTGAACGTTTTTCTGCTCCATTTTGGCCATGGCAAACATTGACAGACAGTAAAGTTAATGTAACAAATGAAACAGCTGGGTTTTCCCAGGCACCCATGCAGCGTGTTCTTGGTGTCCTGCAGCTAATGGTACAGTTCCCCCCCCCTCCTGTAGTTCCTGGCCAACGAAGCTGTACTTTTCTGGGTTGAGTGCTCTTCCATATGGTGGCTTGAGCACCTCTGACGAATAGCTTAAACTCTGGTATTTTGTTCGAGTTCTGTCGGCACAAATCATCTGCAGCCCGCGGACGTACAGAAACCTTTTTTTTTTTTACGATGGCCTCAGCGCCGAATCGTCTCACTTCCTGCAGTTTTGTGTCTCAATGCGAGGAGAAAGAAGTCG
Source organism: Malacoctenus triangulatus (assembly GCA_032274725.1). Lineage (NCBI taxonomy): Eukaryota > Metazoa > Chordata > Actinopteri > Blenniiformes > Labrisomidae > Malacoctenus > Malacoctenus triangulatus. The sequence goes on from JAUESE010000101.1 coordinate 3,905,896, forward strand.
GCGTGTTTTCATTGCTCTCTCTCTCTCTCTCTTCTCCCTCCCTCAGGTCTGGCAGTGTGAAGGACCACTGGAATGAAATCTATTACTTTGTGGAGAATTTAGCAGAAAAATTCAAAAGGTGAGTGAACCTTTCAGACTCTATAGGTGTGCCCCCCCCCCCTCCAAGCAACCGCATTGCCTCGTACCGACTTCCTGGAGCCCCGACGTCCACACGTCACCGCAGGGAACCACTTTTCAGCCTGCAGTCACGCTGGCAAAGCGAAATAAAGCGTGCTCCTCTTTTGCTACAAGCGGCCATATGCTCGGTCACTCAGTAACCAGGGAGACAGTTGTGTCAGTCAGCAGATGCTGGGCTGATGTGTCATGTCGGGGCAGGACGGCCAGCTGGTCTTTATGTGTGGGAACCGTCACGGTTTTCCAAAAGATTATTAATTTCACTCACCCTAAAAAACACTTTCCTGCCTGTCGATCACAGTTTACTGATTTGTGATCAGTTATCATCCAAAAAAAAATTCACCTATTGTCGTACAAAGAAGTCCTCTGATAGCTTCATCACTCTCATTGGTGCATCGAATGTATTTATCAGCACAACCACAATGAAGGGTTTACACTGACCTCTAGTGGTCGCTGCAGTTATGACTGAAGCAATGTTGGCAGTTTGCAGGCAACTTTTGGGAGTTATTCAAGGAAAAAAAGCAATAAATTCCTGATTAATGATTTCCCCAGTTTGGAAAAAATGTTGTTTCATTATAGTCGATCACAACATTGTGAGTTGTAAACCTGATGTCTGCCTCGGGCCGTGCAGCGTCTTTGCTCTGCTGGCAGCACTTGAAAGCCGCAGCAACACCTGCAGCAAAGACTCACCGTCCCCTCGCAGTTTCCGACAAACACGGGAAAGTTTGAGTAAACACCGGCCAATCTGCCCCAACTTATCGTCTCCACACGCCTCGGATTGTTAAACGCGTGTGTAATTCCTCTCTCGACTAAATTCACCAATAAACAAGAGACAAATAAGTCTTCCCACATCTGAGGCCTCGGTGACGTCGGCCTCAGTATCAACATTTATGTCCGTGTCACGCAGAGCGGGCGCTGATGCTGCACGCTGGCTCGCGCTCGCCCCTGGTGTCACCCGGAGCCTCTGCGTTCTGGGCCGAGGCATGAAAGCAATCGAGCGCAGACTGTTGGAGGGACCTCAAACGGAGCGAAGTCGTTTCTGTCTCTGGTTTATGCTCGGAGGACTAAACTGAAGCCCTGGGTGGGTCGGGCCCCAGTTATTTTATGATTTCGGAGGAAAACAATGTGTTTGCGTGTTATGATACTGTACCGAAGCCTGAGGTTGCGGTGACTCTGGACCTCGTCGGATGAAGCTGACCTAAGGAGTCAACACGGCCTTTAGTGGCCACCATCAGTCTTCACTTTGTGGTTAACCTGGTTGATCTTCTTACCTGTTTCAGCCCCATGCTGAGGATGTCCTTCATCACGTTCTCCTCCAGATCCTCCACCATCATGAAGCTGACGGAGAACAGGTGAATCAAGTGTCCTTTCCATTTGCATTGACTCAAAACATCTGCTGTAACGTGACACACAAAATCACACACTTTATTACATTCTTCTGTTCAAAATCAGATGAGAATGATGGGATATTAATATTAACTCCTTGCTGATTCTCCTCTGTGCAGAGTGAACATCAGGAAGGGCCTGAACGCTCTGAAACGAGAGATCCCGGGTGGAGACACGTTCATGCACCTCGGGCTGCAGAGTGTGAGTCGTGAACCTGAAAGTGTGAACCTGAATGTTAGACATGAAATTCTTCCTAATGACAATCAAAACCTCCTTCTGTTTGTAGGCAAATGAGCAGATTCGCAGGGAGAACTTTGGTAAGATTTATTGAACAGACGCTTTTGTCAAGCTGAGTTGCATGTCGAAGCTTCAAGCGCATTGTGTTGTGTTTTTTTCCAGGCACAGCCAGCGTCATCATCGCTCTGACAGACGGGGAGCTGCAGGAGCACCAGCTCATCAACGCACAGCAACAGGTAGGAGCTCCACACTGAGGGAGGGGGTGATCTTGAACCCATCTGACACTTCTCTGAAACTCACTCGGCTCCTCATTCTGGTCCTCCAACAGGCAGAAGAAGCCAGATCACTCGGAGCGATCGTGTACTGTGTCGGTGTCAAGGACTTCAATGAGACGCAGGTAGAGAAGAAGCTTCAAATTTACAAAAAATTGCAGGAAAGTGGCTAAAAAGTTGCTGTAAAAGCCAAAAAAAGCTCAAAAGCTTCAGCAGTACGAACAGAAGCTTCTAATGAACCTTTGTTGTTATTGCTGATAAAGTTGGCTCATGATTAACGTGGCCGTTTCCATGAACTCATCGGTGTAAAATGTCTGAATCTGCGTCTCTCCGATGCATCGACAGCAGGTCGGCTCGTTATGAAATATCTAGTATCACCTTTGATGGAAAAATCCAATCACTCGCCTCTTTTTCTGAATGCACTCTGTCACTTCTGATTATTCTGAGGACTAATCCCTCCGCCCTCTCCCTCCTCTCAGCTGGCCACCATCGCCGACACCATCGAGCACGTGTTTCCTGTGCTGGGCGGCTTCCACGCCCTGCGAGGTGTCATTGATTCGGTAAATAAACTCCGCCCGCAGCCCGAAAAGCAACAAACAGGCGGCTTTCACCTCGAATCCGCTCCACATTCACACCGCGTCACTCAGTAAATGGAAAAATGTCGTGCTTTTTTTTTAAGCTGTTCCCTCCATTTTTGTTCCAGTCAGAGCCGAGAGGCGTTCGCAGCGCTAAAGTGAGAAAAACTTTGAAAGCGGCTCTTGAGTTTTTCAGCTGCTCTGCTCACTGATTCACCATGTGGCAGACAGAACTGTAACTCTTTGTGCGCTGTAGCCTCCCCACACACACTCACTCAGAACTAGAGAGTGCTTCAGGCAGGACGAGGTCCTCCTGACATGTAACCTGGAACTCGAGCGAGAGATCCCCAGCAGGTCGTCTAAGTTGTCAAAGAATTACATTTGCACTTCATAAAACACTCTTGAAGACCTGGAAAAACAAAATGGCAACTGCATCATTCACTCACTGCTAAGTAATCCGAGATGTTTTTCACTGACTGAAAATGAATAAGGCTTCTTGTTACTGTCGTTTCCTCGTACGGCAAATCATTGTTAATCACTGACTGAGTCTCTTCACACAAAGGAATACTGAAAAGGTTGAGATTAGCGTGAACCAGATGGAAGGACTTAAAAAAAACGTCAGTTGTTGTGATGCTTCTTTGTGCTGCATGGCCGCAGTTCGCTGAGCTCATAAAGCCTTCGCAGGAACCTAATTTGATTCCCCTTCTTCTCAGAGGGGTCCAGCACACACTTCATCATCTCGTCTCCTTTGTCTCCCGGCCAGTTTGGACATAAACACTCTCTTTTTTTCTCTCCTCCAAGATCATCAAGAAATCCTGCATTGAAATCTTGGCCGCCGAGCCCTCCAGCGTGTGCGCCGGAGGTGGGGAGCGACACACACACTCACAGAAACACACACACGATCCCCGAACAATGGCTAATGAGCCATTGTCCCATGAAACGTGGTGATTTTACGGGATGGTGCCCCGACGCCTTGTTTCTTCGAATCATGACAAATCTGCTCCCATAAAATAATCGTGTTTGGGCGTCCGGGTCGACTGAAGGAAGTCTGCCGGGACAGAACATTATGAGCGAGTCCCATTAAACCTGAGAGGGTGGCGGATTAGCCGCAGCTGAGATGTTGAACAGACAACACTCGCTCGTGTCCAGCCAGAAAAAAAAATCAAGAATATGACAGCTGGAGCAACAATAAACGGACGTCAAAAGCCGCAAACGAGCAGATAAAAGGCAGGAGGATGATTAAAGGTTTCTGGCAGAAGGAGACGGACTTGGACTGTTCTTCACGTCTGCTTTTGACTGAGATCACAAAACCGATTCTACTCCGGCGCGAAGTGTTTATCGCAGCATCACGGCGTTGGGAAGGAAACTGACTCCGAGTTTCTCCGTGTTTTCTTGTCTCGATATTAGTTTTTAACCTGTATGGGAACTTTCGTGGTGATTTATTGCGTTCTGTTGCAACTTTTAGCCCCAGTGCTGCGATTCATTCTCAGTTTTTCATTTTGACGACAAAGCTCAAGTTGTTTTTATCACGAAACGGAGAAAAATGAAACTAAAAGTCCGAGGTTTGCTCTGAGTGTGACTGTCTGACCACACCGGGAGGTTTTTTTTTATGTGCCTGCGCCATGTCAAACAGGAAGCACGGCCTCATGTACAATAAAGTCAGACAGGATCAGGTGGGGTTTTGCTTGGCGGTGGTGGCTGCCAGCGAAAACGTCTCAGAAGTGAGAAGAAGGGAAAAAAAACAAGAAATGTGTCCGTGTGTCGTTACAACCAGAGTCTTTTCAAGTGGTGGTGAGAGGGAACGGCTTCTTCCACGCGAGGAACATCAACCAGGTGCTGTGCAGCTTCAAGATCAACGACACTGTCACAGTCAGTGAGTAAACTTTTAATAAACCCTCTCAGTTTTACAGTAAAAACACAGCTGAATAGTGGCTGTATTTCATTAACACTCATCCAAACGTTGTTTTTTTTCCCCTCTTGTCCAGATGAAAAGCCGGCCAACGTGGAGAACACCTTCCTGCTGTGTCCAGCTCCCGTTATCGACGAAGTTGGAAAGTGAGTGTCTCCTTTATTTTTTCATGTTTTCATCAGCCTCTCACCGCGTTTCTGTCTCAAGCCTCAAAGGAAACACATGGACGTGTCCACGTCAGACGCCTGCCATACATCACCCCCCCCCCGCCTTTTATGATCCCTGTCCGGGGCCACATTCCTGCTCTCCAGATCCCTCTATAGCTTAGAATATAAGAGGCTCGGGGGCCGTGCCAGCAAAGCCAGCAGTAAAACGCTCGATGCGTTTGTCCCACTTCTGTCCTGAATTTAGAACAGAGCAGAAAAAAAGAGCAGACGGGTTGTTTTTTTTTGCTTGACTGAATCACAGAGTTGAAAATCACAGATCGAATGTAACTCAGCTGAACACTATGAGAGAAATGTGCAGCTGTTGTGCATGTACGCACAACAAAGTGGTGCATTACGTGACATGTGTTCACCATAGATCAAGACACTCAGTTGACTGGGAAAAACTGGTTCTTTATCTGATTTATTCTTCTAAGATAAACAAGCTCATTGAGTTGTACTGAGCGTCTTTTCAGCATCTTTTACAGTCATGCCAATCACAGAGTTTTACTTCAATACGTGTCATTTTGATTCATCTAAAACCAAACTTCAACTTCTGGCCTTTTCCTCCACGGCTGGTTCAGAAACTCGACTCCTCGTCGAAGCCGACCGCGTTTTTGTTACCTCTGGATCAAATCTGACGTGTCAACATTTCTGTTTATCGGTTCCAAATAAAAGGCCGACGACTGTTTGCGTTATCTAAGACAACTGAGGTCAGTCCACTCCAGCTCCGACCACACGACAGCCACACGGGGTTTGTTTTTTTTTTCTTTTCTTTTCATGGCTGCCCTCCCCCCTCGCGGCGGCCACGCTGGCCCCTCACCAGCGGGGGCCGTTTTCTTTTTAGGGCCCCGACGTGCTCCAACGTCAACAACCCGCAAACCTCTGTGACCTCTTGTAGGACACAGGGTGGAGGAGGTGGCGGAGGAGACTTTGCGGGAGAAAGGCCCCGTCGGGAGGCGTACCGCAGGAACTTCTTGTTCTTTTTGTGACAAACTCCAACATTTTACTCTCTCATCGCTCATGCGAATCAGTAAAAACTTGTGCGATCCAGGAAGAGAGGTCATTTGGTTTTGACTGCAGAGGGCAAACAGTCACATGACCTTGACTGGCGACTGGGACCCCTGTTGCTGGTAGAAGCTGTCCAAAACAGCACGCTCTGTCCCTTGGTTCTGCTTTGACGTCCCCCTTTTGTTCCCAATTTCTACCATTTCCACTTAGTGTTACATCACAACCAAGTTTTGAACTGCATTCATCCCATTTTTGCCTTTTATTCTCCTTTCTTCCTCCCTCACTCCTTCGCTCACTTCCTCGTGTACGATTCTCATCAGGATGGAAAAAGCCTCCAGCGCAGGTTTTTTACCCTCCGCCGAAAGTCGCCTAATGAAGGAAGTTTCTCACCCAGCCTTCCGCTGTGATCTCACAATTGTTTTTGGCGTTCTTAGAATAATAAAGTCTGACTCGGACTTTTATTCCCTTCAGAGTCCAGGTGTTTAAGATCAGGAGAGCGCGCTTGCCGACGATCACAAACTTCACCCAGTAACCCAGCTACGTCCTCTCCTTTCTCTCTCTCTCCCTCTCTCTCTCTCCCTCTCTCTCTCTCTCTCTCTCTCTCTCTCTCTCTCTGCCCTCCTTTCCGTGGGCCCAGACGGGTCCTGGAGTCAGCAGAGACGGCTTTATCGGTCAAACGCCCCGCTTCCCATCTGCCCGACCTCGTTAACATCCGAGCGCGCCTTTCATCCACGGCTCAAAGGGACTGAACTTGAACAGGCTCCTCCCCCCGGGAGGAGGGGGAGGGGGAGGGGAGGGGGGGGGTTACCGGAGGTCGCTAGAGATTCCCCGAATTGTTTTTCCCCTCTCAGAGACGAGGTGGGGACTCGTCCAGTCCCAGTAACAAAGCAGAAAAAGCTTGGAAAGCCAGGAGATCCTGGGAGAAGTCTCAACAACACACAAGGGTCGAGGTGGGATCTGTTGTGGTGAGCTCATGCATCACCGGAGGAAATGGGAAAAACATCGTACCTTTAACTACCTTAGTTAAAAACGGCTGTTCGGCTCCGGGCGGGATTGGGCAACGTCTGAGGAGGACAAAGTGGCGGAGATTGTTGTCATTCCTCCGCGTGTCTCTTTTTCGATTTCGTGGAAAAACACACAACCTGCCTGGAAGCATTAAGAACACAACCTGGGCTGGCAAACCCCGGCTTTGTTTCCACTGCCATGTCCTCAGACCCAGCTGTCCCACACTGACCCCCGAGTCTGCAGTGTCAGGTACAAATAGTTGGGTTTTTTTGTTTTTTTTGCCGCTCTGGAAAACTTCAGCGGAGGGTTCAGTTAAGCCCAGCTCACAAGTGAAACAGCGCTTGTAAACAAAACTTTACAAGCACCTTTGTTTAGAGGAGGAGCTTTGTATCGTTTCTCTTGGATTGAAGCTTTCAGCAGCTGCGGAGAGACAAGTAGAAGTCGCTCCGCTTTTTCAAGGGAGAAATCCCAAAACAAATGTGACACCGGTTTAGTTTTCAGCCTTGGAAAAACCTTCAGCTGTGGAGTTTTTTTGTGGCTTGGTTCAGATTTTCACTGCTAACAAACCACCTCTGAGTCTGCAGGCGGTTCGGTGACGCGACTTGGTGTGAACCCAAGTTCAAGTGACATCACGCCGAGCGAGCAGGGGCCGAAGAGGGAAAACGCTGCCGACTAAATAAACCCACTTCCAATCGCAATGTTGCAGCCGAACGCGGGGACGCTCACTCATCCTCCCGTGTGTCCTTCTCGTTGCAGAGTGATTTACCTCCAAGTGAGCATGAACGACGGCCTGTCCTTCATCAGCAGCAACGTTCACATCACCACCACGGAGTGTGTAAGTGGGAGCTCGAATACGAGATCATACAGGAAAGGTTTCCCAGCGAGGCGTGAGTGTGTTCTGAATGGGAGCTTCGAGTTCTTGCATGAGTTTCACTCTCAGCACTCCTGTTACAGCCTGGAGCAACAGCACAGAACAGTAATGATTATTACATTTATATGAAGTCATCCTGGGCTGGTTCCACAGGAGTGGGATACGTCGTATTCCCAGCTCAGCATATTACGCTCTATTTATAGATGTGTGTTATATATTGATGACAGACCTTTCATTTCGTTCCTTGTGGCTTTCTTTCTCCTCTTCTTCTCTCCTCTCCTTCAAAGTCTGCTGCTTTGAGTTCCCTCTCCCCTTTATTTCCTTCATTTCCCTAGTCTCAATTTGCCCCCCCCTCCTCCCCTCTTTTTTCTGGTATAGTTACACTGCAGGGGGTTGGTAGCATTTACTACTCCACCCTAAAAAATTTAAAACCCTGGGACCCTCCCAGAATAAGGGGGGAACATTTGAGGGGTCCGTGACCACAACGCTGCTCACTCTGTGGGTTTCGCCTGAGAACTTGGTCGTGAAGCATCCTGATGAAAAACATTGACAGCACAAGGAGATCTGCTCAATGTGAACGAGTGCACAGCCGCATGCCGTGAAAAGACTTTAAAGGAGGGACAAATTAAAGTTTTTTAACAAAATAAAAGCAGAACTCCCTCCGGACCCATTTAAAGCTCCCCCCCTAACCACACGTGCCCCCCCTCCCGCTTCATGTGATGTCACATTCAGGACGATAGCACGGATTTGAGATGTCTCCTTTGTGGTGGCTGATATACAGTCCTCCATGAGGCATGCCGTCGCAGTGAGGCCACCGCTCGCCACTAAAGCGAACCATGCGGGCTGAAGTCACACCAGCCCCCCCCACCCCACCCCCGCCGTGGTCGCTTTGAAACGTCGCTCTGAAACAGGCGACAAGTTTATGTCCTCGGAGCTGCGTGCTCATCGCCCGGCAACCGATTAAGTTGTCGTCCGCTCAATTTCTGAGACGAAATGTTCCCCCCTCGAAGCGATGAGCTTTCTGCACCGGGGAGCCCCACTGCTGAGTTGAAACAAACCTCCTCCCCACCCCCCACCCCCCCACCCTCCTTCTTCTACGTCTTCGCTGTGAGATAGATAGGGGAAAGTCTAAACCACATGTGATCCTCATCTGCGGTCTGTAATGGGAACCATGTCCGTCCCTGGCGGACGCCCGCCTCGCTCTGGGTGGGGGCGGGGTGGGGGGGGTTGAGTGATGTTAACAGACGGATCCGCTCGCAGATTGCACAGCTTACAATAACCACTGTCACCAGGAGGGAAACATTTCAATAACAGAAATGACAAAGAGGGAGGGAAGAGAAAGAAAGTCAGCCTGCTAGCTCTTATCAGCTAATCCGTCGTGCTACCGGAGCTTGTCGTCGCCATTGTTGCCACGGCAATTTAGAGCACACTGGGGGGTTTTTTCAACCCAGTCGGACCACATCTGGTACTGCCGTCACGGCTCCAGCTGTGATTAGTGGCTCCTTTACCTGCAACACAATCATCTATTATGGGCTGCCGACGGGCCTCTCTGTGTGAAGTCTGCCTGCAGCCGCGGGTGCTTTGGCTCCAGGGACATTCGATTGGTCTCGTTTAGCATCTCCTTGTCATTACGTCACCTCATGGCGTCATGTTTCTCTGCAGTTCGACGGCACCATCCTCCTCATCACCCTGCTGGTGTTGTTTCTCCTGCTGGCCCTGCTCCTCATGTGGTGGTTCTGGCCTCTCTGCTGCACCGTGGTGAGTGACCCCCCCCCAGTTAACCCCCACAGGATAATCTATCTCCAACACACTGCACTTGATTTTTCATTCAAACCGTGCCTTTGTTTTCCCCCTCCGAAGGTGATCAAAGAGCCGCCTCCTCCACCTCCCCCTGAACCCGTAAGTCAGTATACACAGTCAGAAACACACAAACAGATATTTCCAATGAGATAATCAGCAGTGTTGGGCTCTGAGTAAAGCCCCCCAAATCTCCGAGTGGCCCTTGATGTTTGTTTTAGGTTGGCTATGAATAGGATTGGTTAAATGCAAGAAATCCCCCAAAGGAAAGGACAAAAGGAAAATTCAACTTATGGGCTTAAACATCTGTATCTATTCAGATCTTGGTGATAATTATTTGCAGTCAAAAGATTTTTCGTGTCATCGCGCGTTTCAGGAGTCCGACGATGAAGACGGCCTGCCCAAGAAGAAGTGGCCCACAGTGGACGCCTCATACTACGGTGGACGGGGAATCGGGGGCATCAAGAGAATGGAGGTGACGGGAAGACTCGTGAAAATTAGGGGAGAACGGGGGGTCGAAGCCCACCCACCGCAGTCACCGTTTGTAACTTCTGCTTCCCCGCTGGACCGCAGGTGCGTTGGGGAGGGAAGGGCTCCACCGAGGAGGGGGCCAAGCTGGAGAAGCCCAAGAACGCCGTGGTGAAAATGCCCGAGCAGGAGTACGAGCCGTTCGAGCCCAAACCCAAGAAATCTCATAACAAGAAGCCGCCTCAGAACCGGAAGTGGTACACGCCCATCCAGGTAAACATCGCCACGGCAACGCCTGACAATCAAGCACTCTAGTCTTGGCAAAAAAAAGACATATTTTAGAGATATAGAACCCTTTTCCTGGACATGTTTATGTATAATTACTTGCACATGCACAGATCTCACCTCCGCACCAGTGTGAGTGATTTTACCTGTGACTGTGAGACGTTGCTGGACTGCAGCGCAGCGCGCGCTTCCCTTGCACACGACAATACAGCTCTGTGAAGGGGCCCGTGGTACAGTAGCAGCTCTGTGATCTGGACACACAGCGTCTTTGAACCTGGGAGGAGTCCTGCAGTAACTCAAAGTGATACTTTACACTGTTCACACACAAGAGTCTGCAGGAGTACACACGCGGGCACGCCGAATGTGAGGTGAACACTGTGGATGCTGTGTGCGTGCGTGCGTGCGTGCGTGCGTGCGTGCGTGCGTGCGTGCGTGCGTGCGTGCGTGCGTGCGTGCGTG
>JAUESE010000101.1:4059956-4070909 GCA_032274725.1 Malacoctenus triangulatus
TGACAGTTTGAAATGAGCTCTCACACTTTGTTTCTTTGAGCACACCTAGTTTCCTCCTCAGGCCACAGACGGACTGACGGGAGCGTTGGAGAGAGTGGTCCCTGGTTATTTTTCTACGAGTGCCCTGAACGCAGCTGCGTCCCTCTACAGAGGCCCGCGTGTCCGTCCCACCGACGGCTCCGCGGGACAGTTTTATACGGTCTGTGGCGAGCCGACGCCCACAGACGAACGGATGGCGAGACGCTGAGGGGACGAGCGCGGCCTGACGTGGTTTTTGCTTGTGCTGCTTGGGTCCAACAGAGCCAACCACTTTTGCACTTTACCGTGATGTAACCCTGCACATTACCCACCCGGGTCTGTGAGTGTGCACAATGTACTTCTGTGGGAACACACAAATAAATGTTGCTCATGTTGGATATGAATTTTTTTTGGTTTGTTGTTATTTATAAAGCAAGTCATTGATTATGACTGTTAGGACGAGAAACAAAGACAGATATCGTGAATGACAATAAAGACAGGATCAGGTCATCTTTATTGATAGAGGGAAGAAACAGAATCAAGTCCAAAAAGGTTGAAGAACTAGACTTTCACAAACATGCATGTTGCTCGTCTGCTGAATTCCTCCGGCTGAATGGAGGCTCAACGCAGCCTGTGGGACCTGAAGTGCCCCCCACCCTCCCTTCTCCCCCTTTACTTTAAAATTCACCTTAATGCATCTAATATATGCAACCACAGAAATTCTGAATCGCTTCGACAGGAAATAAAGGCGAGCAGGCAGACGACAATAACAAATATTGATTTGTCATGGTGACAACGGAGGCCTGAGCACCTGAAGGCACCACTAACCCCGGCCTCTGCGGTCCCTGGCCATTCTCCTGCGACGCATCTGGGCCTGCTGCAGCCTGCGCTGGCGCAGCTTGTGCTTGATGTTCAGACAGAACGGGACTGGACACTTGTTCTCCTGGCTGTTCTCCTGGCAGTGCTTGGCGTGATAGCAGCACAAAGCGATGAGCTGCTTGCAGATGCGGCAGCAGCCGTTGGTTTTCCTCTTGCACCCCTTCGTGTGTTGAACGACGCGTTTCATCTTCTGGCAGGACGGCAGAGAGCAGTTGGCGCTTTGACACTGGCAGGCGTGGACGAGGGACTGGATGCAGCGCTGGATGCTGAGGCGGCGGGCCTCGGCGGGGCTCGGAGGGGCGGGGCCGGGGCCGGGGTCTGCCGGGGTGCTGCCGTCAGCGGCCCCCTCCTCCATCTTCAGCTTGTTGCTCTCGGCGCCGCGACACAAAGTCGGAATCCTGCAAGAGACACATGCCAGACTGCAGTGATGCACTGATGCTGTTTTTTTGTACTTTTATAAACTAGGGAAAGCATGAGTGCGACTGAATGGATGGATGGATGTTGGTGCGGTAACTTTCGGGGGTCCAGCCCACCTGATACCATGTGAAGCTGCACCTTGCATCGCTCCGGGCCCTTGAAACCTCCCACCAGCGGGGCCTCCTGGTGGGGGGCCTCCCGCTCCTCTGGGACCACCCTGACCACCTTGATTCCGGGCTGCTCTTTGTCGTACAAACGCTGCCATCAGGGCCGGGTTGGAGCGGAGGATGTTCAGCACTTGCTGCTGCTGCGAAGGTGAGCTGGGCGAGCGCAGAACTCTGATAAGCTCCTGCAGCGCCGCCTGGGGGCTGTTATGAGGGGCCCCCTCCTCCATCTTCAGCTTGTTGCTCTCGGTGCTGCGACACAAAGTCGGAATCCTGAAAGAGACACATACAGCCACATACACATACAGACACATAAGTTGTAGAAACTTTTTCTTGTTCGTTCCTGTTATTCCTCTCAGTACAAGTTGGAGAGGAATAATAGACATTGATGGTGTTTTTTTGTAGATTTATAAACTAGGAAAAGTATGACTGAATGAATGGATAGATGGATGTTGGCAAACTTCAGCCGGCCCCAGGGGCCTAAAGTAAAAGCGAAAGAAAGCAGTTTTTTTTACTGCTGCGTCACCCTGTGTGAGGACACAGATATTTAAAAACAGCACAAACAAACAAACATGCACCGTTAGGTAAAAAACATCGTAAACATCGTTTGCATCCGTTGTTCACCGGCGGGCCTCGATCGCTGTTTTGGTTCGAGCCGCTTTGACGCCCCGAAGAAAAGCACAGAGACGCTTTGACGCACTGGTCTGAGCGTCACTTTGACTCGCGGCTCACCTGAGAAAGCGTGGTCGCAGTGGTCCTCAACAACACAATAAATCAAGAGCGGGGGAGAGTCCTTTCTTCTTCCTGTTCTTGGTCTCGGAGGTCGGAGCTTCACTTCCTCAATCTTCACCCGGACTGAGCATAAGTTTAGTACTCCTGGTGGGAGGAGCCTATTCATCATCATTTATCAACGTCAGGAGCTTTTTTTTCTTATGTGGAAAAATTTAAATTCTGTGGGTTTGAGCTTTTTTTTATTAGTGGACACTAAAGCTGGCGCGCAGCTTCCGCCTCAAACTGAGTCAAAGTTTCAGAAAATGTAAAGATATGATTTTGAAAAAGTAATCAGAGTAGAAACGTCCCTCTGAATGACGCTCAGACGCGTTCACATGTCCCTCGTTACTCCTGCACAAACCTGGATGAAGGAGGAGCCAAGACGGAAGTATTTTTTCCAATGGTACAAACATACTTTATTGTACAATTAATTTATTGGCAAAAAACAATCAGACCACCAGAATAACTTAAAAAAAAGAAGAAAAAAAAAACTAATGAAAATGGAGCAACAGTTATTTTTGCTTTCTCTCAGCAAGCACCGAAATTGTTAACAAGAGGAACGAAAAATAAAAAGTGGTCAAAGATTCCATTTGAATACTAAACAAATATTTAAATAGTCTTATTTCCAGTCTCTTTTTAGGAAAAGAAATGATAAAAACAAAACTATTTGTTCAGTTGCCATCAGTTTGTACAGTGATTCAGTATGTTTACAACTATATTCATGTACATGAAACACTTCATCAAAAAAGGATGGTAGAATATACTCCACGGCCTCCCCGGGGGCAAACTGAAGGACTGTCTGCAGTGTCTTTTTGCATCACCATAACTTCTTTAATACAAAACAAAACATGTTTTCTTTTTTTTATCTAATAATTCCTGTAGCTTCAAGTTTTATTTCCAAAAAATAAAATTAAATAATATATCTATATATAAAAGACAGTTTTTCCTCGTGTTTTTTTTTTCTTATAAAATAAGTCTCAAGATATATTGCCACCTGGTTCTGATGCGTCCCCCCTTCCCACCCACCCACCCCCCACAACCCAGCAAGCCCCACCTACTGAGAAAAATAGTGAGCATGTGAATCATACTGTGTCTTCAGTCCTCTCCATAAAAAGCTAAATGACCAAATCATTTCTCCCCCCCCCCCCCCCACTCAGATCACACGTCTAACCAACCCTTCCTGCCGCTTCCTGCAGGCCTTTAAAACTTGAAGATTGTTCAGGTGTGTGACTCGTTGTAGCCCCTCCCCCCTCCCCCAGCTCCTCCCCCGCCCCCCAAAAAATCCTCGTCGAAAAATACACAGAAAAGGCGCATTGGTGCTTGTGACCTACTACACCCCATACTGTACATATTTAGAAAAGAAAAATCTCAATACTGTACAGTAGCTCAGGAGCACTTCTGTAGTTGTTTTTTTTGTCTTTTTATACACATACAGCAAATATCCAATCAAACGAGGGGAAACAAGCAGCAGAAAATAAGTTCTCTGCTCGTAAGGTTTTTAAAGTATGTACACCTTTATACATCTTTTACGCTCATTACAAAAAAGAAAACAAAAACGGCGTCCGAGTCCATCGTCTCTTAGTTTGTACAGTACTAACATTGAACGGCTGAGAGGCAGTCATGAGGATGAGGAACAAAAGGTTGAACCGTCGCAGGTGGAGGATACAGGCAGGATTGTTTTTGTTGGTTTTTTGTTGGGTTTTTTTTTTTTCTCCTAGCCTCCGCAGCCATGAAACAAGAAGACTTCTCACAGTTCATAAACATGGTTGTCATATATGTACACGCACAACCTCTCTTTTAGCCAGATCCAAAGCGGTGCAAGCCTTCCTTCCCTTCCTCCGAGCATCAACAGTTCGGCCCTCCGCGTTCACGCGGGGGGGGGGGGGGGGGGGGGGGGCCCGGGGGTTGTGCGGGTTTGGGGTGGCCGTGGTGTTAGGGAACGAGGGGGAGAGGGGGGGGGGGGGGGGGGAGAGAGGGGAGAGGGGGGGGTGGGTTAAGGAAAGTGCACATTCACGGGAACAAAAACTGGAGACGGGGGTGGGGTGGGGGGGGTTGGAGGGGCGACCCGTGGCAGCGAGGATTCCTCTCCGCTCAACCTGCAGACGTGGCCAAAGATTTGCCCAAAAAATACGACCAGATCGGCAGACGGCGTCGGCCCTCCCCCGCCCCCAAAACACTGTCATGGTTTCATTCAAACCAATAAACAACAACAACAAAACTCTTGAGATAGCTGTCAAAAGATCAAACTGCATGAACACACTCTCCTCCTGATCCACAATGTGTGTGTGTGTGTGTATACGGCGTCGCTGCAGTCACTGTAAAATGTAGCGGAAGATATGCTTGTTGTACGATTCGTCCAGGGAACAGAATAATAATAATAATATTATAGAAATAAAATAAACGTACTCTCTGCAGAATAGATACAATCATGACTGGGTATTTGAGGAGAATGAAACAATAAGAATAAAAAAAAAACAAAAGGTACATTGTGTCAACTCACTTTTTCATTTTTAGCCACTGTTGAAGTCTTAAAAATATTCATAAAAAGGCAAAGTTCTCAGTCCCCAAAAATATTGTGTCATATACTTAAGGAAGAAATATCTTCAACCTGAAACACTGCCCCCCTTCCACCTTTTTTGTACACAATTGGCAAAAATATATAGATATATATATTAACAGCAATAACTTACCATTGTTTTAATTTATTTATCGACTTCTAAGATTGATGTTGCATCTCCCATAGGAAGGAAGCTTCAGTTCATATTTGTACATCACAAAAATATTTAAATAGAAAATAAAAACTTCTAAAAGCCCAAAGCCGTAGTCCCGGGTGGCTCTCCTTCCATGGCAGTTTGTCATCGGCGGCGACAGGAGGACAGTCTGGAGGCGGGGCTACATGAGGTTGTGGTTAATGTTCGTCGCCAGCTCCTGGCTGTTGTTGCCGCTGCCGTTATTGTTCCCGCCCAGCAAGTCCGACTGCCCCCCCTGCCCGCCGTGCATTGCCGTCATGCCGCTCAGCTGGGACATGATGGCGTTCTGGTCCGAGCTGAACTGACCGGGGTCCACAGAGCCCCCCGGCTGCTGCTGAGGCAACACCTGCTGCTGCGGCTGGGGGGGCTGCGGGGGAGCCATATTGGGGTGATGCTGACTGAGATGGCCCGGGTGGGGCGATCCTGTCTGAGTCTGTGGAGAGATGCGATGGGGTGAGGGCTGCGGCTGCGAGGAGGGCTGCATGCGTGGGGAGGGGCTGGAGTGCGGCGGCTGCGACTGCGGCCTGGGAGACGGCTGCGGCGACCTGACCTGGCTGCTGAGCGAACCGGCCGGGCCGAGTCCACCTTGGCCCTGAAGGTGTGGGGACTGGGCCATCTGCTGCTGGGGGCTCATGGGACTGCTGTGGTGGGCTGGCGAGCCCCCTCCTAGATGCTGCTGCTGCAGGAGCCTCTGGTGGAGGTTCTGGGCCAGCATGCCTTGGGACGTCTGGGGCAACGAGGGCCCGCCTTGTGGTTGTTGCCCCGGCCCCGATCCACCCTGAACCGACTGGAGTGACGGTCCTCCAGCACCTCCGCTTGGCCCGACGTCCGGTCCTTGAAGGCCTCCCATTTGATTTTGCTGCTGCTGCTGCTGTTGCTGCTGCTGCTGCTGCTGCATCTGCATCTGATGCTGGAGCCTCTGTTGGATCGCTGCAGCGACTTGGGACATGGAATTAGGATATCCTTGCTGCTGGCCGAGCTGTCCAGGCCCACCTTGTGGTCCTCCTTGCTGCTGCTGGGGAACCCCGACACCACCACCACCACCAGGCTGGGGCTGGGAGGAGGGGGGCATCCCTGGCTGTCCTTGGCCAGGCTGCATGAAGTTTTGCTGGCCTTGCTGCTGCTGCTGGAGTCCTTGCGGCTGCTGGAACTGCCCGTGGTTTGCCATTTGCTGCTGCTGCTGCTGCTGCTGTTGCTGTTGCTGTTGCTGCTGCTGCTGCTGCTGCTGTTGCAGCTGTCTCCTCATAAGCAGCTCTCTGAACTGTGGATTCATATTGGCCATGTTGCCTTGCTGTCCTGCTTGCATAGCCCCCTGTTGTTGCTGCTGCAATGCAGCCATTTGCTGCTGCTGCTGCAGGTTGTTGGGCAACATCTGGCGCTGCTGTTGCTGCTGCTGCAATTGCTGAAGCTGAGCTATGGTGGGCATGTTCCCTCCACCAGCTCCGCCCTGAGCGATATTCATCCCTGGCTGGCCTGCCTGGTTCACAACCTGCTGCTGTCCATCCATGTTTGCAAGCTGGTTGGCCCCAGGCCCCCCTACACCCGGCAGCCCTCCAGCAGGCCCTTGAAACCTCACACCAGCGGGGCCTCCTGGTGGGGGGCCTCCGGCTCCTCCGGGACCACCCTGACCACCTTGATAGCGGGCTGCTCTTTGTCGAATAAACGCTGCCATCAGGGTCGGGTTGGAGCGGAGGATGTTCAGCACTTGCTGCTGCTGCAAAGGTGAGCTGGGCGAGCGCAGAGTTCTGAGGAGCTCCTGCAGCGCCGCCTGGGGCAGGTTTCCTGCTCCTGCTGCGGCCGCTAACGACGCGGTTGCCCCTGCGGCCCCTCCCGATATACCCGCAACCTGCATCAGCCCGCGGTTCCCGGGTTGAGGCTGCTGCGGATTCATCATCTGTTGCTGCTGCTGAGACACTGCGGGCTGCTGTTGTGGCGCCATGTGACCCATCATGCCTGGTCTCTGCTGAGGGTTCATGGTCGGTCCCCCCGCGCCCCACTGCTGGTTTGCAGGCTGGAGTTGCCCACCGCCTCCCTGCTGAAGCTGCTGCTGGACTTGAGGCGGCAACTGCGACTGAGGACCACCTTGCTGCATCCCAGCAAGCATTCCCTGCTGCTGTGGGTCCAACATAGTCCTCCCAACAACTCCCTGAGTCTGTGGGGGCATGCCCTGGGGCCCCATGTGGGGCATTCCCATCTGAGCCTGGTTGTTTTGATGGTGTGGATGCTGCGGTATCATGCCACCCTGTCCCAAACCACGGATTTGCGCCTGGGCCTGGGCTTGAGCCATCTGCCTCTGGGTCTCTGCAAGGCGCTGGATTTTTAGGGCCGTCTCCACTGCGGCTAACGGAGGCCCCTGCTGCTGGCCCTGCACAGACATGGAGCCTTGGCCTGGGTTTGGTTGTTGTTGTGGTGGGGTGGCTGGGCCCAAACCAGGCTTTCCCATAGACTGATGAAGAGGAGAAGCCCCTGGTGGTCTTGGGTTGTAAGGAGGTAACCCACCAGGATGCTGCTGCTGCTGCTGCTGCTGGAGCTGCTGGACATTGGGAGGCTGCTGCTGCTGGAGTTGAGGCACCATCTGCTGCTGAGGAGAATTCATCATCCCGCCTTGTTGAAACTGGTGGAGGTGGTGTTGAGGGGGAATGGCTCCGGTTTGTTGTTGGACCTGTTGTTGCTGGCCTGGAGTTCCCAATCCGCCCATCCCACCCATCCCGACTCCCTGTTGCTGAGGAAGCGCGGCCATGTTCCCCTGGGTGGGTGTCTGTGGGGTCGGAGGCTGGGTGCCAACAGACGTGGGGGTACCGGGACCAGTCGCTCCATTGTTGGCTCCAGGAGAGGGCAGACCGTTCCCTCCGGGTGCCCCTCCGGTGGGCTGACCCACTCTTTGCATGCTGGCCATTCTCCTTCGAAGCATCTGGGCCTGCTGCAGCCGGTGCTGGAGCTGCTGCTGGCGCAGCTTGTGCTTGATGTTCAGACAGAACGGGACTGGACACTTGTTCTCCTGGCAGTGCTTGGCGTGGTAGCAGCACAAAGCGATGAGCTGCTTGCAGATGGGGCAGCCGCCGTTGGTTTTCCTCTTGCACCCCTTCGTGTGTTGAACGACGCGTTTCATCTTCTGGCAGGACGGCAGAGAGCAGTTGGCGTTTCGACACTGGCAGGCGTGGACGAGGGACTGGATGCAGCGCTGGATGCTGAGGCGGCGCGAGTCGCCGGGGCTCTGAGTGGTAGCAGCCGCCTGGTTGCTGCTCTCGTCATCCAAGCCAAGGCCTAACTTCTCCATCTTGTGTTCGTGACCCTTAGTGTTGTAACACGTGATGCATAGGTCGTAATCCTACGAAAAAGCGCAAGATTGTCAGCAATAGTTTTACATACATACACTCGTTTTTGTCCTTACTGACCGATCAAAAACAGCCTGCTGTCCAAAACTCACCTCACAAACGGTACAGTGGAACCGAGTCTCCACGTGATGCTTGCACTCGTTGCAAGTGTAAACAAAGCGGTCCTGACTTTGGTTGTGCAACTCCACCAACATGCACATGGAGCTCCACATGGACCTCCTCAGCGAGCTGAACTCGAGGTGCTTGTCTCGTGCCAACGTCAGGAAAGCGTCGCGGCCGTCCATGAGGTCACATGCCATCAGAGGGTCCGGATCGGCGATGGGGGGCAGGGCGTTTGCCATGGGGCCTGCAATCAACCGGATCACAAAGAACACCTGCGAGAAGAAAGAGCGAACAAAGAGCAAAATGTGACATTAGAAGGCAGGGTACATTCATTGTGAAGTTGCTGAACTGTGCCGTTAATTGAGCTGCAGAAGCAAATTAGCATCCCAGTAAGCTTCGGTTTGAAGCACAGCTCACACTCCACCAACACAGTTTGACTCTAGATGACTCATCATGCTCAAACAGGAAAAAAAGAGATTTTTTTTTCTCCTCTTACCTCTTTGTGTTTTTCCATGGTGGCATAAAGTTTCTGTGAAAGGTCATTGGAGACATTTGGCATCCCGGGCTTCTTCTTATTGGCTCGGCTCAGGCTGCTCTTGTTTTTGCTTGTCTTTTTGTTGTTCTTCTTCTTTGCATTTTTGCTGTCACCTTTTGTGTCCTGTATAAGAGAGGTCGAGAAAAAATGTGATCACACAATCAACAGGTGTATAAACACTAATTAAAAGCTTTTTGTCCTTCCCAGCAGCGATATTTTTTTCATATTTTTCTCATTTCCCTCCCATACAGCTGAGGACTGAGAACACACACACACAGATTCATTCTTACATCAATACTCTCGTTGGAAGTGCTGTTCTCCTCCCGCTTCCTCTCCTCCTCCTCCTGCTCCAGCTCTTTGATACTCTCCTCCAGCACATTGGGCCAAAAGTCCCCCTCAAAGTAAGGCAGTTCCTTGGCACTGGTCAGACGATCCTCTGTCGCCTGCTTGAAGATGTCCTTTTGGGGTGAAACGGTGAGAAAAGTTGTGTTTTGCAGCGTTCCACAACAAGTTAGTCAGAACACACCTTACATGCTTTCTGAACATGTCCTCCAATTGTAACATTCCCTTCAGTTTTAATAAATAAAAGACTCATGAAGGATATGCACTGAAATCTACAAACACTCTGGGACAAAAGTAAAGAGTCGTTACCTTGTAGTCGTGCACGATGCGCTCTGCCACGGCCTTGTCAAGCATCTTTTTGTACCATTCCTGAAGGCGTTTGGGCTTCGGGATCTTCTGATCAGCAGGGTGACAGTGGAAGATGTAGTCGTCCCCCTCACTGGGTGGGCAGGCCCAGATG
The DNA here is from genome assembly GCA_032274725.1 of Malacoctenus triangulatus. Classification (NCBI taxonomy): domain Eukaryota; kingdom Metazoa; phylum Chordata; class Actinopteri; order Blenniiformes; family Labrisomidae; genus Malacoctenus; species Malacoctenus triangulatus. The sequence continues at coordinate 4,069,730 of JAUESE010000101.1, forward strand.
TGCCCAGTGGTGTACCTAAGGAGGACACACACGACATCTTAAACAATGGCCACAATGCGTCAGGAGGGACACATTCAGATTGTGGATGCACTCACCCCAATTTCTTGACATACTCCAAGTAGCCGATGAGGATTTCATGGTAAACAGCTGTTCTTAGACAGCGGGGACGAAAGAAGTGAACGCTGTCCAGGTAGGAGATGTACACTCGCCTGTGTGAAAGAAATTGGTTTATCAGATCGATCTACTGAAAATTGAAAGAAACATTAAAAAAATACTTTGTGGTTCTTGGGAAAAAAAGGGGACTTGCTGAAAAAGAAGGGGTGTATTGCAATGTTTTTATTACCTCTGATTAGGCTGAGGACAGTCAGAGCCGTACTCCTGAACGTGCATCCCAAAGAAACAGACATCGGCTCCGTCAATGTCCTCAAAAGCAAAAAGTGCTTTTGTCCTGTAGGGGAAGGACTCGGACATCTCCCCACTGTCCACAAATCTAAGGAGGAAAGATGAAGTGGTCCAGACAAACCATGAGTAAAGACAGCATTTTATAAACGATACAAAACTTCCCAGCCTGACTGAGAAGATGCATTCAAGGGCGACACAGTGTCTTCATTTGGTACCTGGACTTCATGCCTGGCTTGACTTCCACCACTTTGTCAGACACATGCACCACACGGATGAAGACTTCTCCAGCCTCCGGGTTGCTCTGACGCTTCAAGAAGTCATTGACCCTCGTCTCCAGAAAACAACCCAATTTGGTTTGGGGTAACCCTGTGTGAGAGTCAGACAACTCATGAAAAAACACTCTGGAGAAAAAAACACCTGAAACCACAATGGACCCTGGTATGCTACCAAGCTAACGCATCGGAAGAAGATAACTTACTTTTGGCAGAGTACTTGTTTTCTTTTCTTGTCTTATTTGTCTTCTTTAAGCAACCATCACACACAAAGCTGAGAAAAAGGTGGAAAAAAAGGTTTTGTTGATCGATTCCCACAACACAGCGGTATGAAAGAGGGTTCACATTCTTTTTAAGTTTCACACATACAAACATCAAAATACAACTCACCCCGATGGCCAGATTGTCTCATTGTGCAAGACACAGATCTGATGCATCCGACGTCCACAGTCCAAACATTCAACAAGCCTGGAAACAATGACGGGGGGGGGGGGGGGGGGGGGGTG
>JAUESE010000101.1:4155887-4167240 GCA_032274725.1 Malacoctenus triangulatus
TTGAATTAGAAGTTATTAGACAGGAATTATTTCCTCTTACGCAAATTTAAAGTTTACAGGTATTTTCCTACAAAGTTGATGATTCTCCCTGGGGAAGATAAAAAACAAACATTATAGTGAGGCCAAATGCTTTGGGACACATTCACTCCCATCAACATGTCAAAGCAGGAGCCTTCAAAATAAAAGCAGAGGGCAGTCAAGATCAGCTGTAGACTCTGAGGATACCTGGACGCAGGCCTTCGTAGGACTTTTAGAGGTTAAATCGTAATCTTACTCTCCCATAAGTTCAACCCAGTGACCCCGTCAGAGTGAGCCACACGTTCCATCTCATGGAAATGTGACTGCGATAAAACGGGTCATTTGGTTTTGTTATTAACTCAGAGCTGCAAAAACAGGGAGCACGGGTGGAGCCGGAAGGAGGCCAGACCCCCTCCAAGGTCACCTGTGCTGAAGCTGTGTTCACAGTGAGCGTGCTTCTGTGTGCGCAGTGTTCATCATCTGTGGATCGCCGGTGGACCTACTGGAGGCGAAAAATGGCTCCAGACTGGCAGACAGCAGTGACATTCTCTTTGTCCTCATCGATCTTTACAAGTCAGTCCTCCTCGTTTTGACCTCCGTCTTTCCCCCCCGTCTGTTCTGATCTCTTGCTATGACATACGAGGACACCTGTCCTCTTCACGTGTGGCCGTAACATCGCCGGTAATCACGCCCCTCCCTCCTCTTCCTCGCAGCGATGAATACTACAAGAAACCTTCACGGCCGGAGATGCAGAACGTGTTGGTGCTGACGATGCCCAACTCCAGAGAGTACACCATCCAACCGGACCTCGAAGGCAACGACACAGTGAGGGGCTCCAAAAAACACCTGCTGTCTTTATCCCCCCCCCTTCGCTCACACTCCTCCTCCATTCACGCTCCGTTCAAACCCCTCACCTCTCTCTCTCTGCAGATGAACGACTACATGGCGGCCTACCACGACTCGGTGCTGCTGATCGGCCTCGTGATGAGAGAGATCATAGCGCAGAATCAATCAGTTTCTCAGACGGACTCTCTGAATGTGGATTTGTTGAGAAACAGAGAGTTTAATGGTGAGTGGAGCTGGGAAAAGACAGGACACAGATTCAAAACAGGTCGAATTCTGAATATATTTAAACACACACAGCAAACCTTCAGGCTCCATCTGAGAACGTTGACACGTACACTGACAAAAACACTGAATTCCCACATGTTGGTCAGCATGAGGTCAGACAGATGGCGGCTGTCAGCTGCTGTCACTCACCCGCAGAGGCGTGACAGCCTGCAGGCCGCAGCTGTGCGCGGCCGGGCGAGCGAGCGGCTGGAAAACAAGCTGCTTGTTTGCAATCATCTCGCCCCGTTTGGTGCTCGGATGATGAGCGGCGCGCCAACCACCGGGGTCAGCGTCGCACTTGTAGCTGCAGCTATAAAAGACGAAGTGCGCCCGTCAATCTCGGTCCGTGTGACTGTGTTCAGGGACGGCTGGATTGTACAAACTGGACCAGCACGGAGACAGAGACGTCAACTTTTCAGTCATTTACACCACAACGAAAAACCAGGTACTCGAGCCTTCTTCCTGTCTCTTCTGTATGTGGATGAATTTACTTGAAACATCTGTGGATGTTTGGTGACCTGTCCCGTCTTCTCCTCTCCTGCCGTCACCAGTACGACATTTTATTCAAGTTCGACACGGAGAGCAACGAGACCAAGCTGGAGGACGAGAACCCTTCCTTCACCTGGGGGAGTAAACTTCCTGATGACAAAATCCATAACGGTGACAAACACACACAGACTTCTTGTCTTTGAATCGATCCTTCAGTCTGAGCTCTATCCAACCCTTCTTCGTGAAGTAGTTTCTGAAGAGAGCTTCAGAGGTCCCTCTGCTCCAGCACACCTGGCTTTAATTAGCATGACGTCATCTGCAGCAGCAGCCTGCTAACGAGCATCATTGGACTCAGGTGTGTTGGAGCAGGGAGCCGTCTGGAGCTCTGAGGAGGGCGGCCAGGTTCAAAGGTCTGACATGGATGTGTTTGTGAGAAAATAAAGAAGGGGCAATAAAATGGACCGAAATAACCTTCCAGCAGCTCTGTTGTCTTTCTCTACAAACCTTAAAATGCGTTTTTTATGCTTCCACTTGCAGGTGACGACCCTCTCGACATCATCGTCATTGCTCTGGGCGTGACCGTGGTCGTGGTGGCCACCATTGCCTTCGTCTTCTACAGGTATGTCGTAACACGCCAGTCACGTCAGCCTTCAGTCGTGTCTCCGGGGAGGGGGGGGCATGAAATCGGCCCCCTGGAGCCTTTAACCTCCAGGAGGAGGCGTCACTCTGGTGTAACACTGGCTCTCGGGCCGTCCTCGGGTCTCCCTGTTCAGGCAGAACAAAAGAGACCGGCGGCTCAGGAAGCGCTGGGGCCACATCAACCCGGATCTCATCACGCTGGTGGAGAACAACAAGGTCAACGTCATCTCCCTGAGGGTAGGACGTCGCCTTCTCAACAACACCTCTCTATTCTCACCGTCGATCCCCCCCCAGACATAAGATGAAAAAAGAAACCCTCCCACGTTCAGATTTTTGTTTTTGCTCTGATCAGATTGAAGACGAGAAGAAAAAAGGGAAGTTTAAGATCCGCCGCGCAAACTACGATAAGAAGGTCGGTGGAAGTTTTGGTCCGCACGTTTTGGAATCTGAGATGTGGATTTAACTTTGGTGCTGCGACTTTCAGATTGTGATTCTGAAGGAACTGAGGAACTCGGACGGGAACTTCAACGAGACCCAGAGGATAGAGCTCAACGCGGTGAGGTCCCCCCCCCCCCCGACTCCGACGCACCCATCGACACGCTGAACATCCGAGGTCACCGGTGCCCTCGTGTCTTTCTCTCTCCAGCTTCTGCAGATCGACTACTACAACCTGACCAAGTTCTACGGCACGGTGAAGTTCAGCGAGGGCGTGTTCGGGGTCTTTGAATACGGGGAGCGGGGGTCGCTCAGGGTACGAACGGCGCTCGGGCCAATCCAATCAGAGGAGTCTGTGCAGAGAAGCTCCACTTTTCCAACCTCTGTTGTTTTCCAGTATGTGCTGAATGACAAAGTGTCGTATCCTGAGGAGACCTTCATGGACTGGGAGTTCAAGATCTCCGTCATGTACGACATCGCCAAGGTGAGACAGGTGGACCCCCTCCAACTCTGTGCAGGAGGCATATTCCCCTGCAGGTAAGCAGGACAACCCATCCTGCGTGTTGGTCGGACCACCAGGGATGCAGTTTATCAAACAGCCACTAGAGGTCGATAAACTTCAGAAGATTCGCTGTCCCTCCTATTGACCTTTCTTCTCAGGAGAAAGTGTCGTGTGTGTGTGTGTGTGTGTGTGTGTCTGTGTGTGTGTGTGTGTGTGGGTGTGTGTTGCTCTGACGTGTGTGTCCTCTGTGCAGGGCATGTCGTACCTCCACGCCAGTGAGATCCAGGTACACGGCCGCCTCAAGTCCACCAACTGTGTGGTGGACAACCGCATGGTGGTCAAGATCACCGACTTTGGCTGCAACGCCTTCCTCAGTCCCGGCCAAGGTACAAGCCGGGGGGACGGGGGGGCTAGCACATGTCTTCGTCGGCGTCTGTGCCCCTTCACCTTCCTGCATCCCTGCGCTCCCTCCCCCCAGACTTGTGGACGGCCCCCGAGCACCTGAGGAACGAGGGCACGTCGCAGAAAGGGGACGTGTACAGCTTCGCCATCATCGCCCAGGAGATCGTCCTCAGGAAGAGCACCTTCTACACCGAGGCCTGCGCCGACCGCGGAGGTGCCAAATCTCACAATCCAAAGTCCTTCCAGCACATTTTTAGGAGATTTGAAACCTTCAGACGCACAATTTCTATTTGTTTTTTTGTTTTCCTGGACAGAGAAGCTGTCGAGGGTCATCGCGTCCTACTTCCGGCCTGATCTGAACTTGGACACGGCTTCAGAGAAGGAATTGGAGGTTCTTTGCCTTTGCCAGTCACACGTTGAGCACCGACGTTCTGTTTGGCTGCGTGATTTCACCTCAGAGCTCCGTGTCTGCTGTGGCAGGTGTACACACTCATCAAGAGCTGCTGGGAGGAAGACCCAGAGAAGAGGCCGGACTTTAAGAAGGTGGAAAACTGCCTGGGGAAAATCATCAGGTAATCTCATGCTCCCGTGATCACAACTCCGAGTGTTTTTTTTTCCTGCTTCTAAATATCTTTTTATTCTGTCTCTCTACTTCTGAAGTAAAATCCATAACGAGGACAACGAGAGCTACATGGACAACATGATCCGACGACTCCAGATGTACTCGAGAAACCTGGAGCACCTGGTGGAGGAGCGCACGGCGCTGTACAAGGCCGAGCGAGATCGAGCCGACATCCTGAACGACATGCTGCTGCCTCGGTCGGTCCGAGGAAGGAAAACGGACGGAGAGCCGGTTGGCTGCACGCATCGCACCGGCTGATCTTTGCTTTCTGTGTCTCTGTGCGAAGCCCCGTGGTGAAGAGCCTGAAGGAGACCGGCGTGGTGGAGCCCGAGCTGTACGAAGAGGTGACCATCTACTTCAGCGACATCGTGGGCTTCACCACCTTGTGCCAGTACAGCACCCCCATGGAGGTGGTGGACATGCTCAACGACATCTACAAGAGCTTCGACGGCATCGTCGACCACCACGACGTCTACAAGGTGTCTTGATACGGCCGCGACTGGACAAACGCACAGTGCAGAGCCTGAAGATGACCCCCCTTCTCCCCCCTTCCAGGTGGAGACCATCGGCGACGCCTACATGGTCGCCTCCGGCCTGCCGAAGAGAAACGGAAACAGGCACGCGGTGGACATCTGCCGCATGGCGCTGGACATCCTGGCGTTCATGGGCACCTTCCAGCTGCGACACCTGCCCGGCATCCCCCTGTGGATCCGCATCGGCGTCCACTCAGGTGGCCGCCGCGCCACTAATCCCCCCCCTGATCCCATCATCCGCATGGTTCGCCCTCTCTGACCCTTCCTCTAAACAGCTGTAAGATAAGTGTGTGTGTGTGTGTTTGTAGGTCTCTGTGCAGCTGGCGTCGTGGGGATAAAGATGCCCAGATACTGTTTGTTTGGCGACACGGTCAACACGGCGTCTCGAATGGAGTCCACAGGACACCGTGAGCACACACACACACACACACGTGCGGAGACATTTAGCAAGCAAACTGGTTTACTCTGACGTTTCCTGCCGCCACCGCCTCTGTCCCAGTTCCTTCACTCCAGCCCCCTCGTACACGGTGGTCCGCTGCAATCTCAGAAGCCACCAGTCAGCCTGATTGAATAACGCGGCCACAGACGAGCTCCGCTGCTCCGCCCCTTAATGCCTCTCCTGTCTCGCAGCCCTGCGGATCCACGTCAGCGAGCCGACCATCAAGATCCTGCAGAGGACGGACTGTAAGTTTGAGTACGAGATGAGAGGAGAAACGTATCTGAAGGTAACGACCCGCCTCCTCTTCTTCTTCTTCGTCTATTTTAAATCTGTCGGTGACAGTTTGGAGATGTGTGATGTCTTTCTGTGGGGCTTCACTCTAACACTGTTTTCCAGGGAAAAGGCACAGAGACGACTTACTGGTTGACAGGGGAGACGGGTCAAGACTACGACCTCCCGACTCCCCCCACAGCGTGAGTAACAGTCATTTCACTAATTGAATCATACTGAGTTAGAATTGGTAATAAACTGAATTGATCGACGGGCCCACCGTGCCGTGAGAGACGGTCCCGGTGACCAGCTGCTGAACCCGGGGTCTCCCCCGTCCCTCCCCAGGGAGAACTTCCAGCGGCTCCAGCAGGACCTGGCCCACATGATCCTGGAGTGTCTGGAGCGCCGCTCGCGGGGCTCCGTGCGGAGGAAGACGCCCCTGAGCAGCCAGAGCGAGGACGGCAGCGAGGGGGCCGAGGTGGAGGCCGACGGCAGCCAGCCCGAGTACCTGCACATGGCCACCGTGGACAACACGCTCAGCACCTTCCTGTGAAGCCAACCTGCTCTCACTGTTTATGGTGGTGTTGAGTCAAAGCAGGAAATACAGTCATCATGATTTTCACCTTTTAGAATGAGTCAAAATGAAGTTCTTTATGTGCATTTTATTATGTTTTTTGATACTAAAAGTGTAGAGGCGCTGACCATGCTTGTTTACTCCAAACAAGGCTGGAACAATGACGTAGATGACTTGGACTGAAGCTAATTGTATGAATGTTGTCTGGATTTGAGTTTAAAGGCATCTGTACATTGTTATGATATATATGCTGCTTAGATTGTGGCACAAACTAGCATTTTAGCTCTTTGGACAGAATTAAATCGAGGTTTATTGCTATATAAAAAAAACAACAACAATCTCCAAGTTGCCTCTTAAACCAAAAGATATGTTTTTATTTTTTGACAACTGTGACATTCATGTACATGAAGTAATATATATAAATATATACACATAAAAAAAAGAGGAGAGAACTCAGTGTTAGTCGCTTTGTTCAGGACGTTGCACATTGTTCAGGTCCTGGTGGGAACTCTGGGAGCTGCGTGGATCCGGCTCAGGCTGGTCAGAGGCCCAACGGCTCCTGTCACAGTGTCCAGTTGTCTGTCTGCAGTCAGTGAGACTTCAGGGACAGCAGGTGATTAACGTCCAGCATCCGGGAGAAACGCTCACTGTCCACGTTCACCTGACAGATGATGAGCTGGTTTTTTTGCAGAGTAATGAAGGAGCCATTTTGTGGACTTTTACACATTGAATTCTAGGAGGAAACACACGATATCATACAGCAGTTTAACTAAACAGTGAAGGTGCAGTGTGTAGGATTTGTTTCTTAAACGTCTTCCCTTTTAAAAGCTTTGGAGAGAACCTGCGGTGGCCAAAATAACCAAAAGCCAAAGTTCGACTTGAACGTGAATCGACGTCGGTGAAACAGACGTTTTTTTCTTTCCAGAGAGAAACTTTATTCGTGGGGGGGAAAACGAGTTTACAGCATTTCTGTGAACGAAGACTAAAAACTAGCAGTTTCAGTAAACTTGGTGAATATATTCATACATACTGTTGAAGGACCTCGGACCAGCCCGACGCCGAGGCTCGTCTTCAAGTAGAAGAAATAAACAAGCAAAAGTCACCACAAGGTCATGACCCCGCCCCCGCCCCCCCCCAAAAAATGACATTAAATCCCCAAATCCTTCTCACAGCGCAACTTTTAGAAATAAACCTTAGAAATAAATAAAAACAGAATGTATCAAAAATAATAAAAAAAAAAAGTTGTTACTTTTTTGTACAAAATGAAACAGCTTCCACATGCGGCTGCTCGTGGCGCACGTTGGTTCTACTCGGACACGTTTCAGCAAACGGACGCAATCGACCCCATCCCAAACTATGAAACAGTCGGCTGAAGTAACAAAACAACTATTTAAAAAAATCTCAACTAAGTCACATAAACACAGACACATGATCCTTTTGACATGTACATCATTGGAAATGTCCATTTTTGCTGCTTGAACTCAAGGCACTGAATGATCCGAGCTGGACGAGCCACACAAATGAACCTCTGCTAAACCAGAGCGCGTCTTTGATTTTTTTTTTCTTCAGTTGTCTAATTTCTGCCGCCGACGGACGCCGGGCTGACGTGTGAAGTGGATTGCGAAGCTCCTAAAGAGCCGCGATATCAGTCTTGTTTTTTGATGCTAAAAATAGAGAAATAAACTCTTTATTGGAGACACGCGCACACGACAATCACACGCGACAGCTCAGATGTAGTTGTCAAAAAAAGAGGTCATCGACCGCCATCTTTGAATGTGGATTGTCTCCGGTTGGGACCAGCATCTGCTTATTGCATGTGTGAAAGCCCGGTCTGTTTGTGTCTGCGGTCGGTCGGCAGCGCGGAGAGGGAGCTGGACGGCAGGAGGCCGGAGTTCTGCTGCTGACGGTCGGCACTGAACGCGGTGGGAGCTGGGCTGTACCGAACTGAGGCAGAGCGCCACCATCAGGTGCAACAGCGTGTCTGTGACACTGCCACAGATATTCGTCCGCGTGGCTTCATCAGACTTGGTGGCGGCGTGTCTGCGGTGTAATTCTCACCTCACCGACAGGCGGCTTGTTGAAAGTCGTTTGTTACGTAACTCCTCGGCTCCTTAAAATTCTTTTCAATCACACACACCTGCACTGCGGCAAATCTCTCCGCTGTGAGCCGACGACACCGAGCTCAGAACAACACCTCTCCTGTCCTCCTTTTGATTTGAACCCCCCCCCCCCTCCTGGATTTTCCTGACTCCCACCAGCCTCTCTGTCAGCTGAGGCCGGGCCCGGCTCTGGATCCCAGCCATGGCGGCACACTGAGGTGCTGCCCCCCCCTCTGCAGAGCATGCGGGGGCACGGGGTGAAGCAGTCGGATCAGAGAGCCCCGCAGGGTGCAGGAGCGGAGCTTTTGTCGAACGCTCGCCTACGTCAGCCCCATCAAACACCCCCTCCTCCTCCGTCGACTGCTCCTGACCTTCCTAAATTACACCGTTCCTCTCCATTCCACCGCCTCACACACGATACAGTGAGCTCATAATACAGTGGAAAGAAGCCAGCGCATCGGTCTGCAGGACACCAGCGCGCCTCTGCTGTGAGGGCGGGGCTCCTCCTGTATGAGGTCATCTCCCAATCAGGTTCATAAAGGTGGTTTAAACACTCGTTCTCTTTCACTCCAGCAACAGGGTCAGAGCATCTTCCGTTAAAATACAACAAGAAAGTACCGACTGACCCTAGCAACAGCTCCGCGGCCGGTAACCAGGACCGAGCCCGCCCTCCTCGTCCAGCTTCCAGCCGAACCTCCACGCAGATCTTTGGTTCAGATTTTACTAAGCTCCACTACCGGCCAGTCTTATTTACACACAGCGACGTGGGATCGGTTCAGCACATCAAAGTTTGCTCTGAGAAAAAAAAAAAGACGCTCGATGAAATTGCCGTGATTGGCCGTCGTGTTTTGTGGGCGGGATTTTCATTTAGCTCCTTTGGTTATGCTCACTGGAATTTAGTCGACAAACTGAAGAGACAGTGCTACACATTTTTTAAGATGGTCCACTGACGCAACACGCACGCGCACGCGCACACACACACACACACACACACACACACACACACACGCGACACGACAATAGAAAAAAAAGTAAATCTCTACATCCGGGACCCGTGAATCTGGAAAAGCTGCAAAACAACAACAACAACAGAAAAAAAACAACATTACAAACTGTTCCTTTGTTGTGGTCCAACCTACAATCATTGACACAATCTACGCTGTGGTTTGGCTGTGAGGATGGCGATGATAATGTCCATGATGAATCATGCACAGTGACTGGAAGACCAACAACAAGGATAACGAAACACTGATCGCTCCACTACGTGTGTCGCCCTTTGACACCCATTGAACTTGTGTGTCAATATTGTTGTGTGTGTGTGTGGTTTCACAGCGACACTGCACACACACATCCACAGACGGGGGGGAAGGACGTCTATCACGGCCACTGCACTGAAAGGTCAGAGCGATCCCATGTCACAGCATCGGTAAGGAGAGCCTGTGGAGACGCAGGTCCCGATCGATATCTGTGAGGCTGTGCAGGGTCACCGCTGACTCACACTGAGCATGTGCGCGGACTCCACGCTGACCACAATCGGCCTTTGGGTCGTTTTGTTTCTTTAATCAGATCAGGTTTTTTTTTTCCTGCAGTGCGTCGTGACTATTTTTGGGGTGGAAGTGACGGGACGTGACATAGTTCTCTTCAAAAAAACTGGGCTGGATCACAGCAGTCAGTGGAGGCTGCAGAAACAGCAGCTCACTGAGGGCTGTTTGAACGCAGCCCGGACGGCGTGCCTTCGCTATCAGTCAGGCTGCACATCATCAGAGCCGGAAATGTCGGGATAGGATTTGACGCGCTTAAAGATTCGTTGTTGGAGTTGACTTGACTAAAATGTTTTACGTTGAATAAATAAACGTAAAAAGTTGCCAAGTCTGAGAGGAGCTTTGAAGTTTACCAGAACTTTGAGGCAACACTAGAAAGCACTAAAATGAAGGACATCTCAAGGTCATACTCGATGCTGTGCCATGGAACACCCTGCGAGTCTGGACACATCACACACACACACAATAAAATCTACAGGATCTACCCACTAGCACATCTTTTGCACAGGTCCTCACCCATTCCCGCCTCTCTTTGGAACAAAGAAACATGACTCCCTCATTCTCTAAGCCACTCATTCGGTGTGGTTTCTCTCCCTCCCTCCTCCTCCTCCTCCTCCTCCTTCGCTGCCTCCTCCTCTTGCATCTCTGCGGGCTTCATTCAGCATGAAGGAAGGAAGGAGGGGGGGGAAACATAAAGGAAAAAAAGAAAAGAAAAGACGGGGACAAACGACAAAAAAATGAACACGCTTATGAGTGTTTGTGGGTGAGGCAAAAACAGATATATGTAAATATATCCATGTGCAGGAGAGAGAGAGACAGAGAGAGAGAGAGAGAGAGAGAGAGAGAGAGAGAGAGAGAGAGAGAGAGAGAGAGAGAGAGAGAGAGAGAGAGAGATCGATATCAGCAGGAAGGAGAGGCAGAGCTGTGTGAATGATGGAGTGAGCGTATTTGTGAATGACATTTCGAGGCGAGTGACATTTGGAGCCTTCAGTGGAGAGTGCAGGATTAAAGCAAACTCGCATCCACTTCAATGAGACCAGGTGACACTTCTCCTTCACACACACACACACACAATGAGGAAGAGGAATGCATACAAACACACACACACACATGCGCTCGCAGCTCGCCTTTAAACAGGCGCATCTTGAAAAGCCTGAATACAAAAGAAAAGTAAAGTATGTCTTTGGCCACAATCAATATTGATTATTCTGTTACAATTAAACTGTTATATTTTAAGACTTTTCCATAGTTTTTTCTTAGAATCTAAGTTCAAGTCAAAAAAAATTAAATTAAAGTGGAAAATGTCGATGAAATGATCCCAATTGGAAGTTTAAACATGTCCTTTTCTCAGTGATATTGAGGATTTTCAGATGCACGTGCACCCTGTCTTTCTGGTCGTGTGTGTTTGTGTGTGTGTGAGGTTCACCTTGGTTTTGTGACTCTGCTCTGTACTCAGTCCTGATCCCGGCGTGTGCAGCTCCTTGGACACGACACACAGAAACTCAGCCTGGTCTTCTGTCCCGTAGCTGTACGACGAGCCGATGTTCACCATCTAAAAAAGACAGGAGGAAACACAAAGGGAGACGGAGAGGAAGGAAGACAGGGGGAGAGAGAGAGAGAGACAGAGAGAGAGAGAGAGAGAGAGAGAGAGAGAGAGAGAGAGAGAGAGAGAGAGAGAGA
>JAUESE010000101.1:4452087-4466065 GCA_032274725.1 Malacoctenus triangulatus
TAAAGCCTGATGTAAAGCTTGTATCCTCACAGGGGTTTTTGTCACCTGCCAAATGCTCGCTGTGAAGAAAAACAGAGCAAAGATGCTAATTTAGCAGCTTTGAATTGACAAAAAAAAAAATCCAGATCTGGGTTTTTTTGTTCCGATTTGACATCCGCGAGACGTTTCGGTGTCAAAGCCGAAAGCAGCTGATGTGTGAACGCCGGTTCAACCCTCGCGTCGCTGCTATATATAAAAGCGCGCTTCCAAAGTTAGTTCGACTGCGCCCTAACAGCATCTATTTAACATCAAATGTTTGCCGGGAAAAAAAATGAACAGAGCCGAGGGAAGCTGGTGGGAGGGGGGGAGGGGGGGGAGGGCACGGAGAGAAACGGAGGCGGGGTATGGAGGAGCTGAGGAGGAGTACAGTATCCGTTCCAGAGGACAACGAGGACGGGAAACAGAAAAAACAAAAAAACGAGCGAGACCAAAGGAAGGCGATGAGACGGGCGCGTTTACAGAAGTCATCTTTTATTGCCACGTAAGAAAGTCGTATATAGAACAATGGTGGTATACTGTCAGATGGCAAATCAACAACAGAAGAAGAACCAAATCATCCCCGTCACCCCCTCCCCAAAATAAGGAAAAACAGACAGTCATAGCAACACTATGGTAATATATTTCTCGGACAAAACGTCTGCTATATTTCTTCTTTTTTTTTAAAATCTTTTTTTAACAACATTTGAATAGTACCAAAATACAGCTTTGTCATAACTTAATCTCACAAATCATAAAGTCAGTAAACAGTAAAAGGACGATGGGGCATCACGGTGCATATCATAAGCTACTGTGCAAACAATAGTGGGAGATGGAGTCTACCATAGAAAATATGCTTTACTAGTCACGTGTAAATGCAGTGTCGGGGGGGCCGTATGTATCCATATACACATATGCATAAATACCACAAACTGGTTCTGGACATCAAAAGTAGAAAAAATTAACTCTGGTGTAACTTTGTATGTACTGCACGATTAACACCCCCAAAAATGAGTTAATCAATGAGTTATTCTATAAAAGGATATGCTCGCTAATGGTTTGTAGTTATATCTCAAATAGCTTATTGATTCATCGAAGGGTCACGGAGAGAAAAAAAACCCTCCCTTGGCTCTGGACCACAGCGGAGGTCGATAACCAGAGTGATGTTCACACCTGCTGTGACTGAAACGCCTCCATCCGTCGTAACAGCAGGTGAATCCGATGCGGGCGTCTGATTGAATTGTGAGGCAAAATAAATAAATAAAACACCTGACGTACACGGTCGGAGCGATGCTGAGCGTCACTGGACGACGAACACGGAGCGGGCGGCTTCAGCTCGGTGAAGACGTTGCGCGTAGAGATCGATGCTTGACAGAGTCGTGAAACGGAAGTGATGAGGGAAAGAAACACCTCTGTTAAGTGTCATGGGGGGGGGCAGAAACGAGCGAGGGACGAGGCGAGTCTGTCAGAAATGTAAGTGGTGTTTGAGCCCTTTAGTGTCATTCCGGTGAACTGTACATATCCCCCCCCCTCTTCCTCCGTCTACGCTGCTCTGTCTTTTCGAGAGAATACCGGTGTGTCCTCTTCTAGTTATGAGAAAGAAGACGCCCCCCCCCCTCGACGACCTCCTCACCGAGAAATGAGTATTTACAGGCAACTGCGTTGTTCTGATCGGTGACATCGAGAATGACTGTGCGTCGCGCGTTCAGTTCAGAGAAAGAGACTCTCGGACCAATAAGAGTAGAGAGAATGTTTCTTCTGGTCTATCAGGAGAAATCAGTGATTGATTGGACGCCAAACCGAGCCGCATCAAAAAGAAATTTCTCACTTTTTAAGGAGAACGCGTAGAAGTTCAACAGTTTCTGCGTGTGTGCGTGTGTGAGCCAACGGTCGTCTCTGATTGGCAGCGTCCCACACGGGGGAGGGGCTATCAACGCCCGAGTGTCGTCCACTGCCAACATTTTGCCACATCAATGATTTAAGACTTCTCCCACCCCCCCCACCAACTGTTGACATCGTCTCCCTGCTCCTGCCTTTGAGGGCCACTACGGACCGTGGGGTCCCTGTTGCGGCACCAGAACCCCTCCGTGGTGTTTTTCTGGGTTTCCGGTGATTAAAGACCACAGCGAGGACCCGCGACGCCCCCGCGGCCGTCGGCCCCATGGCCGCTCCTGCTCTGTCTCTTATTGATTATCCCTTGTAGATACTCTGCTGCGCTGCGCTCTCCCAAAGGCTCCGCTGCTCCTCTGAACCAGAGTGTTTGATTTCAGGGCAACTTGGAATTTCATTTTTTTTTGCTTTAAAACGCTGCTGTCAAAGCCGGGACGCGATCTCCATCCTCTTTTTTCTCTACTAAGTCTAGGGACTTCTGGTCCCAGGACCACGCCTTCAACCTCGAGACCACCACTGATAAACGAGGAGCGATGCCCCCCCCCCGCTGAGGGAAGCTGGTGTTGGCTGACGGGAGCAGAAGCATTTGTCATAGTTTTGTGACTGTTAATACTCGCCTGTTTGTTTCTAAGGGACTTTGGAGGAAACGTTGGTTTGTTCGGCTGTTTGTTTTCCAGCTTTTTGCCGCCTTGTTTGCTTGTTTATTTATTTGGGAATTTTCTTTTCCTCCCGCTGTTTGCTCTTCTTCTCTGCCTTGATTAATCTGACATGAGAGTCGCAGCACCCCCCCCCCCCACCCCCCCTCTTCCAACCGGCCAACAGCTCGAATCCAGCCCCGCGAATTAATCTAAAATTGTCCTAATGCGATCATTGCTGGCTGCTGTTTACCGCGGGCGCAACAGTGGATTAGTTTACCGGAGCATTGCTGCCAAACGGCGCGACCTGAAGACTGGTGGCTGCTTGGCAGAGCGCGGAGTGAAAAAAAAAAGGATTAGCGAGACTGAGGCGTCGGAGTTAACAAGACCCGGGTTAGTATTCCGGCGACAGAACGGCTGGCCGAGGTCCACAGGTGAGGGGCCAGTGGGGGGGATTATCGATGTCAGGTTAGCAGCTCGAACTGGCTGACGAGGCAGAGCAGTGCGAGGCTTGAGCTGGACAAGTTTAGGGGGTGCTGTTTGATAGCAAAGACCCTCGGATGAGACAAAAAATGAGATCCAGGAGTGTAAATTCCCAGCCTGCTTCCTGGTTTCTTGGTCATTTCTCACCTAAAAACGGGCTTTAAAATCAAAGCAAACCAACATTTGTCCACAATAAAATGTGAGACAGGCTGATAGTTTCAGGTCAGAAGCACTTCAGCACAATCTTTAACTTCACATGACTCGGGTCGAGTCCCCAGGCCCGGTGAACCGCAGCACCCTCTCATTTGTGTCTGATTACTGTAATTAGGTCAGCAGCACCTCCACTCTGGGTTCCACTGGCTTTCAGCCGGGACGGAGGGGGGGCGAGGAGGTGAAGAGAAACGTGTTGGGGTTGGAAGCAGCAGCGCGCCCCCCTGCGGGGACAATCAGGCCTCAGCCCGGGTCGGACCGCTGGGTTCACACTGTTTGGTCGCAATGAAACTCGGGCTTCGTTTGAAGGGCGGTCAGGCAGCCGTAGGTTTTGGCAGTGAGGCTGATTGCTGATATTGAAGCAAAATCTAAGATTACAGAATAAAAGTGTCGAATTGTGCGCCTCTAAATATCGGTTTTGGTTTTCTAAAACCTTCTTGGTCCAAAAAAATCCTTTATTTTTCCTTGAGAATCCTTCAGTTTTATCTGTAAACAACGGCGGAGCCTGTTGGATGCTCACCTCCTCCATGCTGCTTTCTGGAGGAGCGCGCTTCACTCAAAGGTCAATGAGGTGCTTCTGCTCCAGTGAACATCAGCTCAATGAAATAGCCAAGCTTCGGTGAATATGCCGATAACAACGTTAACGACCGGTTCAGAGGAGGAGGCGAGTGGGAGACAGCAGCTTGGCAACCAATTGGTATTAACCCTAAAACTTCCCGAGCAGACGTGATTGGAGGTAACAGCATTCCTGCTATAATTGGCACTACAGAGTAGATAGTTACTCTATACTTTTCAAATATTCAATAACTTTAAAATTTGAATACATGAGCAGAGACACTGATGGCAGGCTGATGTGTCGGCCTGTCCTCCACCCGTCCTGCTCCTTTGTCTCCACTCTGGCATTTCTTTTGTCTCACTGACCCGCCTGATGGAAAACCGTCGAACCACGGCTGCCTCCCGCGCCCGCTCGTGCGCGGCGGCGCCTCGCCCCCGTCAGCCGTGACCCCGGCAATCCCCGGCTCTCTGTCAGGTTGGCTTTGGCCTTTACAGTGAGCGATGGGGACGGGCTTTTTCCCTGTCCTCTCCTTGTTTACCGAGCGTTCCCCACTGTCCAACAGAGGAGGGGGGGGGATCATCTTTCCACGTTTCCGCCCTGCTGGAATAAGTCAATTGGGTCCGATAATGTACATCTTGCAAACGCTGACCTGCTTCTCATTTCTGTCACAAACAACAAAAAAAAAGAAGAAAAAAAAACACACCCCACTTCTGTCAGCGAGAAAAACAAACAGAGGGGAAGGAAGGAAGAGAAGAGCAGAATCTGCGAAGGATTCTCGTCAGACGCAAACAGGTTTATGGGATTGAGAAGCCCGCTTCCTATACGATCGACTCTGTTTGGGGAGCTTGTTTGAGTTTTTCAGAGACGGTAATCATATGCCGAAAGTTTGAGTCTCTCACACGCACACACACACAAGCGAGGACAGTAAGTGTTGAGGAGGGGGGAGGCGATTGCCGAAGTGAATCTCGTTTTTTGCGCTCGTCGAATCAATCACTTATATTCCCTGCTCGAACAACGCGCGCGGGGAAACCAATCGCGTCTTTCCAGGCGGAGGTGAATCATTATTACTCACTGTCTCATCATGACTGTACTCCACTATCACCGAAAAGATTCATCACAGCCTCTTTTCTTTCTCCCTTTGTTTGCTTTGCGCATATTTCTGCTCTGATGGTCTTCCAGTCGAGACACGGAAGGAGCAATGGAGAAGAGCTGGAAAATAGGTGGTAGAAGAAGAATGAAAAGGAAAGATAAAGAGAGAGAAAGGCTATGTATATTTATATATATAAAAAGCATAATATCAGTAGTCGCTACAAAGGGCCATGGTCTGGAGTTTCACAGTCTTTCATGTACAACAGGCGCAGTGACAGTACCGACTCCTTTTTTTTGTCTCTCTGCTGTGATGACACCTGCCGCTCGGCACTGTGGGAGCTCAAGAAAAAAAAAAGCAAAGTCCACCCTGTAATATATTCTGTGCATTTGACTGTGTGTGTGTGTGTGCGTGTGAATGTGCCAAAGTGTGGGTGTGTAGGTGACACATTTTAATGCTCTGTTGACTTCTCAAATCCTGTTCCATGCCTTCAATCTGCTCTCAGGTTTTCTCGTCACGTGGAGTCCCCCCCCCCCATCCTCCTACCCTCCCCCTCGTTGGCAGCAGGGGGCTCCACAGCATGAGGCAACAACCGATTCCCCCCCTCGTAGACCCACTTGTGTTCTGCTCATCTGGCTCAGTAGTCTCATCTGCCTTTTTGATTTGGGAGCTGCAGCATCAGGCGACCCTGTTGCACCTACATTCAATTTCTCTTCTCTCTTTTCTTTTTCCGTCGTCGTCTGGATCTAACCGCGCAGCTTTTTTCGCAGTCAGCGCCGCAGCTGCAAAAGACGTGCTTCTGGATGACAGACACTGTGATTCAGTGTCTGTCGTCTCTCTCTATCACCAGATTGTCATGTGCACCTCTTCCTCATATATTGTCATGCGTTAAAGTGGACAATTAACACCTTTTTTCCTTTTTTTTTTTTTTTGCTCGTTCGCTTCCCACAAATGTCCTCGCAATCTGTCTTTTCCGTCCGAGCTGCTCGCCGGCCGTCTGTGTGTCTGAGCGCCGCCTTCCTCACACATCATATTTCTTTAGATGCGTCCTAATAATGACACCAAGAAATGTGGACTGGATGGTACAAGTGGCTGCAGCTGCTGCAATCGCACAATACTGAGGGAAAAAACACTGAGCGGATGCGCCGGGAGAAGAAAAAACCCTCCCAACATTTGTCCTATTTGTCAAACATGAGAATTTATTTTTGTATTTGAGTCATGTAACCCAGATAGTTCCTCACAGCTGGTTTGTGTTTTTTCTCTCTCTCTCTCTCCTTTTTTTAACAGCTCGAGCTGGAGTGCAGCGAGAGTGATCTAATCACGCAGAGTTCCTCGTTGCAGTGTCTCAACCAGCAGGGAAGGAAACAGAAACGCCTTCTGTTTAACTCCAGGTACGCTCTTCTACACCGACGACGTCTCGTTGTGCACAAATCAAAGAAATGCAACATGGAGAAAGAGCGTGTTGAGAATCGGCGCACGTTTGGTCCACTTCATTAACAGCTGTCAGCATCCAGTCGCACGCATGTCGGTCTGCGTTACACGTCTTTAATTAAGTCACTTTGTCTGCTTCCAGTGTGATCAAGGCCTTCCTCAACCAAAGCTACGCAGCTCCAATTCTTCTTTTCCTTTTTTTTTGCACATTTTATTTATTCTTTCAGAGGAACAGTTCAACAGTTTGTTGCCTGGCAACAAACTGTGAAGTTATTTCACAGTAAGTCTGGCACATATAACCCCCCTTAAAACCACAGGATGTCCTTTTTCACACTTAGTTTTTTTGTTCAGATCAAACAAACTTGATGTAATATATTAATTAGTGTTGTTGTGAGCTGCTCGAGGGCAGATTTTATTACATTGCTGTTGCACAAACCCATGACAACTGTACCCCCCCTCGCCCCCTACTTTTATATCTAAGTGTTTGTTCTTGAATGTCGCCTGTATAAACGCCATAGCTGCTTTTAATTGTTGGCGCTTTTGTTTTGAAAGGATCTTTTGCATTTCAAACCGTCCCTCCTCACGCGAACTCGTTTGGTCCATTGATCTAACGTAGCTGCCGTCTCTTTGAGTTACATTTTACATGGTCACAGAAAGCGTTCTCAGTTCTTTCTTCAGGGAAAACGCTGAGCATAAGTGTGATTAAATCTCCAAGTTATTGGCTGTAGACTGTATATAAAGACAGAAGTCGTGTCACACCCTCCAAAGTGAGGATGTGTTCACTGCCCCCCTGTTGGCTGCTTAGAGGCCACCTCATGACCCCTGTTTCTCTCCCAGCATGTACAATGAGGGTTAAACCGGGGTCCTTGAAGCAGTGCTTTCCTGTGAACCCCCTCCCTGACTACTGATTAGCCAAAGCGTCACAGCAAAGCCAATTGCTGATGGACACACCCATGTTGACAGCTGTGGACAGTCGGGAGGCTTCAGAATAAAAGCACTGGGGGAGTTGAAAAAAAAGTAAACATTTACCACTGTAATCTCGTCTGTTCGGCAACTGTCTGATGTTGAGCGTAGCAAAATATTTCGACAAGTGGAGTTAAATTGAGTTTTTGCAGTATAGCGGCGCTTGAAACACCCCCCAAAAATGGAGGATTAGAAGTGAAGCGGTCAACTATAGTTACAACGGTTGGATGTATGAGTGGGACACTTCTTCTGTAACTATTGGTTCCAGTGTAGACTAGCAGCAACATACTTTTCACACATCTTTATATACAGTCTATGGATTCTACTTTTAAAAAAAGCCCTCTGAACATTCAGACCTTGGTGTGGTGTATTTCTACAGTTTAGAGGTGTGCATAAAAAAAATGTGCCTGCATGAGTACATATTTGTATTTGTGTGTCCAGGGCGTGGTGGGTGGATGGGTGAGGGGGGGTGGGGGGGGCCTTCTGCTAGCCGCAGCACCAACCAAATGCCGCCTCCCTTCCACCTTCTCCCTCCTCTGGGCCAGCTGTCACCACACAGACGAGATCAGAACGGAACAATGCCGGCGCGTCAGCCTCCTTTTCTGTGCCGGGGCCTTGTGGAAAAGGGCGACCTTCAGCAGCAGAGCTCATGAAGGCGCTTCTGAATAGCCACAGTACAAACCCCCCCACCCCCCACCCCCGCCCCCTACGTGTCTGAAGTCCAAAGCCCGGCGGCCTCATCCATGCATGTCGGCTTCAAAGCCCTCGGGAGATTTGGAAAGGGAATCAGGAGAAGGTGGCGTTTCTTCCAAAAACCGTCCCGAGCTGCACCTCCTCGTGTTCGGAGGTAAACTTCCCCACAATGCTGTCGACGATTTAACACTCCGTCCTTTAATATTGCTTCTTGGATCTGGTTCACAAAGCCAAATTATCCCCTTATTAGCTGTTTCCTGCTTTAACATCTGTGTGTCGTTGCACCGAGGTTGTTGCCGTCGCACAGTTGGTGCGAACCGCCACACAACATTCCAACATACTCCCAGGTGTCCAAACGCTCCTGCTGTGCAGGCTCTGAGTGAGTATGGTGCCACCAATGTAGGCGCAATCCTCTCGACAACAAAGGTCTGTGAGTGATTTGATTGGTGAGCTCTGTGAAAACGAGGACCACTCAGACACAGTATACCAATGAGCCTCCGCTTCCCCACACATACACACATGTAACTCCGCACCTTTGAACACACCAGGAGTTGGCGTCTCCAGTTGCCACCACTCCATCCGTTTCCCGAGCTGTCCTCTCTCACACAGTCACCTCTGTCTTGCTGTTGGTCACAAAGTAGGGCTGCGTGGGCAGGAAGTGTTGGCTGTGGCTGTGGCCTCTGGTGCCGTGGAGCTGGTTGGGCTCCAGTATGGTACACTGAGGCCTCTTGTGGCCGTAGGTCTTCCTCCGACCCACCGTCTCAGTCCCGTCCCAGCCCTTCAGACCCAGCCCCATCCCGTGCCCGGCCGCGATCGTGTTGGAGCTGTATGCCAGTGGGCGGCCCATCGTGGCCGAGCCCGGGCCAATCATGGTCCCAGCAGCCCTGGAGATGCCCAGGGATGTGCCACCTGGCATGGTCCCTGCCATGTGTGCCAGGGAAGTAGCCCCTAGTCCTGGCGGCTTGCTACTGTGGCTGTGAATGTGACTGTGTGAGCTGTGAGAGCTGTGGACAGCGTGGCTGTGGCTGCCTTTGGGTTTCTGGCCATTTGGCTTGTGTCCCCCTCCTCCCCCACCAGTTAGGTGCCGTTCTGTCGGGAGTGTGGACACTGAGGAGATGGTGGGCATCTCGGTGACGTAGGTGGCCACCGGCTCTGGAGTCAGTGGACCCAAGGAGGTCATGGGAGTCAGCGAGGTCATCGGGGCGTGTGAGGACATGGGAGTCAGGGAGGTCATCGGGGCATGCGAGGTCATGGGAGTCAGGGAGGTCATCGGGGCATGTGAGGACATGGGAGTCAGGGAGGTCATCGGGGCATGCGAGGTCATGGGCGTCATGGAGGTCATGGGCGTCATGGAGGTCATGGGCGTCATGGAGGTCATGGGCGTCAAAGAGGTCATCGGAGTCATGGACGTCATCGGGGTCATCATCTGGGTCATGGAGGGATTCATGGAATTGGAGTTCCGAGGGTTGGTAGCCATCGGGTTGGTGGTCATCGGGGGAGTCATGGACGACATGTTTCCCATGGAGGGTCTGGAGTTGCCCATCGGCTGGAGAGGGAGGCCACCTTTCGTTGGCAGCTCCACCATCAGTCGATGCTTGTTGTAGAGCTCACCGTTGTACTTGGCAGCTGCAGGAAGACAGAAAGAACCAATGAGAAGGATGCCCATGCACAGTGCTGGTGTCTCAGTCTGGGTGTTGTATGAATTTGCTTCCTGCAAATTGGCTGCAAAATTGAGAGAGAAAAACTGTGATGCAGTGAGTCAAAATAAGACTTTCAGCAGTTTGCAGATCAGCTGCAAAACTGAGACACTCGCATGAGAGTGCACACACAAGCGGGCAGGAATTTGGATGGAACGCATCACGTCCCATTTTCACTCCCACCATCTGAAAAAAAAGGTCGCCTAAGAAATCCCTCGTACTTTCACTTTGTTAGTCAGCCGGGCAGAACTGACCGCGCTCGGTCTCAGGGCACCTGCAACCGCCTGCAGTGTGGAGGCCCGCGATGCCACCGGGGGAGTGAAATCAAAAGGAAAGCCCAAAATGTCTCCTCCACCTCGCCTCGTCCTCCCTGAAAAAAGCCAAGGAGTGTTTCATTTCCGCGTGCGCGCGCGTGTGTGTGTGGGGCGTTCAGTATCGAAGCGAAAGGATGGATATCTGGGGAAAAAGGTGAAAACAAGGGCTGCTGAGGCGCTGCTGGCTCAGGACACCCTGTTTTAGTAGATAACTGCTGCAAGTAGCTGTGTAATTGCGCCGGCTTTGGAGAGGTGAGCTTAAGATATACGTGGAAGCTTTATGTTCTGCACCAATGGATTTAATTCTTTTTATCACAAGGCCTTATTTAGGGGAGCTTTCCAACATAAGTGGCACCAATAGGCGCAACAGCTGGCTTTAATGCATTTGCGACGTGGCGTCGGTCCTCCACCGTGATGCAGTGCGTTCAGTGAAACCGATAGTCTTTGTGACAAATTGCTTAGAGGGGATGAAGACGACCAGCAGATAAATATACACACATAATCTCAGCCGACCCAACAGGCAACCAGAGACTACCTTTTCCACTTACATGCTGACTGGCTCTGCCGTCGCTGGTGCAAGCAAATTCCTTATCTGTGCGCGTGTGTGTGTGTGTGTGTCCTGTAAGCACATTGCTTCAACGCCCCACACATATATTCCTCCTTTTGTCAGCCAGTGTCACCAGACTACGGTGTCTCTTATCACAACGAAATGTGGCCGTTTATTTTTTTTTTTTTTTCCCCCTCCGTCAGATTCGCGCTCACGGCCGAGTCATTACTCCTTCGCCTCCCTGTTGCCGCCCCGTCCTTGAAGATAAAGTTAACACTCGGCGAGTTTGCTTTGCCACTGTAACTATAAATGTTGTTTATCGCTCCGCAAACGGAGGAGAGAAATGAGCAAGCGTCCCCGTGAAAAGGATCGCAGCAAGGAAGCCAGGGGGTAGAGAGTGTGTGTGTGTGAGAGAGGATGGGTGTGGGTGGGGAGGCGGAGGGGAGGGGGGGGGGAGCGGGTGCTTCTCACCCACCGAGTCGCCGCCAGACCGCCCCTGGGGATCAAACTTGCTCAGGCGACAGGTGAATCAATCCGGGGGTAGTCAGCTCGACGGCGCGCACATCCAGCG
Organism: Malacoctenus triangulatus; assembly: GCA_032274725.1. Lineage (NCBI taxonomy): Eukaryota > Metazoa > Chordata > Actinopteri > Blenniiformes > Labrisomidae > Malacoctenus > Malacoctenus triangulatus. The sequence continues at coordinate 4,463,180 of JAUESE010000101.1, forward strand.
GCGTACGTGAGTGGAAATGGAAAACACCGCTGCTACGCAGTGTGGGCTCGACATGCCTCCGCCCGAGAAATCCAGCGTCCCACTGAGACGCTCGCACGCGTTACGCATTCGCGAAAAGGAAAAGAAGACGAAGAAGAAGAGGAGCTTTGCCTCCCTGAAGTCCCACGGTGCAGATAAAAATCTTATTAGGGCGACACCTGGTTTGTTTCCATGATTACCTCCTCTGAACTTTATCAGCCCATGTCGGTGAGGATGGACGCCAATTACAACCACGGAGAGGGAGCAAATGGGGGACTGGACGCAGCTGCAGGAGGGTCTTCCTCTCCTCCGATGAAGAGCCTCCTCAGTCTGATTTTCAGTTAGACGGGCTATCCGCTCGCAGTTGAGGGGCTTTTATAAGTATTATTCTTAGAAGCATCTTGCGTTTAACAATGCCTTTCCAAACTCTGATGCATGTGGCAGTTTCAGTTGTTTGGAGGTTGTTTTTTCACCAACTAAAACATCTATCAGTCTGAGTTTCTCTGGAGGCCTTTATGTGAAGTAAATACCGTCTGGGTTTCTTTTTTTTTTCTTCAGTTTTTTTTTCGTACCAGAAAACTCTTTACAGAAGCAGTTCCATACGGAGGAAATGGATGCTGGCTCAGGCTTCAAATCAGCTCTCCGTGGCAGGTCGGCTAAATCTTTATCGCGGAGGTCCATCAATATGAGGCCAGGAGGCTGAGCGACGGGTCAGCGCAGCACTTAAACGAGGCCATTTGAGACGCAAACTGGCCGTGTTTTGTTACGCCGCATCGTCTCATGACAGCTTACATTTGGACGAGCTTTAGTGCATCTTCCTCGACTGACAAATCGATTGGAGATATGCAGGGACTGGCAACATGTGGCCTAACCTGAGTGGGGAGCCCCTCGGTGAGTCACCAGAGACCCTGGTGGGTGGTGTCATAATTAAAAAAGACCTGAATAACAGCCTTCCCTAGAGTTTGTTGCAGACTTACAAAACTGCCCATTACTTTAATTTATAAAGTGGATGTTGGTGTGTCCCCGCTAGTTTTTGTCCCCACTTTGCTTACAAAGATTAAGGGGGCTCACAGGTGGGCGGGGGGGGGTCGATGGGGATCAACACACCACCCTGCACCTCAGTGCCACACTGCTTGTTCTGCTTGTTCTGGACAGCTTCCAGTGCCGTAATCACTGTACTTCAGTGACTGTGAGCGAGGCTGAATCGGAATAATTAAATCAAACCGAACGCTTCCAGTCACTATAGATTTACTCCGCAGACCGTCTGTCGTAAGCGGGCCCACATGCAGGCGTGTAGGAAGGGAGGCTGTCTCCTTGGGGTGTGTGCCAGTTGTCAGATTTAGCCGAGCGTTCGCGCATGAGACGGGAGCCATAATTGGCCATTTGTACTTGCGGAGGGCCGAGCAGAGCTGGACGTGCCGGCCTGCGTCCAGGGACCTTTATTAGCTGTTGGGGTTTTTTTTCTGCCTGGAATGTCGTTAGGGTTCGATAGTGACCTTATAGGGATACACAGGAGGGACGGAGGGAGATGGCTATTGACTGACAGAAATGCGGCCCATCCGTCGGTTTCGGTCGACCACTGGGAAAGTGGCCGCGGCAATTATGGAAGCGAGGGGAAGCTGTCGGAGGGAAGCGGCGTCGGTCTACGGTCAACAAGCGGTGAGAACACTCGAGTGAAGCAGGGAAGAAAAGAAACTGTCGGTTTATTTGCTCGGCGATGATTTCCTCCCTCCCTCCGTTACTCCGCACATGCATTTTTCACGGCTGGCGTGTGACGTTTTCATGGTTTTTTCGCCCGGTGGTAATCTGCAGTTTGCCGCCTGCCGTCCACGGCTCCTCCACTGTGCATCCGTGGACAGCTTTCCAATCATTTCATAGGTGCCTCTTTGAATACCACTTGTGGAATGGAAATCTGTCAATCAAGAGGGAGCCCGAGGAAGGAGACCTCCCTTCAATTACAGTAATGGAATCAGATATGAGCGGCTTTGGGTGGGAGAGGTGGGGGGGAGATTAGTGGCCCAATGATTCTTTAAGGAGCGATACAGAGCGTGATGGATTGTGGTGGGAGGGGGGCGTGTGGAGGCGATGGTGTTTGTGGGAGAGGAAGAGAGGTGGACAATAGAGGCGACGGTTTTGGAGGGAGTAAAGAAAGATGGGAGAGGAAAGAGGAGGAGGAGGAGGAGAAACGAAGGGGACGGGGAGGACGAGAGGGAGGAACCGGAGGTGGAGTACGGAGGGGGGGGAAACGAGCGCAGACGGTTGAGGTTACGAGAACGGAGAGGAGGTGGGATGGCCGTCTGGGGAGAGTGATGAAAGGAAGAGCAGGACCACTTTAGATTAAAAAAAAGGGGCGGGGAGATGGAGGGTGACTGAATGGGGGGAGGAAGAAGGGAGGAATGGTGACGGGCAGGAACGTTTCCACGCCGTTTTCGTCCTGCTCGCCTGGATTCTTTTCACCCTTCGAGAAACGCGTTTTGTAGGAAACATTTCTTTCATTGTAAATCAACCACACTGGAGGATTTGAACATCTCATCCCATTAAGCTGGAATAAGGAACACTTTACTCAGACCTGACTCAGAACATACCACAGCTTTTCAGACGGACTTTTATGGCCTGCAGTCAATCACCGCTCCCAGACCAAGTCAGTATATCACAGAAATCAGCACACGCAGACCTAATACTGCCTCCGAATAACAATAAATCACAGCGACGGCTCCAGTCCACCACGCTTCGAAGTTGTATCCTTCAAATCATGCTCGGAACTGGTGGCACTTTAAATTTTCACAGCACATAATTTGGAAAATAATCACTAATCAGAGGAAGTTAAGTGATGTTGCGTTGTTCAATTGTTTGTTAGGATGTCTGGAT
>JAUESE010000101.1:4469345-4482979 GCA_032274725.1 Malacoctenus triangulatus
AAAGAAACAGTAAGCCACATCTGAGGCCATTTTACATCCATGTGTGACTGGTGGGTCAAATTGACCCAAACAGTATCCATGTGATATAAACATGTGATATAAACATCCATGTGATATAAACATGTATGTTCGCGGATATGCTAGAGGAACAATTTTCAAATGATAGGTTGACTACACTAACTAAGGCAAGCAGGAGAAATTTATACTGAAAAAATACTTTTAATTGTAATTTCTAGACCTTGAAAAATCTGACACGGGTCAATTTGACCCGAAGGACAACAGGAGGGTTTAGATAGAATGAGGTATACATCCGCAGTTGCTGATGTCAGTTTGTTCATGAGAACATCCACATTCCCATACGTTCAGCTAAGTGTTTTTTCCTGAAGACTGTTTTTGAGAAGAACAGGTGGGCGGAGCCAGCGGCCTATATAACTAAAACATTAAACTTAGAATTCAGACAGATATCGGCGTCTCTTTCTCCGAGTTCAGTCCGGGCAACTCGCTTCGACACTGTACTGCAAGACCGTGAAGACTTCCTTCATCAACCAAAGAAGAAGACACACGACCAACCCCTGACAACCCCTCGGTAACCAGACACGCCGCCTGAGCCGCGGCGCCCAAACATCATCTGTTCGACTTCACACGCTGCGAACACGCGCCGCCGCGTTAATGAGCGGTTACTTAACTCGTCCCGTTCGAGCGCCGCTGTTGAGCAACACTGTTTAAAATTAGCATCAACACTCGCCGCCGCTAACCCATGCGCAAAAGCCCCGTAATGGGATCACGCCGCGTTAGAGCCATGTCACCGGCACCATCCGCCGTTCGTTCGCCCCCCCACCCCCCCAGAGACGGCGCCTCGAGGACTTTTTTGCGCGGGGGGTCGTGAATAATAGATGCTAGCCTGGAGTCCGCGCGGCAACTCCGAAAGCGTCCACCGCTTCGTACGACGGCTCTTGTTTTCCAAACATTGTTCATCTCATTATCATCACCATATGCTGCTAGCTTTGTCTTCACTCATTAGCACGTCAGTAGATAGAGAGGGAGGAGGGGGGGGATGGGGGTGGGGGGTGCTGTGGATGTGCCGCCAAATGCTGAGGAGATCCGCGCGCTCGTCTCCGTTCCAAACCCGATCACATGACTCGAGGGTCTCCCGCGAGGCCTGACCATTAAACAGATAGCTGCGATGCGGGGGAACCGGCATTATTGAAAAGTCTGTCCTGGGAAATGATAGCAGAGAGCAGCTTATCACCCCCCCCCCCCTTAATTGTTCCTCCCAGAGCCTCTGGAAGCACAATGACTCCGGCTGCGCCCCGTTGATGATTAGCGCTTCCCTTCATACCTTCCTCGTCTTGAAGTGCGATCGATTTCTATTGTTCCCCCTCCTCTCGATTGTTTTTTTTTGTTGGCAGAACATTTGCGGCGGGGATTCACCAGCTCCCGCATTGTCCTGTCAGAAAGACAATGCGTTGACGCGCGTCCCCGCGGGACATTGTTAGAGGCTGACGCCGAATCTATAGCGAGAGATCAGTTTGATTGCTGATTTGGAAAGATCCCCCGAAGGCAGCCGGGGCTTAAAGGTTATCAGCATGCATCGAGTCCCTGGTGGAGGAGCAAAACAATGCTGATGATGACCATCAGTGTCCAGTCACACCTGCAGCTCAAAGTCCTCATTTCTCCATCTCTTTTTGCTGATTAAAACCACCGACATGCGATTCTGTAATGAAGCCAGGAGTCGGTTCTTGAAGGTGATGTGGTGGAAGCAGGAATCACGTCAATACTGGGAAGATTTCAGAGTCAGGCCGACAACACGTCCAATAAAGCAGCTTCTGCAGGCTGTTTCTGGCAAACAGGAGCTATCAGGAAGACTTGGTGTCACTCTGATTGGTGCCAAAGATGAGTTTACATAAGATGCAAAATCTCTGTTATGATACAAGTCTTCCTTCTTGAAGAATACGTTTGGTACTGTCTAGTACCAGCAGCTTGATACAACCAAAGCAGGTGGTTTTATTGTTGTGGCTGATTGGTGTTTTACAGAAGCAGCTTACCTAAAGTTTTATCTCCCTCCAACTTTTTTTAAGCCATACAGCAGATGGGTGTAGTCATTCGTAACGGCAATATAGTGTGTCATTGCTGCCGACTTCGAGTGAATCCACCCCGTGGCATCTGCACCGCACGGGTGGATGGCAGCGGCTCACACGTGAAGGGCATCGGAGCAAATTAAATTCAAAATAACACCTCCAGATATAAAGACCTGTTTATCAGATGCTTAAAACGCCGAGCCCCCCCCGCGCCGCCGAGCGCTGACAGATGTGTGGGAGAACGCCTGTTAGAAAGCGCGACGTGCGAGGAAAGTTGTTCTGGAAAGAAAACGCTGCAAAACGCCGTCTAATATCGGATATGTCACAGCTACGAGAAATCACACACATTAGCCCGGTGCCGCGAGCGACCAGCTCATGAGTGTTAATCAATATATAGCTTGATAAACAGCCCATAACTGTATGTCATCCTGCCCTGCGATAGTGTGTCAAAGTTTCCACATATTTCGCGAATAGGTTCCATTTTTTTAGTCGATCTGATGCTCAATAGTGGAATTTTTCAGCCAAACAGAAATGTCAGTTTTCAGGGCACCAGATATGAAAAAGTTCTTGTTATAGAGTAGTGGTGTGTCCTTTAGTGTCGAGGCTTTGAACCGTGTGTCCAGTAGTTTGTGTGGTTGACATGGTGACGACAGAGGCCTCGCAGACTGGCCTCGGCTCCAGCAGCAAAGGCGGAGCCTTCAGCTCTTCACAACTGCTACAGTCTGCTACAGCCAAACACAAGCAGCCGACCGCTTTGGTGACGTGTGCCGAGCAGGACGGAGTTTTACGACCTCTGCTTTGTATCTGCGACAGTTTCGTTCCCTCCGCGTTGAAAATTTGTTTCAGAGAAACTTCATTTCGAGTGTGTTTCAAAATATCGGCGCTGCGGTTTCTGTCACATTGGAATCTGATAGGGGCCTCGGGCGGTCGTCTCCGGTGGCTACAGCCTGGGTGTTCCTCCCTGTGACAGGACTCATCAGTCACCAGGCCTCAGAGAGAGACAGAGTGAGACAGAGAGAGAGACAGAGGGGCTCGCTCCAAAACAGAGAAATAAATACCTGCTCCACTAAAGCACATGATTGACAAAGAGGAGCCCCTATTCATCACGGTGATGGAGCACCACTCGTCGAAAGGCAACATCCACAATCACATCTGGGCCTGTTGTTTTTCTCAATGATCTTCTGTCTCTCTAAACAGAAAACAATGCTTCATTCTTAAGTGCAGCCTGGAAACTCGGAGTGTTTTGTTCTGGTTTTAAAAGAGTCCAGCATCTTTAAAGTTCTTGCGTCCTCTCTGTTTGACCCCCACCCCCCACCTCCGGGCTGCCTGATTGGCACGGCGCTACAACCGCAGAGCCACCTTGACTTTCCAGGCCGAAACGGCCCCCCCCCCCCCCCTCGCTCACCCAGCGTTATGAGTCAGCAGTGGGGACTGCCGCTCCATCAGCGGAGGGCAACATGCTGTTAGAGACAAAGCGAGACAGACAGAGTCAGACAGATTGGGAGGGAGGCAGTGGGAGATGGTGATGATAATGATGTGTGTCTCCGTTGTAGGGGGGGGGGCTGACACCTCTGACAACATGTCAGTGGTGCCGACCCAGATACCACCAGAGGAAGACAGGCAGGACGCGGCTGAACTTTTCCTTGTGGGAGGCTGTCAGGTGTGTGTGGCAAGTGGAAAGACAAACTGAGACAGGAAGGAACGTGATTCCAGGGAAGTTAATGTGATCGCAAGATGAGTTTGGTTTCACGGTTCCATCGAGGGTCTCGTATCTTGCACCACTACATGGAGCATCGATTCTCAGCCTACGGTGCATGAGGTCACGGAGTGACCCGGGATACTGCCTGCTCTGAAGTTGTCTGGAATTTCGTAGAGTGGAAGTGAAGTAGAATACTGCTCAGTGCTTTTATTTTGAAGCCCTGCACATCAGTGGTGCAAACCGCTGGGAGCGGTTTCTTGCACAGGGACGCCTTTAGGACGGAGTGAGAGTGATTTGAGGATGCAACACGTTGCTTTTTGATAGGTTCAGAGGAGGTCGTGCATGCGTGGCACATTTTTGTGATGTGCCTGTTGTGTAGGTTCACATTTCGACACCTTGTGACACTCTCATTTTGACAGTGTCGATTATTCTCCCGACCTGCTCTCCAAAGTAGAAAAGTGAAATTAAAACATGACTGAAGTTCATTTTCGGCTGTTAAAAAAAGTGAGAGAGGGACCTTTAAAACATGTTGCCTGGAGCCCACGAGATGCATTTTAAAACTATAAAAGCACAAGAGGACCTTTGAGCTTCAATTAGTTTAATTCCAAAAAACTAATTCACTTGTTTTGTTTGTTGTGGATTGTTCGGTACAAAACCAAACACCTGCTATCAGGGGCCAAACTGGGACACAGTTCTCACCCCAGCGATTAATCCCACAGAATGACTGGACGCAGGATCCCGATGGCTGATAGCGTTTAATTAAATGTAACCTCCGAATCATCTCTGCCGCGCCCCCCCCCCTCGCAGAGTCTGACCTACAGTCTGCCGGGCCTGGCTCGGCTGAAGAGAGGCTTTATGTCTGAAAGCTTTAGTCTGCTGCACCTGGGCCCCCTCGGGCTGAATCCCTGGCAGGTTTAAGCGTCGGGGCACAGCTGTGAGGGGCTTTTCTTGGCCTGTGAAGACGAGGCATGGCAGTAGGAAGCCCACCCCACCCCCACCCCCCCCTCTCTCTTCCTTCACTCGTCCCCTCAGTCAGCCAGCAACAGCAGGGTGAGAAACGCGCAACAATAATTGCCGAAGTCGAGCAGAAGAGCAGAGCTAAATGCGAGCTCGGGCCGCGCGCAGTTTACACGACATCGGAACAATCTAATCAATCCCAGGCTGCAATTAGCAGGCTTTTTTCGTCTGGCGAACAAAGAGAGGCTTCCTAGGTGTACTTCCAGGGAGGTTCAGCGCAAACAGCCCCTTTTTCACATACTTCCTCGCTATGCCTCGAAGCACAGCAGCTCGGCGTTCACGCACGCCGTTCATTTTGCTCGAAGACTCGCGACTTTATGAGACAAAGTTGTTCCCTCGGCAGCAATAGCTGAACAGCGATCCTGTTTTTTTTTCCTCTTGTTTCTTCCTGTGATGTCTTCACAAAGCCTGTTGGACCAACATGAAGGAAGGCCATTGTTGACTATTCAGGCTGTGCTTAGCCGGGTTCTCTGGGCAAAGACTGACACTAACGTCAGCCTCTGCTGGCTCGCTGGAGGCACTCCAACGGGAGACTTTAATTATCGCAAACATGGTGCGAATTGTGCTTTGCGCCGGTCAGCCAGAGCCTCATCTGCTGAATTCGAATGGCCGCGTCGTCGCAGAAGGTGTCACTGGCTCCTCGGGACCGCGGGGCCAGATTGGGAGGGCCCGGTGCCTCGGAGGGATCCGTCCTCTCCCTCTGTCTCCGTCGCCGCCATATGCCTGTCTGGTATCAGCACATGCTAGGCAACACACGCTTATCCATGTGCCTGTTTATTTGTGTACCTGTTTATCTGCCTTCTCTTTTTCTCTCGGTGGCTCATCTTCCCTCTCAATCCCCTGCTCCCTCGGTCCATCTGTTGTCAAAAGCATCCAGAGTCTTTATCCGCCTGTCTCTCTCTCTCTCTCTGCTTTTTTTTATTTAGCTGCAGCTCATAAAGGAGGAGAGAGAGAGGCAGCGCGAGAACAGGTCAGCACACTTCCACTGCATCATTAAAGGCTCAGAATGCACATATCCAAGGGGCCATCTGATACCTTCCCTCTCGCTTTCCTCGAGCTGCTGAAAGATTTGGGCAAAGAGAAAATATTATTTCAGGAACCTGGAAGTGCTCCCGAGGGGATCGGCGCGCTAAGAGGGACAGATTAGCCCGCCAGTGAGTCCCCGCACTCCACCGCGGGACCTGTCTGCTCATCCACAAAAGACGCCTGGGCGACAATCTATTATTAGCAATGTAAACTAAGCACAGCGCTTATTGATGGCCCCCGTGTGCTGCTGGGGGGATCGGCTCCAGCAAGACATCCAATACTCCCCCAAGAGAGTTGGGGAGGCAAGTGAAAAAGGAGAGAGGAGAGGAGCGGGGGGTGGGGGGGGGGGAAGTAGGTTACAGAAGAAAGACCGGCTGCCTCGCTCCATTTGTAAGCAAAAGAAGACAAGCGGCGGCAGGGCGCGACGCGTACAGTGTGTGTGTCTCGCTTTGCGGGAGAGACGAGGGGGCTGCAGGGATTGGACGCTTCGACGACAGGGAACGCCAGCATATTGGCGTGCATGCGTTTGCAGCTGGACGGGTGCACATTTTTGACATGGGTGCTTGCGCTCGCTGGGGGGGATCCGTTCGTGCAACAGTTCCGATCAGATTTTTTTTTTTTCCACGTGGATACGCCCGGCGCCTCCCACGTGCCTCTGTTTCATGCATGAATCTCCACTGACTGTTATGCGATAGCATCCATGTGAGGAAGGGGGGGGGGGGGTGGTCCGCCCTCAGGCGACGAGGCGACGGCCCCGCAGAGCGCCGATGGAGCCGTCGGCTCCTGCGCCAGTCCGTGTCTTGGCAACACGGCGGGGAAAGAAAAAAAAAAAAACCAGTGCGAGCAGACAAAGGCTCCTCCGTCTGCCTGGTGAGTGCTGCAGAACAGCCAAGGCAAAGCAGGCGAAGGCATCTCTGGCTTCTGTGCAACAGTGTTTGGGGGGGTATTCGAAGTGGGTCATAAGGAAATCCCATATGGGCCACCCTTCCCCAATCAGCCCCCCCTTCACCCAACCTGCTGCGCCCTGCTTTCACTGCCAACAGCCCCCTTCGAATGTAGCGCACCACTCAGAGCGCGATTCTGGGAGGGGGAGAAACACTTGGCTGCGTGTGCAGCGAGCTCTCGACATCTCGATGGATCATACATGTCAACAACCTTCTTATCGTTCAAGGAATGTGAACAAATCCCAGCCCTTTGTTCCCTGGAGCCCCCAAATTTGCTTCTGCGAATGACGAGGACCCTCTGGTTCAGTCTCTGATTGGGTAAAATGTTACAGTGAAGCCAAATCTGTTTGGAACTTTCAAAATAAAAGAAACAGGTGGTTTTTTAGGTCTGATGTTGATTGTAGGAAATCAACAGTGTATGTCAAAGCCCGGCCCCTCCACTGTGAACTCTGGTGCCCCCAAACAGGGTCCTAGACCCCAGGTTGAGACCCTTAACAGAACAGAATGTAAGGAATTTGTTTTGAATCAGCACGACAGCAAAACACCATCTTCTCTGTTGATGTCTCTGCTAAACGTGCCAATGGCTGGAAGGATCAATCATTTGTGGGATGAGCAGCAACACATAATATGTGAGTGGAGCCAAGTCTTGTCTCCCACTGACAAACAGCATCCTCAGCTGCTCACTCTTGTTGGGTGGATGATTGAACGATAAAAGTCAGAGGAAAGAGACATGCATGCGATTCAACTATCCATTCAGCAAACAAAAGCCCTATTATTAGTCTGTGGAAGAAGCAGAAACAGTCAGAACAGCCTGCCGTCTCCTCCTCATGCTGCTCACCCGCCTGCTCACAAACTGCTGTCCGTTTTCATTCTGCGAACCGGCGTCGGTTCAATATGGTCGCGGCTGGTCACTGCGAGTACGGCGGTCCACTTTAACAGCAGAATATCCTGTTTGTTGTTGGCAGAGAAGGGCCGGCAATTTTTTTTAATGGGTGCGAGCTGCACCGTCAGCTCGTTTTCGCTCGTCCCGCAAATTTGAGCATCTTAAAGGGAAAAAAAAAGGAGCCTGGCTTTCAAATCACAAACGCTTTAAACGTCCGTACGAGATCAAAGAGGAAGCTCACAAATCCTGCGAAGCATCAATAAACCACAACCGACTCGCAGTACCTGTAGACTCTGTTTGTCTGACATGATCTTTTACGTGGCACACACACACTCTTGCGTCTCCACCCTCTGCTTCATACTCGTGTCTTCCCAAATGAACTGAATCTGAACTGGTTAATTATGAGATTCATGGCTGTTAGCACCTGTTGGGTAATTAATGCCAATCACTGCCTTCTGGGGAGGGAAATGATCCCTCCATAAAAGCCAGGTTGAGCTAGCATCATCACATCTCCTCCTCCTCTCTCTCTGTCTCTTCCTCCTTTCTTTTTCACCCGTCCTTCCTCCTTACCTCCGTCAACCTGGGCGCCATCGTGCCGTCAACATGGTCGAGGAACCCCATCGACGGTGTCGGAGTCAGAGAGCGATGACGCAGAAACCCGACACATCGGCCAGCCCTCAGCAACCAATGAATAATTAAGGCTTTGTTAATGCTGCCTTCGATGTGGCGGTGAGATCAAACCTTCACTTTTTGGCACACTTGGACTCCCCCCCTCCCCCCTTCCCCCCTCCCCCAATGCTGACGCATGTCGGACAGGTTGCAGATGTGCAGCGCTTAACGCACATCTGAAAGATCCTGATAATCTTCTTACCCAACACTGATTTGTACAAAAGCTGCAAACTGTACAACTGCTGGCGACGGAGAGCTTAAAGGCCTTGTATTCCTCCAGTAACGTACACAAGACATAAACACAGATTAGCACTTGGCAGCTCTGTTCAGCTTCGCACTACAATTTGTTTCCTTTCACCATGCGCGTGTCGATAAGGAGCGCGCTTGTGGAGATTGTTTGCTAAGCCATAAATACTGAGCACAGTGTGGCCAGCTAATGAAACTAATGTTTAACCAATTTAATGTCCCACTTTAGGAGGGGAAAAAAGGTTTGTAAACTTTGGGGACATCGTTTCACACTCACCTCCAGACTACAATGGGTGATGATATGTCAAAAACAGAAAAAAAGAATGGTTTTATGAGCTTTAACATCGCCTAAAAATCTCGTATTGAATCCAGTTTGTTCAAACTTTGAAGGAACAAATCAATGCTCATTGGGCAAAAACAACGGTTGAAAGTGAACAAGCATTTGACTCGCAAATCAGTCAAGACTTCAGTTTGCCTGAACTTTTCCCCTTCAATTTAAAGAGACAAAGTTCTTTGTTTCTACGTGCACAAACAGACCAGAAATGGAGCGAGCAGCATTACGATTCAAGTACCAGCAGACAGAGACGGAGTGCCGGCAGAGGCTCTCATACATAAATCCAATCTGCAGATGCGGGCGTCGCACTGTGGAACGACTTATACATCATTTATGGCGTTTTAACTGTTGATCTTTGGGCATCGCGGCGTCTGGCTGAACAATGTACACAATCAGCGAGGAGGAGGACGGGGGGGATGAGAGAGGACGGAGTGTGACGGGGGGGCGGAGGGGAAGTGGCCCGCGTTGGGGATGTGTCGAGGGAGCAGATTAAAATCAATACAAACATACAGGCTGGCAGAATGAGTCAGCTGAGGCAAGATGAAACTCAATACGATGCTGGAATAACATGAGGAAACGGAGGCGGACGGGCGTGTGAAACGTTTGCGCTCCAGGGTCCGAATGTAAACGACAACAGTTACCAAAACTAGAACAAAAAAAAAGTGTCAAGACTTCACGCAGGTGCTTGTTTGTACAAGAAGGGTCTTTGGGAGACAAATTAGGCTGCTATTTTTGCGATGAATTTTAAAACGAGGACGTAGCCAAGTGTCTGAAGACTCGCGTCGAGTCGAGTTGTAACCTTTTCAAAATCCCACAGCAATGAAATTTTTATAAAGGATTGTCAGGCAAGTTTTGCAGAGCCACAGGCCTTGAATATTTGATTATTAGGCCTGTGCACTGAAAGGACTCCGTCTCACGTGTGTGGAGCGCCATTAAAGTTCGCCAGCAAAACGGCACAGATGGGACGGCTCTTAATGAGCAGCACACGGACACCTAATTACATGTGGTAACCTGGAACGTCAACAACATCTCCTGGGCGATAAAGTCGAGCACAGCTGTCTCATAAGCAAGCCGTTCCAAACCTGGGGTCCGAGAAGCCCTCTTGAAGTGGTGGAGAGATCTCAAGTGGGGGGGGGGGTCTCCTTTGGCGATTTTTCTGAGACAGCTGCTTTTATTTTGAAGGCTCCCGCATTTATAGGTAATTAAATTGGTTGTGTTTGTCCCGAGCGTGGTTGTAGGTGGTACAATTAGAACTCAAGCTAACTTTCTCAGGTGCTCCACGTTTGATTGTGAGAATGAAACATGATTAAATGTGTTTTTCAGCCTTTAATTAATCACAACCAGATGGTACAGTCCAGGTTCTCACTGATCCATAAACCAGATATCAGTGGCTCTGATTTTTCTGCCTTTTATCAGGGAGATAAAAGACTCGAAAGGAGAAAAGACTGTCCAGTGTCTTCTACCTTTCAACCGTGCCAGAATGATGCAGCTGCCACATCGACGGCGATACTGTTTGTTCACATATAACTCGCAAGCGAATCAACCAAGTGACGTGAGGGGGTGGGGGTGGGGGGGGGGTGTTCTTAGGACCAATTCAGGGCTAAATGAACGTCAAAGCACCGGAGCCACGCTGCCACAACAGAAGAATGCTGCCATTGTGTTCTTGGAGGGGAAACGCGGCGGGGAGCTTTGTGCGACTCCTATCTGCTCCGTGTCTCGCCACTCTCATGCCGTGAGAGGCCCCGGAAGATCAATGGCCTCAGATATAGATTTCCTCACCCGTCGAAGAGTTTCTCCCCCCCCACCCCCCGTCTACCTCACCCCCCGTCGCCGTCTCCATTCTTCTTCCCTCCCCCCGTTCGCAATCTTTCCTTTTTCATCTTGTGTTCCCGCACTTTATGTCCCACTCTCTATCTCTCAGACTCGTTCGACTACCTCTCCGTCTGCCTGTATCAGAATGGGAGGGGGCGGGGGGGGTGGGAGGAGGGGAGAGGGGGCGCTTTCAGATCTCTTCGACTTCCATTTCCCAAGATTCCTGAGGGGAACTGATTCAATCGCTGCCTGCTGGTGAGGTTGACAGTGACATCTAAAGGTACCTCTCCCTCCGGATGCCTGTCTCTTACACTTCTGTCGAAGTCCTACTCCTCCACTCTCTGCAGCACTCGGCGCAATTACCATCCCTGTATGTTGGAGGGAGCCTCTTTTCTTGTGTGATTGGAGATGGTTATCGCATGTACAAAACGCATGGAGTTCTGTGATTGTACTTTTCCAGCGAGACTCTCGAAGGGAGCAATAAGCCCGGATGCGGCTCCTGTGATAATAGAGCTAAATAAAAGCTAAATACTTCATCACAGGCAAGAGGACGGCAGATTGCGCGTTACCGGGCGGCTGCAGAAATTAATGTGCTGGCTGATTTTCCAATAAGGTAGGGCCTGTCGGGATTATGAAGCTCATTAAGTGGCTTTTGTCTGCAGACACAGTGTCACGCTGCCGCCTGCGATCTGATGAGAATGATACCAAAATAGCTCGTTTGCATATATATATATATGGGACAAAACATGGCACCCGATGAAGGGGCAGCCAAACAATCCAAATATCCATACTGAGATATGTAAACGAGCATCTTCTGAATCAGTTATGCAGGAATAATGCACGCTCCTGAAGGCTTCGGCAGATTGGAATCCTCTCAGCACAAGTGGACGTCTGGTGTCATTTTAATCAGTCTGACTGACGGACTGCAGAAAGGTCCAAATGCAACTTATGGAGCCAAAAGATGAGAGTTGTGCTGACCTCTAGTGGCAGTCTTTATCATGATTTAGGCATCGTTGAAAGTAAAGTAAAAACTGTTCTTTCTTTGTCCCACTGGGGAAAAGTATGTTCTGCATTCAACCCGTCTGAAGGCTGCCTAACCTCGGCTAACTACTCCACAGTCAGTGAGCTGCTGCACCCGGGGAGCGGTCACAGGGTTGCTCAAGGGCTCATGGTGGAGGTCATAAGGTGGGGGGGGGGGGGGGGGGGGCAAACGTCCACTGCTGGGATTCGATCCGGCTCACACACAAGACAGGAAAAGTGTCGTACAAAATACATCTCACACCCTTATTTTTTTCCACACTTAATTGGATACCTGAGCCAAAACGGAGCACAACAGATTTGACTGCCAGAGTTTTTGTTGCCATGACGACAAAAATGGGGTCAAGCCTTGCAGCATTAATCATGTGCGTCCCTCCCTCCCTCATACTTTTTACAACTCAGGGTCACGGGGCGCGAGAGCAGACTTTGACACTGTCAGCCAGAGCTGCTTCTTTCACCACAACGTCCTCCGATCAGCACTAAGTAGTTATGTGAGAACTCAGTGTTGTGTCCTTTCCTCTGTGGACTGTTCAGCCATTTCCTGGCTGTTTTGTTCATGCAGGACAGCATGAATGAAAGGACGCTCACCTGTTTCTGTCCACAGCTAATGACACCCACCCATCAGCGTGTCTGGACCTCACTAATTAGCATGTTTCCTTCTGTTTTGAAGTGCAAAATTGACAATTTGCGGCTGTCTCGCGGCTGATAGGCTGACCTCCTTCTGTTTTGCCACCGCAGCGAGGTTGCCAGGCAGCCAGCTGTTTCCCCCCCCTCCGTTTTCACCGTCTCCAGTCTTTATGCGGAGCTTAGCTGTCTGACCCCTGGCTGTGCTTTCATTTTTAACATCAGACATCCGCATGCTATCAATTCTGTCGTTTATCTGTAGGCCAGAAAGCACATTTGTAACATTTTTAAACATCCCTTTAATGATGTGAAACTGGATCAGCTCTGCAATCCACTGAAACAGCATCCGTGTTATTTTTCTGGCGGAAAAGAAGAAGCAGCAAAGTTGTTTTTCAAGCTCAGAACCTTCTCGGGAGGTTGGTGGAGATGGTTACGAGCCCCCCCTCTCTACTTGTTTCAGGTATGCAGTCAGTGTTCTCTCCTTGACTCTCTTCTTTGACCCTTTGGGACTCGCTGTGAGGTTCCTTTCTCTAACAAATGAAGAGGACTTCTGACCCGTCCTGGAAGAAAAACTCTGCATGAAAGCGATGTGCCGTTTCAAACAATTTAATGGGGAAGAAATGCTAATCAGTGAGAGAGTCATTTCAAGTTGCCCAAACGCAGATTATATAGTCAATGTCACTACCTCACACAAACCTGACCTCCTTTCAGTGGACCGAAGCCGATCCCTCCTTCTCCTCAGAGGAAAACGTGAATCTAGAGAAGTGAACCGAAACGCCATCAAGAGAAAGAGGCAACAGTGGCCAGAAATGGAGCGGAGCTTAGCGCAAAGGCAACGGGTGCAACCGGGAGGGCAGAAAAAACCAAACTCCCTCCCTGTTTTTCTACGAGGCGTTCCAGCCTGGTAAACTCGCAGGCAGGCACAAGATCTGTCGGAGCGAGAGCCCGGCGTCGTGACGCATCTCCACCGGCCACATGTCCCCCTTATCCGTGGGCCAGCGCCCAGAGGGACGGGACGGGGGGGTGGGGAGCCTGTCCTCGAGTTTTTGTGTGTTTGCGTACGTCCATATGTGTGTCAGGGGACGGGAGGGTGTGTGACGGGAAGTCTGCCAGTGTGTTCTGACCTCCTCGGGGCAGGGTGTCGAGAGAGCCAGGCCATACTGATGCCTGGAGGCGAAAGAGGGAGGGAGAGAGAGGGTGGATGGAGTTGGAGGATAGGAGAGCGCAGGGGGTCCACAAATCTGTTCTCTCCTTGCCTGCTTGT
>JAUESE010000101.1:4496195-4507311 GCA_032274725.1 Malacoctenus triangulatus
TTAGTTTCCATTCACATGAGACCACTGTGAGGAGCTTGGGTAGAGCTGCGTGAGAAGGGAGCGTGCGCGGCAGTGAATGCCTCTGTCCAAGGTGCTGAAAGACAGCAGCCTCTGTCCAAGGTCCTCCTCTGTGTGTGCCGGACAAGCCAATGGCGACGTTGGCTTCTCTTTCTATGGTCGTTATTCACTGAGAGAAATCAATACAAGGTTGAATGTTGAATAAGTAAAGCGCAGTGAATGCATGTAATCTGGTTTGTTATTGTAACTGCTTGAATTAGGGTTATTTTAAAGATAGCTTTGCAACAGCCTTGGCTTGTGTTGAGTGATGTATCCAAATAGTGGATCATTTTTCATGCATTCAAATGAGCCACAGATAGAAGTTTGTGTTTTTAAAGTGGCTGCTCACTTTTACCGAGGTTGTCATTAAGTTAACAGTGTTTAAAGTAAATCAATTGTAATAAACGTGTGTAGTTTCATGTAGATGGTAGTATTCTAAATCGTCAACACATTTAGGAGACACTTAAAAAAAAATCTAAATTTTGTTAAATAGGCCTATATATTCTATTGCCTGTTTAATAAAGAAATAACTAAAAGCCAAAAACAATTTCAAAATAAAAACAGTCACTTTACTCAACCCTTCGTAATTACACCTGAGTGCTTTTAATTCGTTAATAATTAATTAGTATTATTAGTTCTATTTGATTTAATGTTACGACGGTTTGCAATGCGTCCCGTTTGCCAAATGTGCGTTTGTGTGATAAAGTGTGTCTATGTGAGTGTGTGAGTGTGAGTTTGCAGCCACGCTGGGGGCCGCTGCAGTGAAAGTCAAACACACCGCACACACACATATTCAAACATGACCGGACGGACAGGCTGCGCAGTCGATCACCGATCGTCGCCAACTCCAACCGCCCCGCAGAGGGACCGTAGCCGGAGCGACACGCAGTCCCGCCGCACGGCTCTGACAGCACAGACAGCCTCCGGACCCCTCAGCCGCGTCACCAGTCGATGCCATGGCCGGCAACGAGGACCTGTTTCTTCGGGCCAGACAGCGGACATTTAGCGGACTCACCGAAGGTAACGCGCTAGTGGTTAGCGCTCTTTTTTTTAGGCGCCGCCGGCTAGCAAACTTGCAGGCTAACGCGTTAGCAGCGGACTCTTAACTACTCTGCTGCGACGCAAGTTGCTGTGTGCGCCTGCGGGCTCATGGTGTGACTGAGCGGCGCGTCCTGACAGCTGCTCTGCAGCTTTGTTTGGATCAGCGGGGTTGACGCTGTCAGACCCGAACCGACGAGAAAAGCTAGCACGCTAGCCTGTGTGGAGCTTGTTTCCGTTAGTAACTTGTTTGAGTTAACAATTAACATCTGATCAGTAGTGGGAGTACATACAGGAGCTGCCGCTTTGTGTTTGAGTGTTGATGGATTGTTTAGTTAGATTTCTCACTCATTTAAGCGCTTTAACCTTCTCAACTGTTTGTTCTTGAGTCACAATAAAACTCGTGGGACTTCACTCAGTCTAATCTGAACATGTCTGCCAACATGTTGCAGTGTTTATTATTCATTGGTTATCAGGATCTGCCTGCTGTAGCTCCTCAATTAGATATGAACACAGAACAAAGCACAACAGAGACAGTCGTTGTTCATATAAATCGACAAAAGCGAAATGGAATGAAAAGTTGCGACGCAAATAAAGGACAAAGTCAAAAGAAAAATCATCAAGGTTTTTCATGGGAAGCTAAAAAGGGAAATGGAGGTAAAACAGGCGTTACACAAGTTTTAATCTGGGCCTGCAGGACAAAACAATGGAGCTGACTGATCAGTCTCAGATCATCTCCCTCAGGCTGCTCTATCATGACAGCGCCTCTAGTTTGTACTATGAGTTCAGATTGTCAGCATGAGGTAAAAATAGAAATCCAAGTATGATTTCCTGTTCGTGAGAAAAACGGCCTGAAGAAAACACTTTTTTTATGGCCAAAGTGAGAGAGAGAGTATTACATAAAAGAGGTTTATAGGTTTAATTTTTATTCTCAGCCAAAGAAAAGTAAAGTATTGAAGAATAATGTTTATTGACATGAATGACAATCCTTGTTAATGGGCCCAACAAAATCACAATATTTGCGGCGTTTTTGTGTGGATCCACCACATGAGCACAGTGCTCAGCTGTGTGTTTTCAGCTCATTATTTCTGTTTATTTGAGCGCACCTCCCACTCTGAACCAGTTAGTGTCAGGGAATCCAGGGGAAGACATTAAACTCTCTTCTTTTTTATTGTTATTTGCTTAAAACAGCCTTCCTCCCCTGCCACCTCCCCCACTTTAATCTCAAAGATGATTGTTTTTTTTTCTTGAGCACACCTTCAACCACCGGAGAAATCTGAGCAAATGTGTATGAAGTTACACAAGACGGCCTCTTCTTATCGTCTTTTTTCTGAGAAAGCCTCACCTGATTTTTTTTTTCTCCCCCATTTGTGTGTGAAACAGTCGTATATCAGTCTCCAGTGAGACATATTGTAATGCAAAGTGTGCTCAGTGCAACAAAAAAAACCGTGTGATGTTTGTGTGAGTGCCGAAAAATGTAGACAGTGGTTATGTTTTTTTTTGTGAGAAGTGGCAAATCGAAAGGCAAGAAAGCTTCGACTGCACACGTATGTGTTGTGAGCCGGGGTGATTTGCATACCTTCATTTGCAAGAGAGAGCAGGTCTTATCTGCTTACTGAGGTGAGCATTGTCGGGTGAGATATTCCATATAGGAGCGCCAATAAGCCGGGGCCAAGTTTCCAAGTTTTCCTCCGAGCAGCAAATGTACAAGAAGGGCAGATGAAGGTTTCTGATCTTTTTAAAACAAGAAAAAGATCGACTCTTCATCGTGTCTCCTCGACAAGCCAGCATGGCTGTCACAAACCGCTGGGATGAAATGAGGAGCGCGGCAGCGATCCCTCCAGCCGGCTAAATTCTGAATTCATCGACAGTCGTCACAGTTAGTGGCGAAATTGATGAGCGTTTCCCCACCGAGTCGTCGTAAGTTAAGATCAAGGCCGGGCTAGTTTGGACTGAAGGCGCCTCGGAAGTAATTTGGGCGAGGAGATGACGGCGATAATCATAAAAGTAGAATGCGTTTTCCCCCCTTCCTGATTTCATAAATGTCAATTACACCGAGAGGATCATTGTTAAGCTTTTACTCATCTCGTTCCCAGGAGCAACACTCCCTTTGTCGCCCCCCCCCCCTCCGCCACTATCTTTGCTCAAGTTTCTCTGGAGGACAGAATTAACATAAACTCATTTGGGAGAGAGAGATACATGGAGCGCATGTTAAAGACGGAGGATGCTGAACAGCCACTCGCCCCTGCTGAGTGTGAGCGAGGAGGGATTTGTGCAGAATGCAGATGTGGACTCTCCACGGCGACAGCGGAGCATGACTACGGTGCTGCCGCCGACCCCCCCCCCCCTCCCCCCCTCAAGCTCAGTGAGTGGAGCAGATAGCTGTTGTTTACACCTGCTCCTGGCATCTGTCCCTTCTCATCGGTACGGCGAGGAAACCATTTCCATAATGTCGTACCTTGTCACCGCCATCGGACGGCTCTTCACACCGACCGACAGACGCCGTTTGTGTGGTTAATGAATATTTGAAGGTGATTGAATTGCAGGGCTGCGTTGTGTAACATCGGGATTATGTAAAACACTTATTCTTTGCCGTTCATTCACCGTCACGTTGCTCTTTGTTTAATTATTTAGCACCGGTTCCTCCAACAATGAACACGTACGTCAGCGCTTGCGTCAGAAATACTGACCACAAATGTTGGAAGTTATCGTGGGATTGTGCAACTCAAGGAACTCTTTTGCAACGGGCCTCACACCACTGAACGAGTAACGTCGTGGTGGCACCTCGTCCTCTGTCCTCATTGGAGGACCTGAAATTTGACAAATTGACAGTTGTGACAGTCACCGGGTAAATCAACACCAAAAAACGTGTTTATGTGTGTATGTGAGATCCAGTTTGAGTCGTCAGGGTGTGTCCCAGCCCGTCTGTTCTTCTCCCAGACGCAGAGCGAGAGTGGACCGGACCCTTCTGCTTCATCCAAGCGGCGGACCCTCAGCTCGGCCTGATGAAAGCCTGGCGCGAGGGCGACTGCGACGGCGGCGGGGACGAGTGGGCGGAGGAGGTGGAGCTGACGAAGCAGGCGGTGGAGGCGGTGAACCAGCTCCGGCCCAGGCCGAGGTTCATGGTGCTGTGTGGGGACCTGGTCCACGCCATGCCAGGTAGGGAGGGTCCTCGCTGCATTCGAGACTTCTTTAAGATAGAGTGGCGTCCAAACCCTCTACAGCATCATTTTCAGAGTCTGAAGTGTAAGCTCAATCAAATGGTTGAAAACTTTAACAGGAGTTTTTCCCAAAGAAACTTCAGCATTTTG
Organism: Malacoctenus triangulatus; assembly: GCA_032274725.1. Taxonomy (NCBI): domain Eukaryota; kingdom Metazoa; phylum Chordata; class Actinopteri; order Blenniiformes; family Labrisomidae; genus Malacoctenus; species Malacoctenus triangulatus. The sequence goes on from JAUESE010000101.1 coordinate 4,500,602, forward strand.
GCTTTCAGCTTCAACAGGTGTTTTAGGGGAAGCACCACCGTGTTTGTTGCTTCGGGTGTAACTGCTGGGTGGCAATTGTTTTTTCCCAAACCATTTGGATACATTTCGCGAGCAAACAATGCATGCTGGGATAGGAAATGTAATAAAGAGCAGCTGCAACACCAAGCGTTACAGAGCGAAATCAAGCTCAGGCAGCTACCAAAGCCTCCTAACGTATATATTTCTCACTCTCTCTTTCAATAATGACGCCAAACCACAATTGTAACCCACAGACGCGAGGTTGCGCGGGGGGTTCACTGCTGCTCGCCGTCGTTCAGTCGGCCTGAAAGGTTCTACAGGGGCCCTGTTGGCTGTTAGCATCTGGTAGCTCACGCAGGCTCGCAGATGCGGCGCCGATCCCGAATCGTGTGACACGGACGTCCCAAATGACTGATAACGGCAAAGTGTTTGGAAACACAAGCTGTGATTCCTCCTTCCGTCGACCATTCTCACCAGGCAACTAGTCTCGCTCCTAGTTTGCGTTAAAAAGGCTGCAGACGTTCCCTCCCTTTAGTGATACTCAACGGCAATCGGTTGTGCACCTACGAGACCCCAGTTGTGTTGTTCCAGTGACATTAAGGCCACGCTGGTCTCAATTAATGAGGTCGATGTTTGTGTTTTTTTCCACCTGACAGAAAAAGTTGATGATTGCCTGTTTGTTGCAGCAAACTTTTTGCTCAGTATCCTTTGGTAGGTTAAAATGCCTTTCAGCTTAAGACGATTACAGGATTATATCTCACTATCAGCATGTCTGTGATAAATCAGGCGTCTCTTTATTTCTCACTCCACCTTCTGAAATCTGGAGGTCAGACCTTTTTTTTTTTTACTCTTATTCCCATCATCGGGTTGAGTTGTCGAGCTGCTCAGCAAGAGGTGACTTTGATTCGGCCGTAAATCGCTTCTAAAGAAGCTTTTGTGGGCGAGGTCAGATATATTTGTCACGAACGTAAAATGGCGCGACGGAAAAAAAAGCGTGAAACGTCCCGCTTTGTCTCCTCCTTCCCGGGGATTCCACACAGACACGCGGCGTAATCTGCGCCTCATTGTGAGATGCGGCTGTCATTTCGGCGCCCGCGGGCGGAATCGATTATTCCTGACCACGGTGCAGCAGGTGCGAGAGGTCCGCGGCGAGCAGCGGAATCAATGCGAGCGTGCATGTCTGGTTAATGGATTTTGTCAAAAAAAAAAAAGCCGCGGTCCGACCATAAAGGGCGCGTTGCCGCGAATCATTTCCCTCATAATCACCCAGAGAGGTGGACGTCCACTGTGACTGGACACACACAACACACACGTACCTTTAGATTTCACAGTCTCTTCAGGTATCTGCGTGGCTGCTTGCAGATATCCAAGCAAGCGTATAAAATCTGACATTCATCAGTCTTTAAAAGAGAGAGTGGACGTATTGATTGATGTCCTCCCCGCTGCCCCATGAGCCCGTCTAATTAACGCGCTCTGTGAAGAGCGTCAGCTTTGAGAGGAGCCGCGTATTCCTCGCTGAGGTGGGTCTCTCTCTTTCCCCGCCAGAGTCTGTAAACAACGTATTCCCAAAGCGGCGGCGGTTGATATTTATCCACTAAAAAAGCAAAAAAAAAAGGGGCTTCTGGCTGTTCTGATGACGGTGATTTCAGCCATTCAGCTCACCACACGGACTTTAAATTCATGTCCAAGATGACGTCTATACGAGCGAGGCGCCGCCGGTGGAGCCGCAGCTGGGAGCACAAAAAAAATGTTGGTTGTCTCCCCCTGTTTCATAAAGTTTACTCTGTAAACATCGGCCCCCCCTGTGACAGCATGTAATATTTATCTATAAAAAGCACCTGCTTGCTGCAAGGTATTTGCAGGGAGGTGAGATTTTTTTTTCCTGTTCTCGACTGATGCAGCAGGACAACTGGTTTCACCAGCATCACACAGAAGCGTCTTCGTTCCCTTGTTTCATCACTGAATCAGATCCAGCAGTAAGATGTTCGCTGGTGTTTTTCTTCATCAATCACCTCCTGAAAAGTCCCACGTCAGACGTGTGGGAACCACGACGGCCGAGCCAACTTTGTTTTGCCACGGCGACAGCTGGTTCCCCCGGCGCGCCAGATGCTTTCACTTTTCAAGCCAGGAAAACGAATTTTTTCCAGGTTCGGATCGTGTTTTTGGAGAGAGAAAAAAAAAAAAGCTGGTCGCATCCAGAAAAAAGTGGTCAGTCGAGTAAACACAAATGAACACTCCGCTGCTCGTTTCCCACCTCGTCTGGAACCGACACGCTGTGTTTTGTTCCACTCGGCTCTTTTCTGCCTCCTGCCCGTTTCAGTGGTGACAAAGATGTGATGATTAACACTACACAACCTGTAATAAACCAAGTTTTATTCATGAAGAGCAAACAACTCTCACAGCCAACAGTGCGTTCTATAGGCAAAGATCTTGGCTGTGTGCGTCAGCAGGCGTTTGTGTGAAGTGGATGTTTTTATTGAACTTCAAGTGAAATGAGCGGCGGTGACATGTTGTGCGTATTACTGAGGTCCAACTGCCTGTTTTGTTTTAATTTAATATATAAAGGGGCAGGAAAGGGGGGGGGGCTGCCAGAACCCACTGCAGAGGTAATGTCGAGCGAAAAGAGCCGCGAGCCGCCCAACCAATGGAGACCACCTTTGCATGACAATTAGGGGGGGGGGCTAGTATGAGGTGCCCGCCTGGCTGACTGGCCTGGAGGAATGGGCACAGGAAGGGAAGAAGCCAGCAGGCGGACCTGTCTCTCTCTCTCTCTCTCTCTCTCTCTCTCTCTCTCTCTCTCTCTCTCTCTCTCTCTGCACATCATCTCTCAGCTTTTTTTGCTTTGTGTGAAAAGTTTCCTGAAAACTAGGTCAGATATTTAGCAGAATGATTGTTTTAAAGTAGAGCAGTGTGTCACCTGCACAATGTCCTTGGCTCCCACTCTAGAAAATGTGACTGAAGGCAAAATATTCCCATGCACAGATCCGGTTGCAGTTACTCATACGGCGACTCTTCCGTTCCTCCTCTTTATTTTTTTCCCTCCAGGTCATTACGGCCACCATTTTTAGCTGCACAGCCACCGTCATGCGCGCACCTAGGAGCCGTCTCTCCTTATCATCTGACGCTCTCGCTTTCGGCGTCCGAGCCTCCTTATCGTCTCCATGACTGCGCCATAAATACCAATACACACCTGCCATCCACCCCCACCCCTCGCGCCCCCCCCATCCCCGCGTCCTCCCGATCGGTCGCATTTAGAGGTCAGAGCCCGATCTCCTCCACATGCAGCGCGACGGCGCGATGGTGTAAGCGAAAGGGCTTAAACCAGAGGGCCTCGGGGACCTTTTAAACGCCGCGGCGTCAGCCCCTGTTACTGTCAGCTCCGGCGGAGCAGGTTGTGTGTGCCACCCTCATTACTCGCCACGTCCGTCAGCCGCCCTGGCAACTGAGCCGCGGCGTCGGTGGTGGTGGTGGGGGGGGAGCGATATTATAGCCGGAGCCGCTCCTTCCGTCTCTCGGCTGACATTTCCCCTTAAACTGTTTATTTACAATACAGAATGAATGGGTGGCGGCCAGGGGAAGCTGGCTGTCAACCGGCATTGTCAACACTGCTGCCTGTCGGCGACAGGAAATTGGCAACTGTATTTCTGTTCCCACGGATTTCACTCTCTATCTCTCCTCTCCACCGGGCGCCCGGTCCCGTCTCGCTCTCCCGTCCTCTGCCTCCGTCATCTGTCTGCTCTCTTCCGCCAGCAGCCGAGGTCACATGTCTTCACCCTACCTTATTTTGACAACCTTCATTTGCGAGTCGGCCTGGGACGATAACAAATTCTGCTGGACGATATATCGTCCCACAAACTATCGACGATAAATGATATTATTGTTGACATTATGGAGCCCAAAATAAACACTTTCGTAATGTTAATATATCGTAATAATGCAAGTGCATCCTTTAAAATGCAACAATCAAACCTTTATTTAACATTGGAATGTCCAGAGACAGAACGAGAGACGAGGAAAACAAATACACGCATGGACAGGGCGATAAATCGAGGCCAGAAAAATGATCGAGTTCATTTTCATTTCTCGTGCGATTAATTGATCCATCGACGATCGTCCCGGCCCTATTTGCAAGTCTGACACCACCGCGCAGAGACACTAATTTATTCGCGCCTCTGATGAATCTATTCGAAGCGGCCATGTGAATTAAACACAGTGATGAGAAATCAGAGCTTCTGTTTGTTCTCGCAATTACTCGCGCTTAGATGTAGCGGTCAAAGAGCCGCTTGCAAGGGAGCAACGCCTCTATATGATTAATTAAGGGTTCATTAGAAGCTTTCTTAAAGCCAAGTTGAAAAGGAAGCCTGACGGACTCAAAGGTGCTCATTTGCATCCCATCGGAGAGGCCCGCGGGGAATAACTCGCCAAACATGAGAGTCGGAGGTCAAAGAAACATTGTGAAGAAAAACGTCAGACGGCATTTGCCTCCTATCCGGACCTTCGCCGATGGACCGCTCTTCGATCCCAGTTGCCCATCTCCGCTCCGAAACCCCCCCCCTCGAGACGCTTTCTCATCTCAAGGACTTCCTTCAATCTGGCTTCGCTCTCTCTCCCCACATCCCGTCTTCTCTCTCAATTTCAGCTCCTCGCGTCTTTCTCTCACTCACTTTCAAGGCTGACAAATGAAGAGGATAAAGAGCGTGGGGCGGGGCGGGGGGGGGTTTGGGAGGGGGGCAGTGGGAGGAGAAGGGTTGGGTTGGAGGGGGGTGGGGGGGTGAGATACAGAGCTGATTAGATTAGAGAAACATGCTGGACTTGACACTCTCCTAATGAGCACTACAAAGGATTCGAGCTGTGTCTCAGGGGGCTTTATAAGGGATGTTATGCATGATACAGCAGCGAAGGAGTGTTTAAGTACGTGTGCGCGCCCGTGTGTGTGTGTGCGCACACACACGCCTGTAAAACTCACAAAGGTGAAGTCGAGGTTACCTTGGGACTTCCCTGTCCCGTCTGTGTAACAGTGAAAACCTGTTTAATTGGCATCGACCAGTGATTAAAAAAAAAGGGACTCTGTAGGATTATGAAGCAGGAGGAGAAACCATCGAGGAAAAACGTGTTTTGAATCTTTTATCCCCTTTTTTTGTGTGTGTGTGTGTGAAGTGGGTGTGTAAGTTAGGAAGTTTTGTTTGTGTTTATGAAATGGTTCGTCTTGCTAGTGGACTGACGGAGGTTTCTGTGGGAGTTTGTGACTGCAAGGAGCAGCATGAAACGTCTTGCTGCTGCTCCTCCGAGGAGGCCCGGGAGACACGCGGTTAGAATGTCAGGACGGAAAAATGCTTTTCAGGCCAACTCGTGTTTTTTCGGTTCTATAAAAGGCTGCAGGGTTGAACCCGCTCAGCGGAGTGGCGTGTGCTTTTCTGCATGCTACAGTCGGGGGGGGGAATTTGGACATGTTCCATACATGTGTGCTCGAAAAACCTTCTGGCAGTCTCCTGACGGCAAATCTAACATGTACGGTTTGTTTGACTGCACAGGGAAAGACTATAAAAAGAACAAAGAAGTGGTTGAAGGCAGCATGAACATGTGACATCACTTGTCTTGGTCACAGGACACTCCAAACACTTTTTCAACAAACACATATTCAAATGTTGGTGTTTCGTAAGAGTGTCACAGTACAAACTAACAATTATCCACTGAAAACAGCAAGTTTCTCTGTGATCGATGAGTTTGTTCAGAGTTTCAGGGGCGAGGCTTAACTCTGGTCATCACAAATTTAGACTCTTTAATGGCGTTATACATTGACACGTCATCTTCAAGGGCTATAATGGATATTTTTTGAAAAGAGTGGTTGTAATTTGTCCAAAAACAATGAGTTTGACATTGCTTTTTAAAGTATCAAGTCATGTTTTGTGTGTTTTTAAATGTCTCCCTTCAAGCAGTGTACAGTAACTAACATTCAAGGCGTATTTTCATCCCTGGTTGGGGACTTGTCACAAACTGCGGGCCCGCGCTGCATCAGCACATCCTGCCGGCGCGCGTCGGCTTAGCCGCGAACACAGAGGTCCCCACGGGGTGAAAGCGCAGCCGCTTAGGTGTGGAAAATGCATGCGACAGCGAGACCCCCACGCACGGCGAGGGGGCCCCCGTGCGCTCCCGACAGATCTCTTTCAAGGAAAATTGAGAGGAGCGCTCGCAGTGTTGGACGGCCTCAACGGGAACCTGCCAAAGACTCCTGTCAGGGTCTGAGAATCGGTGTTGCAATCTCATTAAAGGAACAAGGCCTCTCAGTCAGAGCGACACAGACGGAGGAGAGCGCCATTGTGGCTTTATTTGGGAGCCCCCACCTCAGGAGACACATGCCTTCTCCCAACGAGGAAACCAGGGCAAGAAATCTCTGAATGTCGGATGAAATTGTCGCATTTCCTCATTATTTACCGTGCATGAAAAATACCAATTATTCCCTAAATGGATCGACGCCATGCAGTATTTTTTTATGCTCGCTTTTGTTGTTGTTTTTCCAACCCCAATCAAAAAAAACCAAAAAAAATCAATGTGTGAAATGGTAAATATTCATTGCTGTGGATCTTTGTTGGCCTCAGTCAGCTCCACAACAAACAGCTGAGACTCTGAATACCCAGAATCCAACATCAGACAACTCCAGCAATTAGTCTGCTCACCCGCCAGACTTCTGTGGA
>JAUESE010000101.1:4512710-4526502 GCA_032274725.1 Malacoctenus triangulatus
AAAAAACACAGGGAGACCTTTTTCTACACTCCAGAGCAGGGAAACTGGATTGCTTTTATTTTGAAAGCTCCTGTGCTCGTATGTTGTTGTTTTCCAGTCACTGCCCGGCTTCACTTTAACGTTTTAGCTTGTAAAACACTGTAAAAAGGGGGCCACAGCCTTTCTCAGAGGCAATCTGAGGTCACTCGAGGATAAAATGTTTAAGAGCCTCGGCTGTAAGCGTTTAAGAGGCCCCTGCTGTCCCCTTTGGATGGTGTGCATGGTTACAGGTGTCTGGTAAACAGACCAAAAACACCCTTTACAGCGATGATAAATCAACTCTCCCCACTTTTCAGGTTCACTCTTATTTCTTTGCTTTCACCCAGCAGTAGCATTAGCAACCTCACTCCTTTTTATCCTCACTAAGGAGCTGCAGCGCCTAATCGAGCGGGGCAGTTTTATTATTCGGACTCATTCTTCGGTAAAGCGCCTTTGGGAAACTTTTAAGAAGAACATCGGTTCGTTTCTTCGCTCATCTGACGGTAGCATGAGAAACATCTGTGATCAGTTGGTGTTATTGGTCCATTCACAGCAGCTGCTTCACTCAACACAAAGACAGAAACGAGGCCTCGCTGGATGAATACAACAAAACACATGAAAGTAGTGGTGAGATCATCAGTCCATTATTCCACCTTTAAAGGACCCCAGCTATGTGCGCTCACTGGCTGTAAGAGGCTGTAATTATCCGCTTTATCCAAAATGCATTTTCACATGCAGAGACAAGGTGGTGGTAAGTGAGCAGCTTTACTTACAAATTAATGCTGCTGCCAAGTGGAATGTTTTACTTCCTGACAAATGGAGAAATGTGGGGAGTTGGCCCTGCCGGCGTCTCCCCTGTATTTATTGAAAACAGTCACGAAGGCCGAAGCACCAAAGGTTAACAAATGGGAGGACGACGTCTCGCCACACTTGTGGTATTCGTCTGGTATTTGGCGGCGTGTTTAATGCTCCGATGCGAGCTGTAGAAACAACCTCCATTAGTGGGACTCTGCTGCAGCCTTCAGAATAAAAGCCTTCGGCAGCTTTGATGGGTCTGCGAAAAGCAAACGAGAAACTGCTTCAGGATTGGCTGAGATTAGCTCGTATTGATTTGTGTGAATATGTGGCTGGAAACATGTCAGCAACACCTCTTTTTCGAACTGTAACATTTTTTTCTAATAAATTGCAGTTTCTCACAATTAACCGATATCCCGGTGGAGCAACGGTAAATAACTGACACTGGCGAGAAATTGCAGCTGACTCGGTGAGGTAATTTATTATATGGTGTTGTGTAGAAAGGAGAACCAGTGCGAGTGTGCTTTTGGATTCTACTTCCCTTCACTTTCCATCATTTCCTCTTCGAACGAGCGTCACTGGTGTTTCTCTATCTTGGCTTTGCGTCGTGGTTCTCCACCTCTTGTTGGTGTCTCTCCTGCTGCAGCTCGTGATCTCGAGCCTCCGCTGATCATTACTGTCATTACAGTAAAGGGCAGCTTCATTAACCCCCCCCTCCTCCCTCTTGTCTTCTCGTTCTCTGGAGGATCCGAGCACGCCGGAGAACACGAGCGCTGGCACGTTAAGCATGAACGCCGTCGTTCCTCCTCAGGTTCCTTCATCAACAGGCCGTTCGACGACGACGATGCGTCTTCGTCCTCGCTCCGTGCGGCTCGCTCGCTCGCTACTTCTGCCCGGGAGATAAATGTGGCTCAACCAGCAGCTGCGTCGTACGTTTGTTGTGAGAAAGAAACAGAAACATTCCTTTTTTTTTTAATGCTCGAGCAGAGTTTTATTATCACAGCCAGATATTCTTAGGCCTCTCAGCTGCCCGCCTCGGAGTTCCTATTGGCTCCTGTCAGAGCAGAGGCAAACGGCGCTCTTAAAAGAACCGAGAGGTGAAATTTGGCCGGCTTCTCTCGTGCTTTGTCGAGTATTTCTAATGGCACACAAAGCAGCCTTGAAATAGGATCACTCCGTGTTACACAAACGTCTCCCTGGCATCCGATCAATCCCGAGAAGTGAGTACACGCTGCTGTGTTGTGTGTGTGTGTGTGTGTGTCACCGAGTTGTCGGACCACTCCAGAGGTGTCTTTTCATGGTGCGAGTGGTCTCACGGCAGCTGGGGACTTGGCTCGGCGTTTGCGCGGTTGTTATTGCTCCCGCTGTGTTTCCTGCAGCCCCCGCACCACTCCACTTCCATGGGATGGAAATAGAGACTATAGACCCCCGCAGACAAAGGAATACATGTAATTGATTTTTTTCCCCCCCTCAAAGAAGTGTGTTTTTTTTTCTCCTTCTCGCTCCTCACTTCATCTCAAAACATGTATGTGCCGGCAGTCGTTTTGAGTAATTGCGTGTTATTTTACACACATTTGTGGATGTGTGCGTGTGTGTGTATGTACACAATCTTGTTCAATTTGTATGCATTTTGCATATAAATTACCATGCAAAGATGTGTTGTTGTTTTATTTTGCATATAACGTAGACTGGAGAGTTTGTGTATTTCTATACATATTGGTGTGCGTGTGTGTGCTTTATCTCGGCTGTGCAGCTGCGACGTTTAAAAGGTGCAACACCAATTAGTCTCCTTCTGGCTCATCAGAGCGAACGGCTCCACTCTGGCGACGGTCGTCTGCTTTCGAGCTCCTGTTAATGACACTGTCTCTGCGTGATGACCCCCCCCCCCTCCTCGAGGGCAGTGGTGTGCAACCCCGTTTTATTTTTCTGATTACGTGAACAATTACTATATTTAGATTCTATATTATTCGTTATTTTCTTCCCATCCTAAACTGGCCTCTCTGTTTTTCTCCTCTGACCGGAGTTTGTCTGATTGAACTCTCTTCTTATTGGTCGCTTTCGCGAACAAGCGTGACAAGCAACAACACAAGTTTGATGCGCAACTCGCGTCCGTTTATGGTGGGAGACTTTTGCAGAGAGTTGGGTGAAGTCGGTTTGTTGGAAGCAATGACACAAAGCCCTGAGGGGGAGCTCTTCACTCGTATTATTGTTACCTCTGTGCAGCCTTGTCACTGTCACCCTGGTAATCATAGTAAATAATGCTCTCCGGGGCTTTATTACCTGCACTTCCCCCCCGATTTTCTTTTTTTTTGCGCCGCACGAATGTATCTTTGGAAGACGGCGACACGTAGGAAAAGAAATTGCGCCCGTTGAGGATGTCGAATTCAAAAGACAAGAGGGTTTCACGCATGGCCAGGATCTCCTCAGAGAAGATTGAATTCCCACGGCTAGGGGGACCGGTGTCAGCCCCCTCCGCGAGACGAGCGAGAGGAGCAAGAGATCCCGGCAGCGCTCCCCCCCCTTCCTCGTAGAAGGAGCGCGGTAATTAGATTTCGTCGCCCTCCTTCTTCTTCACAGATTTCTATCCCACCTTCAGGATCAGCACGCGCGTAAACGGGGAGGGGGGAGACTTACCTGCTGCCTTTGTTCCCCCCTCCCATCCAAACCTTGTTTACGTCGATGAGAAGAAGCAAAATGAAACACAAAAACAAGCGTGCAGCTGGGAATTTTTTCGTTGGAGCTGCCGTCGTCGCTCCGGGCTGCTGAGTTGTACATACAGTAGGTAATTAGAGGCAACGATAAGCCTCGCGCTGCTCGCAGTCTCTCCATCTTCCCCCGTCTGTTCTCGCTCTTCTGCCGCTGGTTGTCTTTATCAGCGAGGGTTCCTGCCTCTGTTCAGAAGCGAAAGGCACATTTATCACCCACTGGGGATTTGATAGGAGGCCACGGTAAAGCCTTTAACCCTGTTGTTTTAATGATGAGCCTGAATGAATAATGCCGCTGCTTGTTCTGCCTCTTTTCTTCCGCCTGCCTTTGTCTTTGGGTTGCGGATCTGAAAGGCAGGAAGTGTTTCAGGGCGGCGGCTTCCAAACCAAATACGGGAGTTTGGTTTGTGGAACCGCAGCGAGAACAGTTGGAGCGATTATCAGTTTACTCGCAAAAATCCCAAATAAAGCAGTGATATATCTCATATTTACCTGCTTTTAGCAGATCAGGGCTTGAGTGTCAAGTGAACCCACTCAGTCATCATTTTCTGTGTCTTTTTTTAGACAAAAAGACACAGAAATCAACATTTGTTTAGATTATTTGGATGTTTTCCCTAATTTAATGTGTCTCCTCCGCGTTGAAAATGCAGCTGTGTCTAAATAAAACAACAAACAAGAAGGAAGAAGGAAGAAGAAGTAGTAGTGGGGTCAGCAGCGCTGTGTTTGTCCAAACAGCATTAGTGTAGTGATCCATCTTGTCGTCATGCATGAAACAACAAAAGCCCGGAAGGGCTTTCCAACACGTTGCGTCTATATACGGTTTTATTCAAGTCGCTCTCACCAAAGGCCTCGTTTGAACCTGAACACGAGACTTGTCCCTTCAGCTGTGTGTTGGCTTGGTTTTCTTCCTGTCCTCCTTCATGTAAATTCATCAAGATACTACTTTTTTTCTGGACCCTGACAATGTTTGCATTTTTTGCGTTTCTATCGCTCACATTCAAACGCTCTTCACTGAGTTTTGAGTGAGAAACTTGAACCTTGATTGACTTTATTGCACAAAGACAACCGCCCCCACCCTCCCCACAGGAGTCAGCTCCCACTGTTCCTTCCTTCACCCGAAGATGAATTTCCAGGCAGAGTCGTTGCAACGCGAGCAGCAAATGATGCTTGAGCCTCCTAAAATATTGAGTCTTCCAGGAAGTGTTCCAAGCGAGGCGGGGTGCTGCTCCGCAAGGTGACTCCCTTTTAAAGCCAATGGCAGCCAAATCTGGAGCCTGGCACCGCTTTTTTTTCACCCCCCAACACTCCCCAGGCTGCTGTTTGTTTTGCTTCCGAGATCAGACGAGATCAAGAAAGTCCGAGCCAAACATGGCCGAGAACCATCCGATCTGTGATTCCGATTTGAAACTGTTGATGAACTTAGCTTCCTGAAGTGACTTAGAAATGACGTCCAGTTCATGACTCCACCAGGATGAGGTGCAGGATGCTGAAAGCTCCAAGAACGCCGTTCTCCGATCGGCTGTTTCGGCGACGTCACCAGAAGACGAAGATAAGTGCAGAGGCCTGAATATTTTTAGTCCTATTAATAACGCGATGGTACCCTTGAATTCTGGATGAAGCGCCTGTGATCCATCAGCCTGTCAGGGAAGGAGCACACCGTTCCTTCGCCCGGTGACTCGAGGATCATTAGGTAGCTGGTCGGGAACAACATGGCCGAAAGTCAAGAAGGCGCCGAGCGGATGAGATGACATGCTGTCTGTTCAAGATCATTTCCATCCTTCCCTTCATGTGTGTATGCGGGGCCTGTTTCTTGATCCTCTGTGTGTGTGTGTGTGTGTGTGTGTGTGTGTGTGTGTGTGTGTGTGTGTGTGGAGCTGGAGGACGCGGGATGCTCGGCGGTGACTGATGGCTGAGTGATTTATGAGGATCCGGGGCTGCGAGATGCCTCACGACGCCACATCATTTTGTGTCCCTCTGTCATGCAAATTATCAACAGCCACCATTTCATGATGAATTATTTCCCAGACCTGCACTTTAATGACAACCGCCCTTCAATTCCGGCGCGCACGTCGGCTGCCGCGCCTCCCACGCGTCGTCGCTCGCTCCCACAGATGTGCAGCTGACAGCTTTGTTCCGAACTACATCAGGAGTTTGTGTCAAAAAAAGGAACGGAGGCGAAAGACGGGGAAAGGTCTGCAGATGAACGTCTGTCCCTCGGCTTTCTACCCCGGCAGGAGAGGATTGGTGGAAGACGGCGAAGCTCGGCTCTCAATTAGCAAATCCAATCTCGTGGGCCCACATCGCAGCGACCGGGAGATGAAAAGGAGATGATGGAAAAGTGAGATGGAGAAGAAGACGGAGCGCGGCTTCGACGGGAGGTTCACGAGCATTAAAACTAATTAGATCTGAACCGTTGTGTCCCTTTTATTTGGCGCACCGCACAAACACGGCAGCGCGCCGCATTTCGACAATAAAAGCGGCTTGGGGGCATTCGGAAAAGACCCCGACAATTATTAGTAATCTGGCTCTGATGATTGTCATGTACAAGAGGCGTAATACACACCGAGTACTGCGTCTACTGGAAGGACTCTCCATTCTGTGCGTGTTTTCCCGCAACCCCCCCCCGACCAGAATTCAATTTGACTCGTGGGTAATTTTCCTCTGCTTGCATTCAATATGTTTTCATCAATCTGACTGCTTACTCTGGATGTTTTCTGCTCGCCCCGCCCCCCTCTCCCTCCAAACCCGGCCTGCCCCCGTCCGTCAAAGCAAAGGTTCAGTCGCCACATGGGAGTCTTTATCACATAGGAGAAAAAAAAAGGCACAAAAGACGCAGCGCTGTTTCCAGGGCTGACAGGTAAATGGGATTTCCAAAGAGAGCGAAACGAGATGTGGAATCATCGGCGTGGAGGCTGCGTGGTTGTGTGGTGTTGTTCTGTGAGGGGCGCCGCTCGGTCAATGGGGGAGGAAAGAAGAAGAAAAATGCGGCAAACTGCGAAGGAGCGACCAAAAAAAAGAGGGAAAAGTGGCGTCGATGTTCCCTTTTTTTTTTTTTAATGAACACGATGCTGCTTTTTCAACGCCGTCTGAACACACACGTGGTTGGAGTGAGTAAAGCCAGCCAGTGTGGTTAAAGCCTCCATTCTCTCACTGCTGAATGGATTCAGCGCGGCACCGTCGGCAGAAGAAGCCAGCTTTTCTTTTTTTTTTTTTTCTTTTTTTTATACTCGTGATGTATCTCAATGGCCGGAGCCACCGGCACTCGCGCCTGCTCACGCCGTTATGGGCCTGAAGTCCCACCGGGCCGCCCACGCTAATTGCGCTGCGAGGCACTTTGGGATAACAACGTATAGAAGGTGACGTGTGGCGCTTCGGTGAGAGCGAAGCGAAGTAAAAGTAGGCAGCGTGGCGCGGGGCCCTCCTCGTTAAATCGTGGCTGTATTCCCACGAGGAGGAGGAGGGGTGGGGGGGGGGGGTGCGTGTGACTCTTCAGGCTTTCAGCGAAGGAACACGGTTGCGGCGTGCACTTACAGCTCGTCGCCAACCGCAGAGTGCAAACAGGTGCTTTTGCGTTCGGTAAGACACGGCCGCGCGCTCCATTTCCTGGAAGAGATCGGAAACCCGTCGGTGCTTTCAGCAGAACTACTTCAGCGCTGATTGGCGCCAGCGCAGCGAAGGCTCGCTTCCGCCCGTGACGGCCAGCTACGTCCCCCTCCACCGTCACTTCGTTCTCCACCTTCTCCTCCACAGTTCGGAACACGTAACTAAGGAAACGAGCACAGCTGCGGACGCTTCCCCGTGTTTCCGTCAGTCATTCTTCTTCTGCTGCTTATTTATGTGGCCATCGGCGCTTTTAAATGATGTCTTCATCTTTATTTTTGAGTCTTTCCTTCTTTCTTTCTTTGATTATGATGCAACCGCTCTCGCTTTTCCCACCCGTTCCATTTTCTAACAGACAATTTCAGAGGTCGGCTTCATCTTCCGACTGCATTACGAAAAATAAAACGGATGGGTTTTCTCGACATCTTTATTCCGTGTTTATTTCTTTTTTTCCAACTCTTTATGTTTTATTCATACTGACAATCTTTAGACTGGAACAGATCTCGGCTCTCAGACAGGCCATCTTTTTCGTTATAGCGTTTTGGCTTTTTTTTTTTTTCTCCCCGGGTAAACAAGGCTTCTCGTGAAGTGTTTTGACTTCTAAAGACACGTAATGATGCGGCTCTGAGAGGGACATTTTTCAATGATTGCAGGCCGGGATAGATCACAGCGACATCTGTGGATTGATTCAAGGAAAGAGAAAAAAAACATCACGTTGGCTGCTTGGGAGCCTGCGAAACAAATCAACAGAGGCAGCTGACTATGAAATCGCTGCGTGTCGGACACATTAAAACCAAATTGTCCGTTTGGAGCCCAACTTAAAGCTGGAGTGTGGAGTCTTTTCTGTGGAACAAGGAGTCGGATCGCGTCGTTTGCAGTGTTGTATAAAGTACTGAAAAAATATACTTGAGTTGAAGTATAGTTACCTTACCAGAGTTAAAGTCTACCATGAGAATTCTACTCAAGTCGAAGTCTTAAAGTATATCACATTGTCTCTACTCAAGTATTGAAAGTACTCAAGTAAATGTACTCCAAGTCAAAGTCAAAGTACCAATTTTAAATTTTTTTCCAAGTCAGTCATCCTCATAAAAACACATTTTAATGTCCATCTTTGCATCACTTGTATTTAAACACACACAAAGGTAAAGGAGGTCACACATTGAGGGTCCCGAAGCTTCTTTGGACCCGCCCACTTTAGTTCGACACCCTGACGACCTCGAGTTGTACTCTCCAACCATTTCACTCAACACAAGATATTTCTGTGCAAACAGCTCTGCCAGTGTTGCCTGTATACACAATTAAGGTGTTTTAGTGGGCGGATTGCAGCGTATGGTTTCTGTTTACACTCGCAGCAACAACTTGTTAGGAAGCAAAAACCAACCAGCTACTTTTTCTGCTTTATTTCATTCAACAGAGACTAAAAAAAAATCTTTATCAGCTTCCTAATAACAGTGAAAATTGGCATGGAATGACTACTACTTCTTCAAACTTGTTAAACAAGAAATCGGGGCAAATTTGAAGGTAGATTGTTCCAATAATTGATGCGCGACAACTTCACGACACACACTGGTGCGTTTGCTGCTCGCTGCAGCGCGTGTAGGACGAAGATCATCAGAGACGATGGCGACCGAGCTCAGACGCGCTGACACACGGACGACACGCACACACACTTACGCTCTCCCACACACTTTAATCGTGATTAATCACGGTATCTTTGGGAGTTTCACGGGAGGTTCAGAGAAAACCCGTTCTGGCTTCAAAAGGACGCTTCCCTTCTTTTATCCCCGCCCCCTTCGCCTTCCTTCCTGCTGTTCCATTCGTCATTAGTGTTATTACAGGATTAATTCTCGTCTATCGCTTCTTTACTATCACTATCCAACTATTTCCACAATCGGCATCGGCTAACTGAGTCACCAGGTGATCACATCAAATCATTTTTTTTGTCTCCCCCCGGCTCGCGCTTCTGTCGCTTTTGTTTTTGCTCGCAGGGCCGGAAAATAAAATGGTGGATGAGTTTTCATGGTGAAAACGCAGCGACCCAACGTGCTTCGACACACCTGCGCACACACACCCCGTGCAAAACAATGAGCGTCACATCAAGGCCGCAGACACACGTGTGCGACTCTTCAGCGTGACCCACCCCCCCCCACCCAGAGAGGCGAGCACACGCGCAGCTTCCGTCTGGAAATGAGCTTCGGCTGCGTCGGCCCGAATCACCGATTCCCCGTCTCGGCGGAGGTTAACCACGGAGCGGTCCGGCGCGTGTCCTCGCGCGGCTCCCGGTATTAAAACACCAAATTTAGGTCACATTTGTATTCCGGCGCCGTTTTGATTATGCAGAGTGGCCGACTTGATGATTCAGGGCGATTTCTCCCCGCCGCTGACGTGGAAGTAGTATCAGCTGCGGGTACATGAGAAGAGGTCCTTCTTTCTGAGGGATACCCCCCCCCCCCCACTCCCCCCTACTCCCCCTCCCTCTCCCTCTCCCCCCTCCCTGCCTTTGTTGGATTTCTGGGA
This sequence comes from Malacoctenus triangulatus, assembly GCA_032274725.1. Taxonomy (NCBI): domain Eukaryota; kingdom Metazoa; phylum Chordata; class Actinopteri; order Blenniiformes; family Labrisomidae; genus Malacoctenus; species Malacoctenus triangulatus. Next base: position 4,522,346 of record JAUESE010000101.1, read on the forward strand.
CAGACGAGACCGCGTCGTTTTCTCATGCACGGACTGCGATTTATCCTCTTTTGTTGCCAGTTTTGGTTATTTTTTTTGTTTTGGGATTTTTTTGGGAGGGGGGGGGGGCTGGGCGTCTCCATGGAGATAAGGCAGCTATCAGACTGTCCTCTCGAGGGCTCGGGCTGAGAATGAAAGTTGGCCAGAGTTACAAAAGATGTCCCACGTGAACGTCTCCTCTCCCTCCTCATCCTCCTCTTCCTGCCGTCCAATTCGATCATCGTCTTCGGCAGTTTCACTTCATCCTCCGTCTTCTTCGTTTTACTTCATCTCGTCCAACTTTCTACGATTGTTTCTGTATTTGTTTTTGTTTTTTAACTGTCTTCTTCCTTCTTCTTTTTTTCACAAATAATCCTCGAGTTTCTGTTCGACGTCAGACGGAAGAAGAAAGCGATCCTGGATTTCACGCCGGGCTGGTTTTTGCGCTCGGGATGATGAGATCCCTTAATAAGGATGCGACGCTAATAAGCAGGCGATACCTGCACGTCGGCGCCGCTCTCAGACGCCGGAGCTGCGGGAGCTTCTTTAAAAAGCGCGCCGGGAGCTCCTAATTTGAAGCCAAACATTGCGCTGCGCATATTGATGAGGAAAGCTGTCGGAGTCTTGTTGACAAAATTCAAGTTTTGCGCTGCAAGGTGCTAATAACTGCAAACGGAGGGTCGGACGTGACGAGAATGACCATGTGACTTATTTATAGCGACGTAGAGAAGAGACGAACTAAAGCAGGTCACAAAAGTTGCTCCCATTGATGTGGTGTTTCCTGTCTGTCTGCTCTCTCTCCTGCCTGCAGGCGTGAAGGCCGTCTTCTCCGGCCACTACCACCGCAACGCCGGGGGCCTCCACGACGGCCTGGACATGGTGGTGAGCTCGGCCATCGGCTGCCAGCTGGGCCAGGACGCGCACGGCGTGCGCGTGGTGGTGGTGACGGCCGACGGCGTCGTCCACCGCTACGTCAGCCTGGAGCAGCTGCGGGCGCGCGGCATGGACGAGGACCTGCGGCAGCTCCTGCAGGCGTGAGAAAGGGAGGGGGAGGGGCCAATCGAGGAGCGGCGTGTTTTATGTTTTTTTCGGGTTCGGGTTTGATTCTACCTTCTTTCGAGGTCTTCCTTCGAAGCTTAGACGACTCAAGAAATTCCGGGATCGATCGTTCGCGCTTTCAGATCATCCGAGGAAGAGTGACGAGCCGAAGCTTCCTCCTGGTGGCACCCATCAAAGTGCATCTCAGATAATTCACACTAATTCTCACTAATTCTGTACTGTATGCTGTTGTTTTGGCTTCAGAAAAACAAGAGTATCAAAAGCAACAAGTTCCAGCCAAACCATTGTGTCAAGCTTGCGTTAGGAAGTGTAGAGAATCCAAGCAGGATTTCAGTTGAGTTGTTGTTTGAATGTTTTTCCTGAGAGCGCCTCCTGGAGGCTCTCCGGAGCGTCTCCGTGCCACTGAATGTGTCCCCCCCCCCAGCCTGCGATTCTTTAGTCGAGCAGCGCGGTCACTCCCTTATCTGAAGTAGCATTAATCCCCCCCCCTCCCCGACAGTCTGTCGTCGTCCATGTACCTCGAATGTGTCCCAGGTTTGCCATCGTTAAAGGAAGATTCCTCCCTCAGACACTGAAGCCTCCTCTGAAGCAGGAGAAAAGGAGAGAAAGTGTTATTTTAACTTTAGCAATTAAATATGCATTTTACTTGAGGTTGTTTTGTGTCTTTAGGCCAAATCGGTGCCAAACATTTGCTAAATAAAACAATTTATTGGACTTTCTTTTAAATTTAAACTCTCTGAGCACTTCGAGTTCTATGGTGAGTTCAAATGCATCTGCAGCTTCTCATGTGTCTCTTCTACTCAAACAAATTGAAGTATATAGAGAAATATAAAAAGATCTCTTGGACATTGTTGCAGAAGGGGATTATGGGATTTGTAGTTGTGAAAGTGAATTTAATTTAACACTTCCTCTCAACAAAATGTCAAAAACTCAGGTTGACAAGGCAAAGCGACTCACAAGCGACCTCTAGTGGCCCTGAAATATCCTGTAAATCTAGTGAGAGACGTTTCCACGGCTCCTCGTGTGAAAGGATGGAACTTTCCTTTAGTGAACTCGAGTCTTTTTTTTATGTTTGTTTGTTTACTGCAGTGTAATGCCTTTGTTGGCCATCCTATGCAAGCTAATCATGTCAGTGTGACGTCGTGTGTGTGTTCTGTTCCTATGTGTGTGTAGAGCCTCTGACGCTGCCCGACTAATCAGCCCGTTGTTCGAGTCTTTGAATATATTTTTGCTGCATAGAGATTTGACGGAAACGAGGACGTTGACCGGTCGGTGTCGTAGCAGGAGCGAGGGAATGACTGATTCATTCTGTCGTCATCGGAACAAACTTTTTTTCTCACGTGATGATAAAACTGTGGCCCCTGAACCGCGACGGCTTCCACGCCCCTGACGCCGAGACGAGAGAAGCAGTTTCGTTTGGTTCAAGTCCAGAGACAGTGAAGGCAGCACGCCATCGTGGCTAACGAGGAATTTGATGGGTTGCACGCCGACGAGTAATTGCTGCGGCGCCGCGCTGATCAGCAGGAATGAAATGTGTCAGAGAAAAAACCTGAACGCGGCGTAAACTTGGATTTTTACGCCTCATTATTGACTCTGAAGCCAATTTAACCAATTTTTTTGGCCGCGCTGTAACGCCGATCTCAGCTAACAAGGGAATCCATTAGATAAACATGTCGTTTCAGACATTTATGGAAACCTTAGAAAAAAAATAAAGTTTCAGTAATGAAGTCTGATTTTAATGAAAGTGTGAGATTGCATCAGATGGTTTCGCTCGCTGATAAATGACTCTGCGGTGTTGCAGGATCCACCCGATGGCTCCTAGCTACGTGTTTATTAAAGCATACATCAAACTGCCTCTCTGAGATGTTTCTCAGATGAGAACGTTTCATCATTAGTCTCCCGTTTTTTTTTTCTCGAAAAAAGGCGTGAAACGTCGAAAGCGCGTCTAATTGTGTTTGGGCGCCACGCGGCGAGCCTGCAGAGGATGCACGGTTATCGAGTTTAGTGTCCAAACTCACGGAGAAGCAGGTCCGAGGAAGCACGGAGAGGGGGGGGGGGGGGCGGTTGGCGTCCAAGCTGCGGGCTCATGCGAGCGCCCGCACTCCTGAGATTGTCTTCAAAATGGACATTTCTGCTACAAAGCGACTCTCTGAGCCCTCAATGAGTCTACTCTATTACACCACACACACACACACACCCTCTCCCTGACTGACTGGGAGCTAGAGGGAGTTGTCATGGCAACCCTTCAGCAACACGTGTGTGTGTGTGTCTGCGTGTGTGTGTGTCCGTCCGTGGTCCACTGGACACTGTAGGTGATTTTCCATCGGCGACGTGATCGCTGACCTCATTTCACACCGACCTATTCTGTCTCCTTTCCAAAAAGTCAGCTTGTGATTGAGAAGGGGGGGAGCGGGGGGGGGGGGCGAGGGTGTCTGAGAGGAATGGGTAATGACTGTGATGTGTGAAAGACGACTCAGTCCATCTCCTTCATTTCCTGTCTGAGAAGGAACCTTATGTCCTTATCTATTTTTATATCCTCACGCTAGCCCGGCTCCCTCACATTGTCCTCATCTTCAGTGTGTGTGTGTGTGTGTGTGTGTGTGTGTGTGTGTGTGTGTGTGTGTGTGTGTGTGTGTGTTTGTTGGAGACCACGTCAGCACTGAGAATCTGGGGGAACCTCACACACTCTGACTCGTTCCTGTTGCATCTTGATGAATGACTGAACTGATGAACCCTGATGGTGACCACACGGTTGTATTTTTATAATAAATGTTAATTTTATCTAATGTCTTCTTCTGTGGTATTGTGTTTTGTCTTTTATTTTTTTCTCCATCATCTCTCAACAACCTTGAGGTGAACTTTAACTCGGTGCCTAATTGACGTACCTACAGTTTAGGTCCCTGTTGGTTTTATAGGTGGTTTATGAGTGAGGCTTTAATTGCAGGATGATTCCTAAATTGATTTTCAGACACACACACACACACACACACACACACACACACTCACACACACACACACACACACACACACGTTGGGATTCCAAGGTGTGGCCGCTCCCCCTCTGGTTTCATGCCTGCTGC